>VHKM01000355.1:0-335000 GCA_007210695.1 Neogobius melanostomus
GAAGAACTTCCAAATGGGGAAAATGAAGGAATTCAAGAAGCAGATGGAAGATCCTGTCTACTAATTTTTAGTAGAAGAACTGCGGACTCAAGCTGTTTATCCCATCTCAGCCAGGGCACGCCCACCCCTCCTGCCCAGCAATTTAGATCAGTCCAAATGCTCCCACTAACCAATGGGATCCACCGAGGTCAGCCTATCTGCTCGCAAATGCGGCTGCTGGGCATGTTCAACGACGCTGTCCACTGTAAGAAGGGTCTAGAGCACAGGATTTTTGATTCCCTGCATGCTGAGTGCCAGGCAGTGGGGGCGGTATCCTTAGGATCGAAGGCATAGCAAAGTCGCAGTCACCACTTGACCCCCTAAAGAGAAGGTTGCCTTTGGTTGTGAGTGCTCGACGTTATTGTAAAGCTCCAACCATTGCCTGTACCATTTGTGCTTGACACCGGTCTCAGGTAACGCTATGAGCCAAAGTTTATTTGAGAAACATCTTTAAGGGAACAGGAAAAGTGCTAAGTACAATGCTTGGCATGGTTTTGTCTTCTTCGTGCAGCAATGGACTAACATACCCTACATTGGTTATGCCATGGTCAATTTTATGGTAGAACATCCAAGTACTAGAAAAGGGTGTTCTTATCGTTAATGATGATGTTTGGGGCCAGATAAGGGTATATTGGGGATGAACGATAATTAAAAGCCCGTCTGGTTGCTCTCACGCAGGGGAACCATCCTGGACTGTCGGCTTCAGGACTACTGCCATCCTACTGAGGGCACAAGTTGGGCTCAGGGCTTTTGCGGAGTGCCACGGGCTCTACGAAGGGTCCTGCTCCCCCTTCCAGGGGGTCGCCAAGCTGATGCGTCAGCCAACTGTAACAATCCCCCCTCATTCGGAAATGTGCTGTGGCTGCAGGTGAGTGGGAGTCCATCAAATAAATCTTATGTTTTTGTCGAGCTCTCCCCACAGCAACTCCGACTGGTATGTGGGGCGTACTTTGGCTACACTCAGTGAGGGACAAGTGCCGTGCAGAGTGTGCAATCCAAACCCCTACCCAGTCGATGTCCCACAGCGTCAGCCGGTGGCCAGGTGTCGAGTGGACTCAGCGGACGTGGAGGAGCAGCAGGAAGCTGGTCCTGGATAGCGTGGCGCGGACATCATTGAGTGGCAGTAAGGCGCGTCCGGGTGGATCATGGAAATGAAAGGGACCTCTCTCCCTATCCTCAGGGGGATGGCCTTGCCCGGTGGAACAGGAGAAAACTGACTGACCCTATTACGCAAATGGGAAGGAGTTTTTTCAAGGCACGAGGAGATTTTTGGTCGTACCGATGCGGTAAAAACACCAAATACCAACAGGTTCTGCAACCCCCAGCCGCGAGAGTACCGACCGGTTCCCCAAGCTTGTATGCTGAGCTCCAGAACCTTATTAAGAACATGCTGGAAAGTGGTGGTGGTGCCGGGAAGAGCGCGAGTCCTGGCGGCTTCCATCGTCCTTGTAAGGAAGAAGGACGGGAGCTGGCGGGTTTCTGTGTGGACTACCGCAGGTTAAACGCACTGACTCAAAAGATGCCTACCCCTTGCCGGATTGAGGAATCTCTACCAGTCTAAGGCTGCGAAATGGTAACTCTACTTTGGACCGCTGCAGTGATACTGGCAATGGAGATGGACCCGGGGACCGGGAAGAAAACGGCTTTCCACGACCTTTCGGCTGTATGAGTTTGACGCGCATGCCTTTTGGACTGTGCAACGCCCTGCCACCTTCCAGGGCTCATGCAACGCTGCTTGCGAAATCTGGCTAAATGATTCACTGCTGGATATATTTGGATGATGTTTGTGTTTTTTTCCCTGATTTCGACAGCCACTACATCACCTGGAAGAAGTGTTCCAGACGACTTGATCCACATGGGCTGAAGTTGAGCAAAAAGTGCAGTTGTTTCAACGTAAGTGACCTACCTTGGGCATGTAATCAGTGAGAAAGCGGGGTGGCCACTGACCCAAATAAGACGGCAGCTTTGGCTGGAAGGATTGGCCCTAACCACAAACGGGAACAGGTAAAAGTCATTTCTGCTTCGCAGGGTACTATCGACGCTTCATTCCCGGTTTTCTAGATTGCCACCCCCTTGAACCCTGACACGCATACTGCGCACGAGAAAAGGACTGCACTATACACTGGAGCCAGAGGGCCAGGTGTTTAACGTTACAAGAGCCCCTCTAAAATACCAATATTGGCTTAATGCTGATTTCCTCCCAGCCATTTCGGCGTACAACAGCGCCAGTTTCGAGGGCCTCGGGGCGGTGCTGGCAACAAGTGCAAGGAGAACAAAAGAGAGTAAAGCATACCGCCAGTACGGCCAGCCTACGCCGGCCAAGCGACGACCAAAACTACAGCTCTTTCAAAATTGGAAGCTGCTAGCTTTGGAAGTGGGCAGTAACCGAGAAGTTTAAGGATTATCTGTATGGAGCAGAGTTCACTGTGTTCACAGATAATAACCCTTTGGTGCACCTGGAGACCGCTCGGCTGGGCGCAGTGGAGCAAAGATGGGCTGCACAACTGGCTAACTTCAGGTATACTTAAAATACCGCCCCGGGGCACAAAACCGTAATGCTGATGCCTTATCCAGGTTACCGGATCAAGCAGCAGGGGTGCTGATGACACAAGCAGAGCCGGTTGCCATGGATGAAGGTGATGCCTGGGCGGACCGCCAAGCGAAGGACCCAGACCTGGTACAACTTCGTCAGTGGAAGGAGCAGCAGGCCTCCTGCCCAGAGGTACGTGAACGCCTCCTTTGTATTTAAGAAGGCTCCTGAAGGAATGGGATCACATCTCCCTACGGAATGGGGTGTTGGGACGAGCCTCGACGGAACAGAACTCTGGTCTGCAAATTTTCCAACATCTTATCCCGGAGCATGAAACTGAAGGCATATGGAGAACCTATCACCAAGGCATGGGCCACCCTAGCGGCGACCGGACGCTTAAGGCCCTGCAATTACGCTGCTACTGGCCTCGAATGACAGAAGATGTGAGGGAATGGACAGTTGTGCCCACAGTGTATATATCAGAATCTGGACCAGATGGAAGGGCTGCTCTTCTACCAATCACCACCTCCTGCCCATTTGAGATTGTGGGACTGGATTACCTGTCACTGGGGCGACCGGAGGACAGGTACCCCTATATTCTGGTAATGACTGACCTTTTCTCCAAGTTTGCTGTGCAGTGCCTACTAAAGACCAGTCGGCGGACACCACAGCACGGGCTCTTTATACCCAATGGATACAGACCTTTGGATGTCCAGAACGTATACTTACCGACCGAGGGGCAGCTTTCGAGTCCTCCTTGGTCCACCAGCTGTGTCGACTGTATGGTTGCCAAAAGAGCCGTACCACTGCTTATCACCCACAAGGGAACGGCGCTTGTGAAAGGTTCAACCAGACTTTATTGGGACTTTTGGGCTCTCTGGAGGAGACCAGCAGACCCAATGGCACCACCATCTCCCTGCACTTGTCCAGGCCTACAACAACACCGTGCACAGCACCACTGGCATGACCCCGTATTATGTGGTTTTTGGAAGACACGCTAGGTTGCCAGTGGACTGGGTGATGGACTTGGGGCCCGCTGCCGAAGGATACAGCCTAGAGGGGTGGTTAAAATGCACCACAGGGCCCTAGAACATGCTTACAGAGTGGCAAAGCAGAGGACTAAAGGTAGACAGGACAAGATCGAGCCCGCTATAATAAGAGGGCCAAGCTCGTGCCTCTACTGCCAGGAGAACGAGTACTGATCCGTAACTTCCGTCGGAGAGCTGGAGGGAAGTTGGCCCCACGGTGGCTCCGGGAACCCTTGGTTGTCATAGGTCCGTACGCACGGACCATCCTGTGTATATTGTGCGCCCCGAAGGTAAAGATATGCCAACCTGCACAATACATCGTAATAACCTCCGGCTGTGCCCATTAAATGATTTGCAGTACCACCACGAGCCAGCTCCACAAGAACCTGAGTGCCACTGGGAGAGCCGTGTCCACCCCCTCCGACCTGGTGGCTCCCCGGGCTGGTCGCGTGCCCCGAGCCACAAATGGAATGTCCAAGAAGCCCTGGGCGAGTCAACATACCTGCACCTGAGCCTCCAGCACCCGTACCTACTAGTGTACGTCGGTCTCAACGTACAAACATTGGTAGGGTCCAGTTCGGTATCGGGACTAAATATTGGTCGGGACGACCAACAGTAAAGTTGGGGGGAATGACACTGGCCCGTTTATTTGTCATACTTAAACTCCTTGTATTGGCGCATATAAGAGTTCGCCCAACTTGTGTGTATTTTGGTTGTAGTGACTTTTGCAGTGTTTTGAGTTGGGGTGACAGGACGCTACATGACAGTCAATTAGTGATCCACTCCCCTGACCGAAGCTGATTGGTTGCGACCAACAAGACTGGCGCTTATGAAGAGGAAGTTGTGTGGGGAGCAGGAGAGAAAGAAAGGCGGCCAGGTAGCCGAGAAGGTGCACACGCGGAGTGGGAGAGTACAGGAGTGAAGGACTGACGGCGCTAGCGAACTACCGGTGAGGCTGTGGGGAGATCGGCGGAGACGAGGCCGAGGAGCAGCCGTGGAGGAGCGGGCCGGATCATGTACAACGCCTAAACCAGCTAAGTAAAGGGACGTGTCCAGCCTGTCGTGCCTCTCCCTCTTATTGTCATTCTGATCCTGCTTTCCCTGGGATCCTCCTCTACCCCCGCTGTTTAACGGCGTCTTTACCCAGGTCGTTGGAAGTAACGTGGACGGGGGAGAGCACCGTGTGACCGGAGGCGGTTCAAGACGCAACGCAGGTGGAGAAGAACGCGTCGGGGGGGCGGACGCGCTACGGACCGCTCAGACTCAATTCAACGCATAACGAGAGCTAAGTGAAGGGACGTGAACCCCCTGCTGACTCGCGTGCACCGTGATTTGTTTTATTTCTGCTGCACACTTACCGAGGTCGAATTCCCTTCTCTACAGTGTCAAGGGACAAGCGCTGCGAACGAGGGGACGCCACGCCTCCTTTCATCAAGCAACACTGGGACTTCGAGCTGCACTGAACGACCCCCCATCCCCCCGTGAGACCAACTCGCCTCCTCTCTCCCAACCGTACCCACGTTCGGATTTTATTGAGGGGGGACTGAACTTTTAGACTTCCGCATCCGTTGGCTCTGGGTTTCCTTTTGTATATCATTGACTATTTTTATACATTTTTCTATTAAATCTATGTATAAACTTTTAAAGCACGGCGTCATTATTTAACAGTGGTATTCTCCAAGCTGGTTTAGAACCTCACCGTGTGTGACAATAGCACGTTGTCCAGGCCCTGAGGCAACAAAACAGCCCACACCATGATTCTCCTGCTCCGTACTTCACAGTGAGGATAGGGTTTTGAGCTCATTCGCAAACCAAAGTGAATAGGGTTTGTTTTGATTTTTCAGCCTAATAATGGCTTGCTTCAATGATAGTGATAGCTCTTTGGATCTCATATTGAAAATAAATAATAAGAATAATATCCAAAATGCAAATATCACACTTGAAATGAACTCTGGACGTCTCACCTGTTCCTTATGAATGGGATAATGAGGGAAAAGCAGACACCTGGCCATGGAACAGCTGAGCAGCCAATTGTCCCAATACTTATGGTCCCTTGAAAAGTGGGAGGTTCGCATAAAAACGCTGGATGTAAATACTCTCAAAGGAAAGCTGAAAGCCTGCAGTTTAAGTTTTAATAAGAATTGAGTCAATGTCCCAATATTTATGGACCTGACTGTCACTTTGCATGCAATGAATCTATATCTATAGTTTCACATTTTAAGATGAATTGCAGAAATAAATGAACTTTTGAACAATATTCTAGTTTTTCAAGTTTCACCTGTATTGCTATACGATGTATTAAGTGATGCACTATATTATTTGTGCATCACCTAATACGGCAATACAATATTGTGCAGCCACACGGAACCACAGTTTGAGAACCACTATTCTTATTTCTGTGAGCGACTGTAAACTAACTACACCCATTCTGAATGTGGAAAATGGAATAAAATAAGAGGATTGTGTCAAAAATATACAGTAATACTTTACAACCAATTTCACATATTTTGAAAAGCACTGAATGTTGAAATTTTATAGACGTTTTTAGAAGTTTTATGTGCGTTAGTTTTTGAAGAATGAAAAGTAGCTCATTAATAGGCCTCATTAGGGGCACGTTTGTACATCAGCACCAAGGACAGAGGACGGCTCGGCTACAGACAACAGCTGAGTCTTATCTCTCTCAAGAGCAGTTGATTTTCTTGTTTGGTCAATAACATTCACTCTCACTGTAGTCCCTGAACTGCGGTCCTGAGTTCTTTACGTGGCTCCTAAAAGACGCATGAAGCTATATGACTGCAGCTTAGATATTATTCTGTTCTATGTTAAATAAATAATCGTGAAAATGTATAATTGAATAAAAAAAGTAACGTAGGCCTATAAAAAGTGGAAAGGCCATGAAACAGCTCGAGCTGGCGATCTCTACCATATAGATTATCCAACTAGTGTGAACAATAACTCGATTTTACCTTTTAAAACCTCCACTAGTTTATTTTGAAAAAATACACTGTAAATCAAATAATGCGTTGTGATGTGACATCACGATGTAGAATTCCAACTTCCATGTGTCGTCACCTTAGGACCTGTGTGTTCACTTCTCACTTGAACTTCAAGTGAGTTGCTACTGTACTGGTGCGTATCATTTTAGCGTGTTCTGCTTTAAATAGTGTCTCCACATTCATCTGTTGGCAACGTAAAAGCAGTTTAACTAACACATGTTTTAATATTTTGCCAGGTTTGTGATAAACTACAGCGGAAAACTGACTCGGAAGATGACTCCCTTGGACCTCCCTCTGGACCACGACCAGGACCTGCAGGTTGGAGGTAAGTCTCCTCATATCCTTACTTATTAGTACCTACTTATTGTAGAATTTGATAGGTTGTGAAAGATATTTTTGTCCTACTAAGTCTGTTTTAGCTAGGTCTTTGTTAGGTTTGGATATATGCAAATTGACATTAACACTAACGTTAGCGATTTCTTTGGATAATTAATCAACACTCGGTGAAAACAAGCTAAATATAGATAATTATCGAATTATTACCAAATGTACAGTTATATTTCATAACTTAACGGAGAAAAACACTTTTTAAAAGGGAATTGTGCTAGGGCTAAGCTAACGTTAGCTTGTTTGATTGGTAGACAAATCGGTAGACAGTTCATTCGACAATTACTTCAAAATGTCACTATAAAACCTGGATAAAACAACAAAATGTGAATAGAAAGGGCACAAACTAACCCATTAGCTAAGAATATGTGGGAATTTGTTTGGATTATTTGTGCAGGGTGTTATTGAATGTCACAAATTTAGTAGCAACATTTTGAACAAAATGGCGCCTGCTTTCATTTGGAACGTTTACTTTCAAGTGCACAATATAACATCTAACTGCAGGCCTTGTAATGACTTCGAATGATTTAGTATTTTGATGCAGCAGTGTGTTTTGGTACTTCCACATCTGCTCAGTCACAAGGCTCCAGGACTGTCCATTTCACAGACAGTTCCTACAGTGTCCAGCTTTGGACAATTATTCATTAGTTAGTTTAGTTTGTTTATTTGAGCAGTTGAAGTTCTGCTCAAAAGGAGTGGGGCGAAGCAAAAGCTTATGAGCGCCCAACCCCAAAATCATTACAATAAAAAATAACATATCACAGTACTACAAAGGAACATATTACAAGGAACAAAGAGCATAGGAACAAGGCATGCACACAAACACACAACGTACCCGTTTGTGATTTACACATTATCAATGATACATTTAACACATCATATTTTGATTTGCCCCGTTAGCAATGAGGAAAATCCGTCTAATGTTAATTTTAAAAAGCAAATGAAATATACTAGGAACCTAATTGAAATATTTAGTAACTTAAAACACTTTAAATATTTGCAGTGCAAAGCCAGTTTAATCAAACTAAGTAAGTTGAAAAGTAACTCTGATGTCTGATGTTTTTCTGTGTTTAGGAGATGTCCCCTGGCTGCCGCCTGTGGACCCTCCTCCTCCTGCGGTCCTTCCCTTCGGTGCTGGGGATGCGGGCCCTGTCCCAGGTCAGCCTCCGCCTACGTCCCCACCTCCGGCGGCTGCTCACCTTCTGACGGGCTCTCTCTCCTTCTCTCCCTCTATCATCTCCTCTTACTCTGTCTTGTCCTTAGTTTTCGAGGACATTCTCCCCTTTCCTCTTCCCACCTTTTCGTTTCCGGACCTTATCCTCTCTTCTCTTTCGCCCCTTCTTCCTGTCTCTCCTCCTGCCTCTCCTGTTGCTTCCCCTCCCTCTTCTTCTCAGGAGGTGCTTCCTGATCTTTACTTCTGCGATTGCGAGGATCAACCTGTCGTTGTGGCTTTGCCTTTCCCACCATCTCTTCCTGCTCCTCTGCGCCCTATCCTGATCTCCCCTTCTCGTGTCTTTCCTGCAGGGGCCTTCTCTGCTCCTGCCGGCCCTTCTGTTCTGACCCAATCTGCTGGGTCTGCCTTTTCCCCTATTCCTTCAGGGGCCTTCTCTGCTCCTGCAGGCCCTTCTGTTCTGACCCAATCTGCTGGGTCTGCTTTTTCCCCTTTCCGTCGCTCCCCCTCTTCCCCTTTCTCTCCTCCTTCTTCCCCTTTTCCTCTTGTCTATCCTCCCTCTCTCCTCCTACTTCCCCTTTTTCCTCTCGTCCGTCCTCCCCCTCTCTCTCTCCCCCTTCTTCACCTTTTCCACTCCCCCGTCCACCCCCTCTCCCTATCCCCCTTCTTCCCCTTTTTCCTCTCGTCCATCCTCCCCTCTCCCCCTTCTTCCCCTCTTTCCTCTCGTTCGTCGTCTCCCTCTTCTCCCTCTTCTCGTAAGCGCTTTAGGGAGGATGATGACGTTGAGGCTTTTGCTAAGAGGTCGCGTCGTAGGTTTTAGACATTTAAACCTTTCCTGCTGAGGACCTTTCCCAGTAGAGTGTAAATAGTCTACGTTTTGGGTAGTCAGTTAGGGCGTCTAATTTCGGGTAGACAGTTAGGGCATCTATGTTTGGGGTAGACAGTTGGGGCGATTATGTTTGGGGTAGTCCGTTAGGGCGTTTGCGTTTGGGGTAGACAGTTTTGGGTAGACAGTTAGGGCGTCTAATTTGGGCTGGTTGGCTTGTCTTGGCTGCTTGGCCCCCTGTCCCCCTGTGCCCCTTCTCAATGTTGTTTACGGCTTCACTTTTGTGGCATCACACTTTGGTTTCTTGTTCCCTCAATACTTTTACCATTATGTTTAATTTTCAGGTCATGGATCTGTGGCGCCCCCTAATGTACAAAAGTATTTCCTCGTTGTTACAGATTGAACTTCATGTTTACTTTCTTTCAGGTTTGTTTGTGATCGGTGCCACTCTCCCCTCCATCAGGACACACTCTGCTCTGCCCCTGCTCCGGGATCCCACACATTCATCAGAGGAGACTTCTCTTCATCCACCAGGCTGTTCAGCAGGTAGTCTCCTCATCCCTCTGCCCCCTCCACACCCCCAACCTGTTTCCCTTCTGCACCTATTGTCTATGGTTTCTGCATGAGTTGGTGAGTTTTTAGTTAAGAAGCTATCGATGAAATCTTTGACAAAACGTCGTTTTGTTCAGGGGGAAAGCACCAGCAGAACTGGTGAAGCTAGATTGTGACACATTAGATACAAACACTTTCTGAGCAGATTTGGGATATCTTACTTAGACTTTGAGTAAACAATATGGGTGGGTTTTATCCAGCTAAATTATCCTATCCTCTCTAATTATCCTCTCTTATGCCCCTCACCTGAACTCTGCACCCCTGACGTCACCGCTGCTGGAGCAGGGTTGTCATGGCCACAAAAACAGGAGATACATGTGAAAGTAGACGATTAGGCGCATCATAGTTGCTGTTCGGCATAAAGCTCAGTAACTTTGAAGGATGCTGCGGACATCGTTGGTGAGTTGAAGTTGTCACGTTTTGTCAGAATCAGTCGTATGACTAATAGGGTAATGTGTTTACTAGCTGTTGGTGGCTCGGTTGGACCTGTTGCGTGTCTGCGGAAAGTGGTGCGCTACGACAACAAGCACCTAGTATGATGCGTTAAACTCCACTCTAGCTTAATTAGTGTGTTAAGTTCAATTTCAGTGAATCCTCATTACTTTTATATGTAGATCTCTGCTGGCGGAGGGTCTCCTCTTTTTGTATGTGTGCTGCATGGAACTTGTAAAAAATTGGCCTCAGCTGCTAGGCCGACTTGGGCGGCTAACCGAGCCTCGGCCTACTCTGGTTTCCTTGCCTCTTCTACGACCGGTTCTCCCAGAGTAGCTTTGGGAACTTTTCATCAAGGGACATCAAATGAACTGTACAAGATAACATGTGCCTGGCAGATGCCCCTATCCAGGGGCGTTGGGGGCTTTGGAAATGGACTACACAACAATGGTCGAAACTGAAGATTGCCTTTCTCTACTTACAAATATGTCTACAATAAACTAAGTGTAAATGCAATATCTTGTTTCTGTCATTCAGCCAAGGGATCTGCGTAGCCTGGTATAATAGTTGGGGTAATGGTAACATGTCATCTTTAAACTATGGCGTTGTCCACAAGGGTTAAATATAATAATACCAGCCAATTTTAGCCACTTGGTTACACATGTAATTCCTTCCTGTTTACTTGTTTGGATGGAAATGTGGTGTTTGCAACAGCCACTGTGTGCATTAGACAATTCATCAGGGTTTCCACGGGGCATTGAAAGTCATTAAATTAATAAAGCCAAAATTAAGGCTTTAAAAGTAATTAAGAAGCATTAAATCAAATTAATACTGGCATTAAATCCAAATGTCTTTAAAAATATAATTTTTCCTTAGAGGCAGAACCCACAACAACGACATTGCTCACATATTTTTACTGCATACACAAAAACTCAGGGTGTTTTTGGCTCAATAGGTCCTATTAAAACATAAATAGTGAATCTTTTTTCTCTGAAGGAATAACATGCTGAAACGTAACAACGATGACTCATCAGAGCCCTTGACGGAGTAAGGCTACGTTCAGACTGCAGGACTTAATGCCCAGTTTTTTTTTTTTTTACAAAGTCGTTCATATTACTCTCAAATGCTGCTGTTTGAGGATCATGTTGAGGGAGTAAACTAGAAAAAGCGCCGCAGATCTGGCTATGTAAAGGTTTTAGGAAGCTAACGGAGCAAGTACGTCAATAACCGGATCATTTTAAGAAGGAAGAGACAGTTTTTTGTACTATGGACTTTATGGAGCAGAGACAGCGATGTCTTAACGAGAAACGTGTTGCTGAGGTCAGCGACGTCACTCACCGTAACTTTATTCATAGCAAGTGCACGTGTAGTTTTCCTCCCGCTCCCGTCTACTTTAACCTCTTAACCCCCACCTGAACCAAGTGCATTTTCTCCAGTTCGGCTTCACCGAAATCTAAAAGCTTCATGAAAACGCAATAACACAATAAAAAAGCGGCAAAAACACAACGAATGAGTGATGAAAAAGCCAAATGCGATGAAAAACTGACGAAAACAAATGGTAAAAAGGGCACTGTGAAGTGCCCTTCAGACATACCACCTTTGGCCAGACTGTTCTTTCAGTCAGGGGCTGTAACATCTGGAACAGCATCCCTCTCACTATAAGAGAATGCCCCACGTTTAACACATTTAGGACTCAATTAAAAAATTGGTTGAAATCCAATCAACGATGTGCTCATTAGACCTCCTGGTGCAGGACTGAGCCAAGTGTCAGGATCCTCTGCATAGATGTTGCTTTGTAAATAATAATTGTACATATTTATCCTTATGTTTGTTTGAACTGTATGACCTGCCCTTGCACCAAAATCTCCATTCTATTGTGCAAGTCACAGAACGAACATTCAGATGTTATTAATGTATGAATTGTATCAACATTTGTTATGTAAGTATGTAGCCTCAACTTTTAAATTGTTTTATGTTTTATAATTGTTGTTGGCATTATACACCTTGCCCAGGGACAACAGTTGAAAACTAGCTTTGCAGCTAATACTGACACGTTTACAGAAATGTTCATTAATGTGTACTGTCCCTGTCAAATAAACTAATAAAATAAAATAAGTAAATGGACTCAACTTATATAGAGCTTTTCTACCTTTATCAGGTCCAAAGCGCTTTACAGTAAAGAACCAGTCACCCATTTACTCTCATTCATACACTAATGTACACAGACACTTGAGGCAAGTAGAGGGAAGTGTCTTGCCCAAGGACACAACGACAATGTGCATTTGCGGGAGCTGGGATTGGAACACGCGACCTTCCGATCACGAGACAACCTGCTCTACCAACAGTGCCACCGTCGCCTCACCAAGACAAAAAAGGAATGAAAAAGTTTTTAATTTGGGTAAAGTCAAACTGAAGAAAATGAGCTCCGTTAAGGTGGGGGTTAAGAGGTTAAAGCAGAGTGAATGGTATTTGTAGCGATGACGTGAAGTCGCATAGAAAGAGGTCAGATACGTATCAGATTTAGGACCACATATCCAAGTGGCCTGGGTCAGATTTGAAAAGATGGGCTCTGTATCGTTCAGACTGTCATGAAAAGATCAGATACAGGTTGCATAGGGGCAAAAAAGTCGGAACTGGGTCGCTTCAGCCTACTGTCTGAACGTAGCCTAAGTGTACATGTTATGTTTGAAGGCTCTCGTACAAAAAGCCAGGAGCAGTTGTGATAAGTTTCCAGAGGAGGGCGCCAAACACCAAATTTAAATCTTCAAGGTACAGTTTTTCTCCATTGGTTTGGCTCATTTCTTGAAACAGAAATGACATTCTCAAAATTCTAAGATCATTTGGCAAAACAGTCTTAAGTTCAGCACAACACTATAGCTCACTCAGAAAAACTCATATCTCTCCCAAAACAGTTCACTCATGCTTCAAAACTAAATTTCCTTCTTATTTAAATAGTCAATGCCCCCAAAATGGCAAAGATCCTTCTCAATTGCTTTGGACGTACTCAACACTCTTGGTGCTTTTGCCAAAATAACGTGGATGGTTCGGCACAACACCATGGTTCGCCTGCAAAAGTTCATACCTCTCCCAAAACAGTTCACTCATGTGTCAAAACTAAATTTCCTTCTCATTTAAACAGTCAGTGCCCCCAAAATACTTTGTCCCTTTGGCATTGTGTAAGCACTGCAAGTCTAAATGTTTAGATGTTTTGTCACTATGGCAGAGGACCATTGAAATGTCCCTCATGTCCACCTTTCAGTCTTAGCCCAGTCCTTCATTGACAATGGTTACTGTAACTTTTTTTGTCTAGCTAACAGAATACAGTTGTGTATAAAACTGAAGAAAAAACAACAACAACAAAGACATAGGATTTGAGGGTAAGAGTAGCCTCCAAGGTTTGACATCACACATTGCACTCATACTGCCAAGGAAATTGTAACCATTATCATTCACACAAAATAAGTAACTTCCATACATCAGAGTAAAAAGAAAATGTATTCAGCATAACATACTGTAACATAACACACAAACAAAAACAATGAAAATGATATGCAGCCTACAGTGCTTCATTAGTCAAGTTCTAGTTTCACCTGACTGTTAAAGCTGGGGTACCTGATTTTTCCTGTTCAGTGACAATTGTTTTGGCCCAAACTGGCTCTAGCTCTCATAGTCTCCTGTGTATTCAAATTGTGACAAAGTGAAGCAGGGGCGGCCACCCCCAAGATAAATTCCACTAATTTAGATTAGACTTCTATCATCCATTGCTCAATAAAACTTTAGGTGAAGACAATACAACAAGGTCTGTGTTTTGCTGTGTTTACAACATACTCTGAGGTGGCAAAAATAAATGGATTCTACAACACCATAAAATCAGGTACCCCAGCTTTCATTGCTGTAATAAATGTATCAAATGTTACAAGGGATTCATATGGTATTCATGGTATTGTGTTCTTGACTAATTTTGACAATGGAACAGACTATTGTGCATGTGATGACTTATACAATGAAATGACGCTGACACATTTTGGAGCGAACAACCATTAGAATGAGAATCAACTAGATCTATTCACTTGGAAATTGTGCTAATTGTAGGCTACATGTACTTAACCATTTACAAGATGTACTGAGACATTGAGACATGGACATGGATGAAATTAATGAGAAATTAAATTCTGTTGTGAACAATTGCCAAGTGGTTTGGAGACTTTTTTGAGAATGTAATTTCTTTTTCAAGAAATGAGCCAAACCAATGGAGAAAAACTGTAACTTAATGCTCATGTTTTCAATGCAACACAACATGTCATCTGTTTCACTCAGACTGGAACAAAGCCCGTCCATACATGGTACGTCCACGTGTTTTTCTGCTCTGATCCTATAAAAGCTTGTGGATATTCGCACGAGGCGTGAAGTCGTTTTGGAGCAGACCAGGAGTAGCAGGCTGCACGCGTAGCATATCTAGTACTTGAGTACAAACTTAACGCCAACTTGCACGCATACGTATATATGTATTAGATAAGATATATATTTGAATATATATATATATATATATATATTTAGTATTTCCAGTATGATCTGTATTTGGGGTTCAAATATCTTTTTCCCCCAAAAAAATGTAATGGTGTAAAATGCTCTGTGTATGTGTCTGTGTATCCATTAATGGCTAAAGTAACATGTTTTTCTACCCTGTTTCAGGTCAGCCTCAACACCTAGCGCGTCTTTCCCTCCTCATTTATATGTCAACTTCCAGGTATCAAACTTTACATTAGGAAAGTAACGTAAAGTGTTCTTGTAAACACAATTCAATATTTTTCTGTTTCAGGAGCTCCAATGATCCCTGCTCATATGGGCGTCATGGTGTCCTCTGTACCGGTGGTCAGCCAACCTCCCTGTCCGAGAAAGGACTTCAATCCGTGAGAGCCAAAGACGAAGACAGTGGCCCAACCGCAACAGTGTTTGTGGGGAACGCCTCAGAGGTCGAACTGGCAGCCATGTTTGGACTGAACTATTTTGTGGGGAGAAAAACACTGCCTGCAAATAAGATGAGGTAAAGGAGCAGAATTGTATTTGTTTTGTGGACACAAGTGACCCAGAGGCTACATTAATCAAGCTCTAATAATACTAATAATAATAATAATGTTTGTTATATAATGAAGTTATCAATGCTCTCATCAAATCAGGCACGTCCCTATGTCAATGCAGAAAAAGCATTCACAATGGTAAATGTAAACCTGGCTGGAATCGATATGTGGACGCAGCCCATGCTGAAGCCCGAAGTGCATTTAAAGTGTGGTCTGAAAATGGTAAACACAGAAGTGGGCCATTGTTCGAGAAGAAGAAACATGCTAACGCTCAATTTAAATATGCCTTAAGGTACATTAAAAGGAATGAGAATCGCTTAAGATCAGAGTCCCTTGCGTGTAAACTCCAAAACAACTCGTACACTGACTTTTGGAAAGAGATCAGAAAGTTAAACAGTAGCAGGGCTTCTCTTCCTTCTAATATTGATGGGACAACTGGCTCTGATAATATCTGCCAGCTTTGGCAGAATTATTATTACAAATTGTTTAACTGCTTAAAGAGTAACTTGGCCTGTGCTGAGACTTTGGAATTTGATGAGGAAATGATAATATCTCCACAGGAGGTGTTTGAGGGAGTGTCCAAATTGAAGCATAACAAGTCCTGTGGACCAGATAAATTAACTTCAGAACATCTCAAATTTGCAAGCAGAAAATTCTATCCCTTGTTGGCTATTTGCTTTACTGGGTTGATGGTACATGGCATCCTGCCTGAGTCACTATTATCTGTTCTACTTGTCCCAGTGATAAAAAACAAAGCTGGTAAACTAAGCAGTATGGACAACTATCGGCCCATAGCCTTGGCCAGTTCTGTCTCAAAAGTGCTTGAGAGGGTCATCCTGAACAGACTTGAACCATATGTCTATACAGCTGCCAACCAGTTTGGTTTTAAACCAGAACACGGTACTGATACATGTATTTTTGCCTTGAAGGAGTTACTAGATAAATATCATTGCCAGGGCTCTACTATGTTTTTGTGTTTTCTTGATGCGTCTAAAGCTTTTGATAGAATCAATCATGACAAACTATTTACAAAACTATCTAATAGAGGTGTTCCATCTTATCTCATTAGAATTCTCATTTTCTGGTACTCACAGCAGACCATGCAAGTGAAATGGGGCGAGTCTGTGTCTGACTCCTTCAGGGTCAGCAATGGGGTCAGGCAGGGTGGGATATTGTCCCCACTGCTCTTTAATATTTACATGGACGATCTTTCTGTACAGCTCAATAATTGTAAGACTGGATGTGTCGCAGGAGGTTCTGTCATTAATCACCTCATGTATGCAGATGACCTGGTTGTGTTCTGTCCGTACAGTGCAGGACTTCAACATCTCTTGAATATCTGTTCACAATATGGCTTCGATAATGATATCAAATATAACGCTATGAAAAGCTATATAATGGTTGTGAGAACCAAGGATGATAGGTCTCTAACATTCCCTGAGTTCACCCTGTGCGGCAGTGTTCTTAATGTCACAAATGAGATGAAGTATTTGGGTCATTATATCTGTAGTGACCTCACTGATGACCGGGACATGCACAGGCAGGTGTGTAAACTGTATGGACAATCCAACATGTTGGTCAGGAAGTTTCATATGTGTTCTGTGGATGTAAAACTGAATTTGTTTAAAGCTTTCTGTTGTCCTCTGTACACTGCACAGCTGTGGCGAAGTTTTAAAAAGTCCAGCTTGCAGAGGCTCACAGTTGCATATGACTCAATGAGGCTGCTGTTAAAGATGCCTAGACACTGTAGTGCGAGTCAGATGTTTGCTGACTGTGGTGTACGCTCTTGTCCTGCTGCACTTCGTCATTGTTATTTTAAATGTATGTGTAGACTGAGTAACTCTCAGAATTCCATTATACGGACTCTGGTGTGTCCTGAGATCAGCTCAATGAGATTCATGTCAAAAATGTGGAATCATTGGCGCTCATGTCTTTATGTGAGTGGCAGCTAGAGTATTGCTAGTGCCTTGTTTTGTTGCTGCAATTATTTGCAGTATTTTAATACTTTTCGGCCCGAGAGCGGCACTTTAGGGTCAGTGTGAATCTTACCGCAGCACTTTAAGCCGGTCTAAACAGCAACTGCACTCCGTCATTGCATCCAACAGATCAGTTTGTGGATGCAAAACAACTTTCTCCAACAATATCATCATCAGCTTTTTACCATCTGAAAAAACATTGCTAAGATCAGAGGAATAGTGTCAAAACCAGACTTAGAGAGACTCATCCATGCATTTGTCTCCAGCAGGTTAGACTACTGTAACGGCCTGCTCACTGGCCTTTCTAAACGAGCTGTTAGAGCTGCAGAACATCCAGAACGCTGCTGCTCGAGTCCTGACAAGAACTAGGAAATACGACCATATTAGTCCAGTGCTCCGGTCTCTGCACTGGCTTCCTGTCACTCAGAGAATAGAATTTAAAACAGCTCTGCTTGTGTACAAGTCTTTTCATGGTTTAGCACCAAAGTACATCTCTGACATGTTAGAGCCGTATGAACCATCTCGGGCCCTGAGAACTTCAGGGAGGGGTCTCCTGGTGGTTCCCAGAGTCAATAATAAACACGGTGAGGCTGCGTTTCAGTTTCATGCAGCTAAAATCTGGAACAGTCTTCATGAGGGTGTGAGACAGGCCTCAACTCTGACAATGTTCAAATCCAGGCTGAAAACAGCTCTTTTTACCCGTGCATATGAAAACTGAAAGTATTTTATCTGCACTCTTGCCTTTTACTGTAATCGATTAATTTTCATGTTGATGTTTTATTGATTGATTTGATCTGTTTTCTTGTCATTTTATGCAACTATGAAGCACTTTGAATTGCCTTGTGTATGAATTGTGTTCTACAAATAAACTTGCCTTGCCTTGCTCGAATATTTCCACATAGTGTTCTTTCTTCATGATGTCATCTATTTTGTGAAGTGCACCAGTCCCTCCCTCAGCAAAACAACCCCCGTATGATGATGCTGCCACCCCCGTATTTCACAGTTGGGATGGTGTTCTCAGGCTTGCAGATTTCCCCTTTTTCCTCTAAACGTGATGATGGTCATTATGGCCAAACACATTTTTTTTTCTCCATCAGACCACAGAAAATGTCTCCAAAAATTATAGTCTTTATCCTTTTATTATTTGAAAACTCCAAACTGGCTTTTTTGATGTTTATTTTGGAGTTTCATTATTCAGGCGCTAATAGATAAGGATTCATTGATTATTTGGAGTAAACTTTAATTTTTAAAGAGTAAGGTTTCCTTCAGAAGCCCCTTATGAGAGTCCAACAGGCCCGGTTAATTGTGAGGCCGTCCTTCTGTGGACCCACCACTGTGATTCGGGCAGCTCCAACAGCTGCCCCCACGACCCGGCAACGGACAAGTGGAAGAAAATGGATGGATGGATGGAGGTTTCCTTGATCATTTGGAGTAAACTTTAATTTTTAAAGAGTAAGGTTTCCTTGATCATTTAGAGTAAACTTTACTTTGTAAAGAGTAAGTTTTCCATGATCATTTAGAGTACTGTTTCCTTGATCATATATAGAGCACGCTTTAATTGTTTGTATAATGGTAACTTTTACTCAATTAAATTGTGGCAATTTGTGTCTGCAATTTTTTTGAGTAAGGTTTACTAATCACAATTTACAGTGCAAGAGCAACAATGGGGAGTAAGGCTTTTTCTAAATAAAAATATCACCTACTTAACTATAAAGGTATTTCGTACTAGTGACTTAAATCTGGTGAAAGTAGAGTTTGACACACTATGCTATTTATAATACATTTACATAATCAATAGTTTACATCAGACGAAGCCATGATAAAATACTTCCTTTACTCGTGGCCCCTCATCCCTATGTAGAACGTGTTGCATTCCAGCTGTTAAAAGGTTCTGATGTGGAGCTGTCGGCATCTCTTTCACAAGTTATCAACACCACCGGCTTTTTTCTTTCAGGAAATGGGACTAAACTTCTCGTGCCTGACATCTGTTAATTTCTCAAAAACTGGAAAATCTTGTTATCAGAATGCCAGCAACTATTATCACAAAACCACAAAAATGCTATGGTCTTTCATCTGGGATACTGTGAATTTAAACACTAAGTAATATATTATATAATTATAATATAATAGGATGCTGATTACATAATAATACTTAAAGCTCCTTAATTTTGCTCTCAGTACAGTTGGAGTGCAGAGTACAGTTGTAGCCATCATAGTGCTCTGAGCAGCAGTCTCCTAGATAAAGTCAGCTCTATAAATATGTGCGGTGCTTATAGCAAGTTTCCATGTCAGCGCTGCATCATCAAGAGACATTATTGCATTGTTGTGATGACTAAAACTTAAAGCTGCTCCGAGCTTTTGGAGCACTTCTGCAGATGATTGTGTAGCGTACCAAGAGGAAAGGAAGAGAGGTGAGGCAAAATATCCTTGTGTGGCAGTATCATCTGCACACAGGCTCTGCCACATAAATGTTGGTACCACTATAAATAGTGCATTGTCTAGGCTACTCGCCCTATGACCTCTCACTTCCGCCTCCGTGCCATCCGGTTCAAGCGCTCAGTTCACCTCACCAGCACAAAGAGGCGCACTGGTGTGTGGTGTCCAGGGAGCATCCATCGTGGTGAATCTGCTGCCCATTTGTGCCTATCGGAAAGATATATTAACTAACTTGAACGGGAGATGCAAGATCCATACCTACTTTTGTCAAATGGATTCCACAGTAGTCATTCAAAATAAATAAGTGCAAATCACTGAGTCTGGTCTTCCATGTCCATTCTTTTTCTTTCTTTTTTTTTGTCCATAAAAACTTAAACAAAGGATCAAAACTTTTCAAATGGCCACTGAGGCTACATCAAGGATAGGCTTTACGCAGTTAACAGATCAAAGAAAAATTTATTATTGTCCATTCCCAAAATGCATTTTGAGGTGATTTATCCACACACTGAAGCAAACTGACATTTTCTGCAGCCTCTCTGTCACTGGTTAAAAACATATGCCCTGCAGTCTGCAGTCTCACCCACCTTAACCTACTTATGTAAATGATCCTACCAGTGAGTGACCAATAAACAATAACATAAATAACAATCTAAATTAGCTAAAAATAACAAGCAAAGAAATACGCATACAGTACATGCAAAATAAAATAAATTAACTTTAGCAAGAACAGAAAGAAATTAGGCCATAACTAAATTAAACAAAGTGCAAATAGCTCCAACAATGTATAAAATCTACTTATTAGTGCTCATTATTGATTCCTTACTGTGAAGATTATACCCTTACAACTAACCCAATAAACAGTAGGCTATACAGATAAAATGCATTTTTACTCAAGGTCAAGCTTTTATATTAACAAAATGACGCATCAATTTGCATCAGGCTTTTATTTTATGTAAAGTACATCGATTTTTGTAAAAAGACTCCTAACCCTTCAAGTTTGTTTTGTCTGTTTGTTTTTCCCCTAAGCTTTCAAGTTGTTGTTGACTTGGGGTCAGCCCTGTTCCCCGGTACCTACAGTATGTACCCCATCAATAGACGTGGGGGAACATCGATGTGTTAAGATCAGGCACCAGCCCACTATCCTTAAGGTTAGTGGCTATAGGGCAGGGTCAGGGATAAGCTGATTTATATACAGTGGGAGGAAAAAGTGAGTACAATGTGTGGAATTTCTTACATTTCTGTCTAAATTTGTCATAAAATTTGGTCTGAACTTTATTAAAATCACACGTATGATTAAACAGTGTCTGCTTGAACTAATACCACCCAAACATTTACATTTTATCATATTTCTAATGGGCATAACATGTAAACATTCACAGGAGAGGAAGGAATAAGTAAGTACCCCTGATCTCACTGAACTGCAGCAGTGTCGTGAAGAGGAATGGTTCAAGATTCATCCTGATCGTTGTGAGCATCAAATCTGCAACTACAGAAAAGAAGTTATTGCTGCAAAAGAAAGGTCAGCCAGCTATTTAATACAAGGGTGTACTTATTTATTCCATGCTGTTGCGAATGTCTCATTAATTTTTCTATTGATGATAGCACGTTGTCCAGGCCCTGAGGCAACAAAACAGCCCCACACCATGATTCTCCTGCTCCGTACTTCACAGTGAGGATAGGGTTTTGAGCTCATTCGCAAACCAAAGTTGAATAGGGTTTGTTTTGATTTTTCAGCCTAATAATGGCTTGCTTCAATGATAGTGATAGCTCTTTGGATCTCATATTGAAAATAAATAATAAGAATAATATCCAAAATGCAAATATCACACTTGAAATGAACTCTGGACGTCTCACCTGTTATGAATGGGATAATGAGGGAAAAGCAGACACCTGGCCATGGAACAGCTGAGCAGCCAATTGTCCCAATACTTATGGTCCCTTGAAAAGTGGGAGGCTCACATAAAAACGCTTGTAATTCCTACACCGTTCATCCGATTTGGATGTAAATACACTCAAAGGAAAGCTGAAAGCCTGCAGTTTAAGTTTTAATAAGAATTGAGTCAATGTGCCAATATTTATGGACCTGACTGTCACTTTGCATGCAATGAATCTATATCTATTAGTTTCACATTTTAAGTTGAATTGCAGAAATAAATGAACTTTTGAACAATATTCTAGTTTTTCAAGTTTCACCTGTATTGCTATACGATGTATTAAGTGATGCACTATATTATTTGTGCATCACCTAATACGGCAATACAATATTTGTGCAGCCACACGGAACCACAGTTTGAGAACCACTATTCTTATTTCTGTGAGCGACTGTAAACTAACTACACCCATTCTGAATGTGGAAAATGGAATAAAATAAGAGGATTGTGTCAAAAATATACAGTAATACGTTACAACCAATTTCACATATTTTGAAAAGCACTGAATGTTGAAATTTTATAGACGTTTTTAGAAGTTTTATGTGCGTTAGTTTTTGAAGAATGAAAAGTAGCTCATTAATAGGCCTCATTAGGGGCACGTTTGTACATCAGCACCAAGGACAGAGGACGGCTCGGCTACAGACAACAGCTGAGTCTTATCTCTCTCAAGAGCAGTTGATTTTCTTGTTTGGTCAATAACATTCACTCTCACTGTAGTCCCTGAACTGCGGTCCTGAGTTCTTTACGTGGCTCCTAAAAGACGCATGAAGCTATATGACTGCAGCTTAGATATTATTCTGTTCTATGTTAAATAAATAATCGTGAAAATGTATAATTGAATAAAAAAAAGTAACGTAGGCCTATAAAAAGTGGAAAGGCCATGAAACAGCTCGAGCTGGCGATCTCTACCATATAGATTATCCAACTAGTGTGAACAATAACTCGATTTTACCTTTTAAAACCTCCATTAGTTTATTTTGAAAAATACACTGTAAATCAAATAATGCGTTGTGATGTGACATCACGATATAGAATTCCAACTTCCATGTGTCGTCACCTTAGGACCTGTGTGTTCACTTCTCACTTGAACTTCAAGTGAGTTGCTACTGTACTGGTGCGTATCATTTTAGCGTGTTCTGCTTTAAATAGTGTCTCCACATTCATCTGTTGGCAACGTAAAAGCAGTTTAACTAACACATGTTTTAATATTTTGCCAGGTTTGTGATAAACTACAGCGGAAAACTGACTCGGAAGATGACTCCCTTGGACCTCCCTCCGGACCACGACCAGGACCTGCAGGTTGGAGGTAAGTGTCCTCATATCCTTACTTATTAGTACCTACTTATTGTAGAATTTGATAGGTTGTGAAAGATATTTTTGTCCTACTAAGTCTGTTTTAGCTAGGTCTTTGTTAGGTTTGGATATATGCAAATTGACATTAACACTAACGTTAGCGATTTCTTTGGATAATTAATCAACACTCGGTGAAAACAAGCTAAATATAGATAATTATCGAATTATTACCAAATGTACAGTTATATTTCATAACTTAACGGAGAAAAACACTTTTTAAAAGGGAATTGTGCTAGGGCTAAGCTAACGTTAGCTTGTTTGATTGGTAGACAAATCGGTAGACAGTTCATTCGACAATTACTTCAAAATGTCACTATAAAACCTGGATAAAACAACAAAATGTGAATAGAAAGGGCACAAACTAACCCATTAGCTAAGAATATGTGGGAATTTGTTTGGATTATTTGTGCAGGGTGTTGTTGAATGTCACAAATTTAGTAGCAACATTTTGAACAAAATGGCGCCTGCTTTCATTTGGAACGTTTACTTTCCAGTGCACAATATAACATCTAACTGCAGGCCTTGTAATGACTTCGAATGATTTAGTATTTTGATGCAGCAGTGTGTTTTGGTACTTCCACATCTGCTCAGTCACAAGGCTCCAGGACTGTCCATTTCACAGACAGTTCCTACAGTGTCCAGCTTTGGACAATTATTCATTAGTTAGGTTAGTTTGTTTATTTGAGCAGTTGAAGTTCTGCTCAAAAGGAGTGGGGCGAAGCAAAAGCTTAGGAGCGCCCAACCCCAAAATCATTACAATAAAAAATAACATATCACAGTAGTACAAAGGAACATATTACAAGGAACAAAGTACAAGAGCATAGGAACACAGCATGCACACAAACACACAACGTACCCGTTTGTGATTTACACATTATCAATGATACATTTAACACATCATATTTTGATTTGCCCCGTTAGCAATGAGGAAAATCTGTCTAATCTTTATTTTAAAAAAGCAAATGAAATGTACTAGAAAACCTAATTGAAATATTTAGTCAACTTAAAATACTTTAAATATTTGCAGTGCAAAGCCAGTTTAATCAAACTAAGTAAGTTGAAAAGTACAAACTAACTCTGATGTCTGATGTTTTTCTGTGTTTAGGAGATGCCCCCTGGCTGCCGCCTGTGGACCCTCCTCCTCCTGCGGTCCTTCCCTTCGGTGCTGGGGATGCGGGCCCTGTCCCAGGTCAGCCTCCGCCTACGTCCCCACCTCCGGCGGCTGCTCACCTTCTGACGGGCTCTCTCTCCTTCTCTCCCTCTATCATCTCCTCTTACTCTGTCTTGTCCTTAGTTTTCGAGGACATTCTCCCCTTTCCTCTTCCCACCTTTTTGTTTCCGGACCTTATCCTCTCTTCTCTTTCGCCCCTTCTTCCTGTCTCTCCTCCTGCCTCTCCTGTTGCTTCCCCTCCCTCTTCTTCTCAGGAGGTGCTTCCTGATCTTTACTTCTGCGATTGCGAGGATCAACCTGTCGTTGTGGCTTTGCCTTTCCCACCATCTCTTCCTGCTCCTCTGCGCCCTATCCTGATCTTCCCTTCTCGTGTCTTTCCTGCAGGGGCCTTCTCTGCTCCTGCTGGCCCTTCTGTTCTGACCCAATCTGCTGGGTCTGCCTTTTCCCCTATTCCTTCAGGGGCCTTCTCTGCTCCTGCAGGCCCTTCTGTTCTGACCCAATCTGCTGGGTCTGCTTTTTCCCCTTTCCGTCGCTCCCCCTCTTCCCCTTTCTCTCCTCCTTCTTCCCCTTTTTCCTCTTGTCTATCCTCCCTCTCTCCTCCTACTTCCCCTTTTTCCTCTCGTCCGTCCTCCCCCTCTCTCTCTCCCCTTCTTCACCTTTTTCCACTCCCCCGTCCTCCCCCTCTCCCTATCCCCCTTCTTCCCCTTTTTCCTCTCGTCCATCCTCCCCCTCTCCCCCTTCTTCCCCTCTTTCCTCTCGTTCGTCGTCTCCCTCTTCTCCCTCTTCTCGTAAGCGCTTTAGGGAGGACGATGACGTTGAGGCTTTTGCTAAGAGGTCGCGTCGTAGGTTTTAGACATTTAAACCTTTCCTGCTGAGGACCTTTCCCAGTAGAGTGTAAATAGTCTACGTTTTGGGTAGTCAGTTAGGGCGTCTAATTTGGGGTAGACAGTTAGGGCGATTATGTTTGGGGTAGACAGTTTGGGGTAGACAGTTAGGGCGATTATGTTTGGGGTAGACAGTTTGGGGTAGACAGTTAGGGCATCTATGTTTGGGGTAGACAGTTGGGGCGATTATGTTTGGGGTAGACAGTTACGGCGTCTATGTTTGGGGTAGTCCGTTAGGGCGTTTGCGTTTGGGTAGACAGTTTTGGGTAGACAGTTAGGGCGTCTAATTTGGGCTGGTTGGCTTGTCTTGGCTGCTTGGCCCCCTGTCCCCCTGTGCCCCTTCTCAATGTTGTTAACGGCTTCACTTTTGTGGCATCACACTTTGGTTTCTTGTTCCCTCAATACTTTTACCATTATGTTTAATTTTCAGGTCGTGGATCTGTGGCGCCCCCTAATGTACAAAAGTATTTCCTCGTTGTTACAGATTGAACTTCATGTTTACTTTCTTTCAGGTTTGTTTGTGATCGGTGCCACTCTCCCCTCCATCAGGACACACTCTGCTCTGCCCCTGCTCCGGGATCCCACACATTCATCAGAGGAGACTTCTCTTCATCCACCAGGCTGTTCAGCAGGTAGTCTCCTCATCCCTCTGCCCCCTCCACACCCCCAACCTGTTTCCCTTCTGCACCTATTGTCTATGGTTTCTGCATGAGTTGGTGAGTTTTTAGTTAAGAAGCTATCGATGAAATCTTTGACAAAACGTCGTTTTGTTCAGGGGGAAAGCACCAGCAGAACTGGTGAAGCTAGATTGTGACACATTAGATACAAACACTTTCTGAGCAGATTTGGGATATCTTACTTAGACTTTGAGTAAACAATATGGGGTGGGTTTTATCCAGCTAAATTATCCTATCCTCTCTAATTATCCTCTCTTATGCCCCTCACCTGAACTCTGCACCCCTGACGTCACCGCTGCTGGAGCAGGGTTGTCATGGCCACAAAAACAGGAGATACATGTGAAAGTAGACGATTAGGCGCATCATAGTTGCTGTTCGGCATAAAGCTCAGTAACTTTGAAGGATGCTGCGGACATCGTTGGTGAGTTGAAGTTGTCACGTTTTGTCAGAATCAGTCGTATGACTAATAGGGTAATGTGTTTACTAGCTGTTGGTGGCTCGGTTGGACCTGTTGCGTGTCTGCGGAAAGTGGTGCGCTACGACAACAAGCACCTAGTATGATGCGTTAAACTCCACTCTAGCTTAATTAGTGTGTTAAGTTCAATTTCAGTGAATCCTCATTACTTTTATATGTAGATCTCTGCTGGCGGAGGGTCTCCTCTTTTTGTATGTGTGCTGCATGGAACCTGTAAAAAATTGGCCTCAGCTGCTAGGCCGACTTGGCGGCTAACCGAGCCTCGGCCTACTCTGGTTTCCTTGCCTCTTCTACGACCGGTTCTCCCAGAGTAGCTTTGGGAACTTTTCATCAAGGGACATCAAATGAACTGTACAAGATAACATGTGCCTGGCAGATGCCCCTATCCAGGGGCGTTGGGGGCTTTGGAAATGGACTACACAACAATGGTCGAAACTGAAGATTGCCTTTCTCTACTTACAAATATGTCTACAATAAACTAAGTGTAAATGCAATATCTTGTTTCTGTCATTCAGCCAAGGGATCTGCGTAGCCTGGTATAATAGTTGGGGTAATGGTAACATGTCATCTTTAAACTATGGCGTTGTCCACAAGGGTTAAATATAATAATACCAGCCAATTTTAGCCACTTGGTTACACATGTAATTCCTTCCTGTTTACTTGTTTGGATGGAAATGTGGTGTTTGCAACAGCCACTGTGTGCATTAGACAATTCATCAGGGTTTCCACGGGGCATTGAAAGTCATTAAATTAATAAAGCCAAAATTAAGGCTTTAAAAGTAATTAAGAAGCATTAAATCAAATTAATACTGGCATTAAATCCAAATGTCTTTAAAAATATAATTTTTCCTTAGAGGCAGAACCCACAACAACGACATTGCTCACATATTTTTACTGCATACACAAAAACTCAGGGTGTTTTTGGCTCAATAGGTCCTTTTAAAACATAAATAGTGAATCTTGCATTTCTCTGAAGGAATAACATGCTGAAACGTAACAACGATGACTCATCAGAGCCCTTGACGGAGTAAGGCTACGTTCAGACTGCAGGACTTAATGCCCAGTTTTGTTTTGTTTTTGCAAAGTCGTTCATATTACTCTCAAATGCTGCTGTTTGAGGATCATGTTGAGGGAGTAAACTAGAAAAAGCGCCGCGGATCTGGCAATGTAAAGGTTTTAGGAAGCTAACGGAGCAAGTACGTCAATAACCGGATCATTTTAAGAAGGAAGAGACAGTTTTTTGTACTATGGACTTTATGGAGCAGAGACAGCGATGTCTTTAACGAGAAACGTGTTGCTGAGGTCAGCGACGTCACTCACCGTAACTTTATTCATAGCAAGTGCACGTGTAGTTTTCCTCCCGCTCCCGTCTACTTTAACCTCTTAACCCCCACCTGAACCAAGTGCATTTTCTCCAGTTCGGCTTCACCGAAATCTAAAAGCTTCATGAAAACGCAATAACACAATAAAAAAGCGGCAAAAACACAACGAATGAGTGATGAAAAAGCCAAATGCGATGAAAAACTGACGAAAACAAATGGTAAAAAGGGCACTGTGAAGTGCCCTTCAGACATACCACCTTTGGCCAGACTGTTCTTTCAGTCAGGGGCTGTAACATCTGGAACAGCATCCCTCTCACTATAAGAGAATGCCCCACGTTTAACACATTTAGGACTCAATTAAAAAATTGGTTGAAATCCAATCAACGATGTGCTCATTAGACCTCCTGGTGCAGGACTGAGCCAAGTGTCAGGATCCTCTGCATAGATGTTGCTTTGTAAATAATAATTGTACATATTTATCCTTATGTTTGTTTGAACTGTATGACCTGCCCTTGCACCAAAATCTCCATTCTATTGTGCAAGTCACAGAACGAACATTCAGATGTTATTAATGTATGAATTGTATCAACATTTGTTATGTAAGTATGTAGCCTCAACTTTTAAATTGTTTTATGTTTTATAATTGTTGTTGGCATTATACACCTTGCCCAGGGACAACAGTTGAAAACTAGCTTTGCAGCTAATACTGACACGTTTACAGAAATGTTCATTAATGTGTACTGTCCCTGTCAAATAAACTAATAAAATAAAATAAGTAAATGGACTCAACTTATATAGAGCTTTTCTACCTTTATCAGGTCCAAAGCGCTTTACAGTAAAGAACCAGTCACCCATTTACTCTCATTCATACACTAATGTACACAGACACTTGAGGCAAGTAGAGGGAAGTGTCTTGCCCAAGGACACAACGACAATGTGCATTTGCGGGAGCTGGGATTGGAACACGCGACCTTCCGATCACGAGACAACCTGCTCTACCAACAGTGCCACCGTCGCCTCACCAAGACAAAAAAGGAATGAAAAAGTTTTTAATTTGGGTAAAGTCAAACTGAAGAAAATGAGCTCCGTTAAGGTGGGGGTTAAGAGGTTAAAGCAGAGTGAATGGTATTTGTAGCGATGACGTGAAGTCGCATAGAAAGAGGTCAGATACGTATCAGATTTAGGACCACATATCCAAGTGGCCTGGGTCAGATTTGAAAAGATGGGCTCTGTATCGTTCAGACTGTCATGAAAAGATCAGATACAGGTTGCATAGGGGCAAAAAAGTCGGAACTGGGTCGCTTCAGCCTACTGTCTGAACGTAGCCTAAGTGTACATGTTATGTTTGAAGGCTCTCGTACAAAAAGCCAGGAGCAGTTGTGATAAGTTTCCAGAGGAGGGCGCCAAACACCAAATTTAAATCTTCAAGGTACAGTTTTTCTCCATTGGTTTGGCTCATTTCTTGAAACAGAAATGACATTCTCAAAATTCTAAGATCATTTGGCAAAACAGTCTTAAGTTCAGCACAACACTATAGCTCACTCAGAAAAACTCATATCTCTCCCAAAACAGTTCACTCATGCTTCAAAACTAAATTTCCTTCTTATTTAAATAGTCAATGCCCCCAAAATGGCAAAGATCCTTCTCAATTGCTTTGGACGTACTCAACACTCTTGGTGCTTTTGCCAAAATAACGTGGATGGTTCGGCACAACACCATGGTTCGCCTGCAAAAGTTCATACCTCTCCCAAAACAGTTCACTCATGTGTCAAAACTAAATTTCCTTCTCATTTAAACAGTCAGTGCCCCCAAAATACTTTGTCCCTTTGGCATTGTGTAAGCACTGCAAGTCTAAATGTTTAGATGTTTTGTCACTATGGCAGAGGACCATTGAAATGTCCCTCATGTCCACCTTTCAGTCTTAGCCCAGTCCTTCATTGACAATGGTTACTGTAACTTACTGTAACAGAATACAGTTGTGTATAAAACTGAAGAAAAAAAAACAACAACAACAAAGACATAGGATTTGAGGGTAAGAGTAGCCTCCAAGGTTTGACATCACACATTGCACTCATACTGCCAAGGAAATTGTAACCATTATCATTCACACCAAAAAAGTAACTTCCATACATCAGAGTAAAAAGAAAATGTATTCAGCATAACATACTGTAACATAACACACAAACAAAAACAATGAAAATGATATGCAGCCTACAGTGCTTCATTAGTCAAGTTCTAGTTTCACCTGACTGTTAAAGCTGGGGTACCTGATTTTTCCTGTTCAGTGACAATTGTTTTGGCCCAAACTGGCTCTAGCTCTCATAGTCTCCTGTGTATTCAAATTGTGACAAAGTGAAGCAGGGGCGGCCACCCCCAAGATAAATTCCACTAATTTAGATTAGACTTCTATCATCCATTGCTCAATAAAACTTTAGGTGAAGACAATACAACAAGGTCTGTGTTTTGCTGTGTTTACAACATACTCTGAGGTGGCAAAAATAAATGGATTCTACAACACCATAAAATCAGGTACCCCAGCTTTCATTGCTGTAATAAATGTATCAAATGTTACAAGGGATTCATATGGTATTCATGGTATTGTGTTCTTGACTAATTTTGACAATGGAACAGACTATTGTGCATGTGATGACTTATACCATGAAATGACGCTGACACATTTTGGAGCGAACAACCATTAGAATGAGAATCAACTAGATCTATTCACTTGGAAATTGTGCTAATTGTAGGCTACATGTACTTAACCATTTACAAGATGTACTGAGACATTGAGACATGGACATGGATGAAATTAATGAGAAATTAAATTCTGTTGTGAACAATTGCCAAGTGGTTTGGAGACTTTTTCTTTTTCAAGACATGAGCCAAACCAATGGAGAAAAACTGTAACTTAATGCTCATGTTTTCAATGCAACACAACATGTCATCTGTTTCACTCAGACTGGAACAAAGCCCGTCCATACATGGTACGTCCACGTGTTTTTCTGCTCTGATCCTATAAAAGCTTGTGGATATTCGCACGAGGCGTGAAGTCGTTTTGGAGCAGACCAGGAGTAGCAGGCTGCACGCGTAGCATATCTAGTACTTGAGTACAAACTTAACGCAAACTTGCACGCATACGTATATATGTATTGGAGTATTGGATATGATATATATTTGAATATATAGTGTGTATATATATATAGTATTTCCAGTATAATCTGTATTTGGGGTTCAAATGTCTTTTTTCCCCCAAAAAATGTAATGGTGTAAAATGCTCCGTGTATGTGTCTGTGTATCCATTAATGGCTAAAGTAACATGTTTTTCTACCCTGTTTCAGGTCAGCCTCAACACCTAGCGCGTCTTTCCCTCCTCATTTATATGTCAACTTCCAGGTATCAAACTTTACATTAGGAAAGTAACATAAAGTGTTCTTGTAAACACAATTCAATATTTTTCTGTTCCAGGAGCTCCAATGATCCCTGCTCATATGGGCGTCATGGTGTCCTCTGTACCGGTGGTCAGCCAACCTCCCTGTCCGAGAAAGGACTTCAATCCGTGAGAGCCAAAGATGAAGACAGTGGCCCAACCGCAACAGTGTTTGTGGGGAACGCCTCAGAGGTCGAACTGGCAGCCATGTTTGGACTGAACTATTTTGTGGGGGGAAAAACACGGCCTGCAAATCAGATGAGGTAAAGGAGCAGAATTGTATTTATTTGTGGACACAAGTGACCCAGAGGCTACATTAGTCAACCTCTAATAATAATAATAATAATAATAATAATGCATTAATTTTATATAGCGCTTTTCTGGACACTCAAGGACGCTTTACAGTTGCATTATTCATTCACTCCATACTCGGTGGTGGTAAGCTACTGATGTAGCCAAAGCTGCCCTGGGGTAGACTGACGGAAGCGAGGCTGCCAATCTGCGCCATCGGCCCCTCCTACCACCACCAACCACTCACTCGCTCAGTGCATTCGCTAGGCTTCCTGGTGTTACCAAACGGTCTCCCATTCAAGTACCGACCAAGCCCTTCCCTGCTTAGCTTCCAAGGTCTGACGAGATTGGGCATAGCAAAGGTGGGATGGCATCATAGTCATATTTCATGGGAGCGAAAAACACTTGTCATAGAAATTACTCTGTCAGCAAGTGTTTCTGGTGCAGCAGCATTTGGAAAATAGAGTGAACGAAATATCTAAATTTGGCCAAAACTGACTTAGGTAATTATGCAGGGAGACTGACGACTGTCCTGGGGCAGACTAACGGCACTGGGAAACAGTCATGCGTTAATGACGGAAAACAGATTCTACAGGTTGTGAGTTTAAGGCAATAAACGGAATTTACCACAGCGAATTATATGTTCAAAACTGTGATCTTGGAGACAAATGTGTATGTTGAATGTATTATAGGCTAATGTGTGTAATAAAGAAAGTTTAGGATTATAGTGTTCAGCTGTTATTGAATGAAATACAAGTCATTAAATGTGTCTTAGTACTGAAAATGACTGAACAAATTTTCATGTATTATTTTTTATGATTGTTTCTGCCAGGTTGTCGGAGAACCCCAAAAAGAGGCTGCGAATGTGGACAAGGCACCTCAGCTCTTCTCTCGGCTATAATGAACCAAACGCTGACGACTAATGGGCAGTTGGAGTTGTGGATTATTGTTACAGTCAACTGCCTGAGCAAAAGAGCATATGACAAGAAAGGGACAGATGAACTTTGTCATCTTCCACTGCAGCAGTAATACAACCTGTTGCTTTCATCACAAATGGACCGCTCCACAGTAGGACAAGAGCCTGTGGTGTCTTCAATGACCTGTAATCAATTAAAAAACCAGAAGGAGTTTTGTGCCTAGAGCCGTTATTGAGCTGAACTCACCAAAAAAAAAATTTTTTTTTTAAAGTGCAATATGTACTTTGGGGGATACTGTTGTTGATGGAGTCTCTTCGCGTGAGAATGTTTATGGAAATGTGTGTACTTACACCACGGATGCACTGTTTTTTCAAGTGATGTCACAATGTCAACTTCTGGATTATTTATGACTGGGATATGCCTGTTGCTGACCTTGTTTGGTAAAGTCAGTTCTAATTTGACTTCATCCTGAACATTGGGACACTAAGCCTTTGTAATCAATAAACTAAATGTTGAATCTTTAATAGGTGTAGTATTTTACGGTTTGATTCAGATTCAAGGTCAAGCTTTTATATTCACAAAATCGCGCATCAATTTGCATCAGGTTTTATAAGTACGTATCCATGAACGCAACTATTGTATTTTATAATGAAGTGGGAATGATGATGCAACTGATGTAAGTGAAACAATAAATAGTATATCAGGATGAGAGGGCATCTGGCACACTGCAACATCATGAAACAGCGCCATCTCACGGTACCGTACTGACATACAGTACAATGTTTCTGCAGTTATTTATCATTTTAGGCATACGTCATTCAAAAATAGTGATTGTTGGTTTATTTAGTGGTCAACGTGGATATTACACTTCCAATTTTCTTTGCACGAATTTATTTTGAAGGTTTTTAAAGGCTACCTTGAACTTCCGTTACCCGTGTCCAGTTTTGTAGCTTCACTCCTTGCAGTCACAGTCACGCGCCACTGTAGACCTAGTATTTTGGCACATTTATTGCCAAAAACATTTCATCATCATGTCTAATTCTCTGCAGGTGAAGCGGCCCGGTGTGGGGTAGGAGTGTTGGTCACAGATTCCCAACATGCAGGTTCAGTTTTACTCGGAAAACGCAAGAACTCCACGGGCCATGGCAAATATCAACTTCCGGGAGGTCACCTGGAATTTGGGTGCGTTTTATGCATAGTTTTATGTAGTTTCTTACAATAAATAGACATTGCTTCAATTTTGTTATATTTAGTAAATTGTAGGCTATTAATACCAATAAACCTTTTTCACTCTCTTTCACAGAGGTGCCAAATATTGTAAACACGTGTTTAGTTAGGATGTCTAATAAAAGACAAATGGGTCCGGTTCATCACTGTCAAAGTAAAAGAGTGTATTTGCGCTTTTATTTTGTTGGAGTCTGATATAATTATTTTATGTGGTCAGTGATTAGATTGAAGCAAAACTATGAATACTGCAAAGGTTGCATTACTTACCCATAGCAATAACACAAATCAAAAGTCTATCAAAAATAATGAAATTAGCACCCATTGAAATAATAATAATAAAAAAGTTAATGCTGTAAAATGTTAAGATGCGTTATCATTTTTTCAATGTTTAATTTAAAATATTTAATGCTTAAGCTTTTTTTTTTTGTAAAAACTCTTAAATTATCTTTTGCAGTGAGTCGTGGGAGGCATGTGCGGAGAGGGAGGTTCTGGAGGAGGCAGGAGTTCATTTGAAACACGTTTGTTTCGCTTTTGTGGTGAATTCAGTGAAACTGGATGAGGTGTATCACTATGTCACTGTGTTTATGAGAGGGGAGCTGGACCGAGGGAGGTCCGCGGAGCCCAGGAACATGGAGCCAGACAAGAATGAAGGTAAAAATATATACAGTTGTGCTCAAAGGTTTACATACCCTGGCAGAATTTTGGTATATGAAAGATAAGAATATGAAAGATAACACAACAAGTTTTTTTTCACTCATAGTTAGTGGTTGTGTGATGAAAAAACTGTGTTTGCTCTTTTTAAATCATAATGAAAAAAGAAATTACCCAAATGACCCTGATCCAAAGTTTACATAGTTGTGCATTTCCCCCTTTAGCATCAATGACAGCTTGGAGTCAAGTCTTTAGTGGTATTGTGGATAAGGTTCTATATATAATCTAATGGTAAAGCCTCTTGATCATAATCTTTTAATCAGGGTCTTTTTTCTTCACATAACCACTAACTATGAGTGAAAAAAAATGTCCGCGCTACATTTCATAGTCAAAAAATCAAAAATTCTGCCAGGGTATGAGCACTTTTGAGCACAACTGTACATACTTTTCTGTTTAGTCATTAGTAATGAAAATATTACTGAATTTATTCAACAATTACTTATCCTCTAATGCAGCTGTTCTGCTGGGTCAGGACCCAAATGTGGGTCACCAAACATTTCTTCTAATATATCGACTGAAAAAGTATAAAAACACTTCCGAAATCTGTCAAAACAAAAAGGACTGGTTCTGGGTGATTTTGATTATGATTTAAACTTTTGAGGCTTGTTCAATACTTATAATCTACAATAATTTGTGAGAAATGACTGTATTTACAGTGGGGGGGAAAGGATTTGGCCAAAATCCAATAGAAAGTCTACTGACAAAATACTTTTTCCCCACTGTACATATTTATGGTATTAAAACAAATAGTGTTTTGCATTTTTTTTAATGTTGAAATAAATATCCTTACTTGGGTTGCAGCTTGTCATCCTATGGTGATGTTAGGTCCCCATGCCATACCAGTCAAAAACCACTGCTCTAATGCCATGTGTAATGTAAGCTGTTTTTGTAGTATTCTTCATTAAATTATTTGTAATCTATTCTGTCAGGTTGGACATGGACAGGGTGGGATGAGTTTCCTCCTAACGATCAGCTGTTTATGCCTCTGGCCGATCTCCGTAGACAAGGATTCAACCCTTTTAAAGACCAACCAGACACACAATCACAAGGCAGCTGATAGAAATGATTATTATTTTAATTTTCATTGTTTTATACTGGTCATTGGTGCTGTTTTATACTCACAATAGGATTACAAAATGTGTGTGCAAACCCTGTTATACTGTCTGCACGCCTAAATACCTGAAATAAAATATCTGTTTACAATATATATTATTATTGAGTTGTCTTTTTAATTTGTGTTTGTTAATGTGTGTTTTTGTCTTATTATCCTACCTTTCTAATGTATTTATTATTGTATTATGACTATCAGTATTTTAATTGTATTTTAATACAACTTATAAATGGTCTTTGTAGCACTTTTCCACTGACATTAGGCACTCAAAGCTGTCCTTAAGTTTTAGTTATTTTTGAATTATTGTCCATTTGTATTATTTTTATTTGTTTTTAATGTATTTAATGTACAGTGAAAGGAACAGTATGATTTACTGGGGATTGGGGAATACGTGTATGAAGTTGTGTGTAGAAACTTTATATCTGGGCACAAGATAAAAATTATTCCTTCGTGGAATAATATGACGATGTTTGCATGTCGAGAGCAGAGTTTATGCGTGCGATGCAATGTGACAACATAGCAAAAGAAAATTGAGTGGCTACTTTGATTTGTCCCTCGATACGACGTTCCGTCTTATATTCTTTGATTTGTCACTTGTGTGTTAATTTCAGTTTCCATTTCTTACTAAATAGAAGCTGCATACCCTCGATAGACTTATTTACTACAGCTTCCATTAGGAGGAGATACTGACGTATGCAGCGTGCGCTAGTGGCTGGAGCCGTGTTGTGATTGGTTGAGCGCGGAATTTGAAAAAGTAGTGTACACAGTCCAGACAAAAGTCAAAAGTGCTCATATAGATGAGTGTAGTTTCAATTTCGTTCGGTTTTTAAGCCTAACGCTGGAGTATAATTTATTGTATTGTTGCGTATCATCGTAAAGAGATGGATGTCGCGGCATATTTACAGTTAAGTGACGTTTATTCCCATTTCTTCCCCTGTGCTAGCGCATAGCGTTAGCAACGGTTAGCATTAGCGACCACTAACCATAGAAATCCGATTAGTACAAAACAAAGATGGAAAGATGATCCGTATTCACCGTGTATCTGTTTGCTTTTCAAGGCGTTTTGAGAGCAGTATGAACACGTTCGTGGGAGACGACCCTCTGGAGCAGTGGGACAAGTAAGGTCTCTTTGTAAACTGTTGTACCCCATTTGTTTACTATGTAGTATGTTGTAAAAAAAAAAAAAGTAATTTTATTATAGTATACATCACCACAAATACACAGTTTAAAGAAGTTTTCAGGCATACGTGGCTGTAACAGGCCTTACATTATTTTTGATTTATATAATCTTTTCGTACGACTAATTTCAACTGTTAATGCAAAAAGGGATGTCACAATTTAAGGCGTGTAATTCTGGTCTTTTCTCGCACGCGTGTGTATAAAATGCCATCTAGGAGCTGAATTTAAAAACAAAAAACAAAACATAATAATTTAATTTAACATAATTTAATCCAAAATGCAATAGGGAGGATCGCTGTTTATTGTTTATTTCTGCAATTTTCACCGGATGTTTTGGTGACTGGTGGGCAAACAGCTGATTTTTCCGAGCTTTAAGATCTGTTAATTTAAATCACAGATCTTTTACAGCACTGATCTTTTCACAGATGCAATGCTCTGTTTGTGAACGATGTTTTGACCCACCATGGAACTATTAATATCTATTTAATACATTCGCGTTGCCCACCAGTGCCTCGGACGTGACAGGGCGATCCCCCTCATACAATGCCTGGTTTCCAAGTAATTACTGTATTTGGCCATCGTGCTGGCTGCAATGCATATCAAAGAAGTCCATGTATTTGAATGTGTACAGTCTTTTGGTCACACCATTCCCATTATAATCTGAAAATGTATGCTCTTCAGTTTTATCTGACTCTGATGCTGTTTTTCCTGTTTTCTGTAGGTTTGTTGAGCTGCTGTTGCGGAAATTTCCAGATGGCACCAGTCAACTGTCACTTGTATTGAATCGTTTAGTTGAGACATTTTTAAATGTGGAAAAATATGCCAATGATGAACGATTTGTCAACTTCTGCATCAAATGTGTGAGTCAATTTTCTATAAACCGTGTATGCTCCTGGAGATGTGAAAATGTGCACTCTGATCTAAATAGTAATTTTAAAAGAGAAATGGCAGAAACCTACTTTTTCAATAACTGATTTGAGGCACCCTACATCATAATGCGTGAGAGCAATCTTATCTATTTATTTATTTTTAATGTGAAGAACTCTCCCTCTGCTCTATTTTTCCAGGCAAGCTCTTATGCTGACCCCAATGCCTTCTACAGTCACATCTTTAGTAAAGGTGTTGGCAGACACAGCGCTACTCTCTATGTGTCCTGGGCTCAACAGTTAGAGCAGAGAAATCTGAACGACCATGCTGAGGCGCTCTATCAGAAGGGCATTGAGAACTCTGCTCAGCCGACTGACTATGTGCTCAGTGAATACAGGTACTCTACCTGCCTTTAAAAATCACCTTTTACCTTTGTTTTTTACAGGCTAGCTTCTTTATTTATGACTGTGTACATTGCAATTGTAAATTTAAGATGAGATAATCCTTTATTGATTTCACAATGGACCCTAACCCTTACCCTTGCTCAATAGGCAGTTTCAATCAAGAACAAAGTGCCCTGTAGCTGTATCAGGTATGTACTGGTATAGTTTTGATACATTTTCAAATGGCAATACTTTGTGAAATTCTTAATTCACTATGTAATTCAGAAGGGTTCATCACTGGTCAGATCAAACTTACCACAGGCTAAAGATGTTGGATGTATGTAACTTTTCAGTTTTTCTTGACAATATTATGTTAATATTTTTATGCAACAGCTGGCAGAAATCCATTCCAAATCTCTAATTCTGCCAACATAATGACAACACGGGCAGAACCACCCATTCATAACAAGGTGTGTGTCTTATGGCATTTGCCACTGCTGAAGTTATCTCAATGGTTGTTAATTTTGAACTGTTTTCTTAATACAGGAATCCGTAGATTGCCAACCTGCCAAACCAGCAGAGCGCAGATACGTGGTCACGTAAGTCAACTCTGTACTTTTTCTTCTATGCCAGCAATTTGCTTCATTTTGTGGCGTTGGCCAACACGGCATTGTTATTGACATTTTTTTTATTGAAGCAATGCTGGCTTGTACTCTGGGACAAAGCTATTCCGGCAACTCATATGTGATTGTAATGTAACAGCGTTAATGGTGTTATGAACATGGACTATTCTAAAATGTACAAACTGGTATGTCCGTTGAACAGGGTTTCCCGTTCAGAATATTCTGGAAAACTTCCCCCAAGCTCCAATGAGAACGTTGTGGCTGCCTATGACAAGGAGGCGCTGCAGTGTGAAGAGTCCGAGCTGTGCTTTGAGGAGGTCCGGGCCCAAAGGTATTTCCAGAAAATCAAGGAGCAGCAGCAGCAGCAGCAAGAACAGACTGAAAGACAAGAAACCACTGGTAAGTCAAAGCTGTCCACACCTCCTTAGTTATTTATATTACTCACCATATGTACTATATCATATTGTTGCAGTTTTTGATGACGATCCAACTCAGGCTGGCGTAAATAATTTGATGAAATTAAAAATGCTGCTTGAAGATCTAGATGAGGTGAGCATCATGAGGGCACTGATGGTTAATTTTTATGTTTCATATCCTACATTTAACATTTGTGAGAAGGCTGAAGTATTAACTGCTCGATAATCCAAAAACATTTGCATTTCAAAACATTTGTTTGTAGAGATCTAATCGACAAACATCGATAAACTTGCCATTTTTGCAATTTGCCAATTTTTTTTAAAGATAGCGATTTATTGTGCTGTCCTTCATTTCATGTCTTACATTTCAATCTGGTTGATTAAATCCCACTGCTCTTTGTATAGAATCCACACCTAGACCACCATCAACCTGCGGTGCAGCCACGATCCTCTTTGTGTCTGAGCAGCAGAACGACTCTAGGGCTGAGGCTTCCCTCTGAGCACACATTTCTCAATGACTCCCCAAAGCCCGACTCCAAGGCTTTAGCGACTATCCAGTTCCTTAATGTGTCCCATAATGCACAGGTTCCCTCGCTGGACCTATCCCTTCATACACCTGTTCTTCCTACCTGCCTGTCCCATCACACTACTGCCCCCGGTACATACCTGTCCCATCACGCTCCTGCCCCCGGTGCATCCATGTCCCATCACTCTCCTGCCCCCGGTGCATCCATGTCCCATCACTCTCCTGCCCCCGGTGCATCCATGTCCCATCACGCTCCTGCCCCCGGTGCATCCATGTCCCATCACTCTCCTGCCCCCGGTGCATCCATGTCCCATCACTCTCCTGCCCCCGGTGCATCCATGTCCCATCACTCTCCTGCCCCCGGTGCATCCATGTCCCATCACTCTCCTGCCCCCGGTACATACCTGTCCCATCACGCTCTTGCCCCCGGTGCATCCATGTCCCATCACTCTCCTGCCCCTGGTGCATCCATGTCCCATCACGCTCTTGCCCCCGGTGAATCCATGTCCCATCACGCTCCTGCCCCCGGTGAATCCATGTCCCATCACGCTCCTGCCCCCGGTGAATCCATGTCCCATCACGCTCCTGCCCCCGGTGCATCCATGTCCCATCACGTTCATGCCCCCGGTGAATCCCTGTCCCATCACGCTCCTGCCCCGGTGAATCCCTGTCCCATCACGCTCCTGCCCGGTGATCCCTGTCCCATCACGCTCCTGCCCAGGTGCATCAATGTCCCATCATGAGTCTGTTTTACTACACGGAATGGCCTCAGATGTTTGTCCACCAGACAATGACCACAAGGACAAGTGAGTAAATGTGTTTTTTATGTGTGAGTTCTCGCATTAAGAAGGTGCTATGAGACCTGTAGTTTTGTGATTTCTAGTATTTTAATTCCTTATTGATGGTGCACACAGAGGATGTGACATAACCACAGAGGTAAACTTTCCATAACCATGCTGTACATATGGGCCATGAGCGAGTCCCAGTTCCTTAAAATAGGGAATATTCCTCTTCCTATAATGTCAACTATATTATCCCATCAAACTATGAAATGATTAGGAAAAATACAAATCCTGTCATATGTGGTTGAAATCAGTTGTAAGCAGAATGTAAGTGGCTTGGTTAGTTTCTCCTGCATGTTTTTGTGATGTACAAATGCATTGACAAGTCCATTTTATTTTTAGTGAGGATCCGCTGGAGCCAGAGCATGAGGCAAACGGTACGTACATGTGTTTCTAAGCAAAAAGCTTTTTCATTGACTGTTGGGACCTCCTTTAAAAACACCCCTTACCTTCTTTGTGCGACAGTGTCCCAGGGTGCTACTGCAAACCTGTCCCGTATCACTCCTAATAATTCTCTGGGCTACATTCAAGCCACTCCTTCACGGGTGCTACCTTCCCCAACTGTCAACACCAGAGAAGCAATGGGTGAGAACACCACAGCTTTCACGTGCACAACTGTCTACAGGCCTGGTTTCACAAGAGGTCCATCACAAAGGCTGCTCCGCTGCAATTTCTTCTTCACCTCTGAATGTTACGGTCATTGTAGAAATGATCGTCCCACACGCAATGAAGCACAATATTTTTTCCAAAATGTTACATGAGAATTTAGAGAACATTTTTGTGGTAAATGTCTCAGCTAATCAGCTAAAACTAATTTCCCTACTGATCCACAATCACAAATTAAATAAATGTGTTTATTGTGAAAGGTCGTTTCTACTGAGTTCTTTTAGAATTGTTACATTTATTCATTTTAAGTCTTTTTTTATTTTTTATTATTATCTATGGAACTCTCAAAATGAATTTAGTTTAGTTTATTTATTTGTTTGAGCAGTTAACCTGCTCAAAGGGAGTGGGCTGAAGCCAAAGGAATTAGTTTTGGTTTTCTTAACTAACTCCTGTGTTACTTTGTAGATGCGATCATGGACATGTTCCAGGCACCTACGCTGTTGGAGAATCCTTTCGTCGACGCTTCAGAGGAGCAAGGCTATGACATCATATACACAAGAAATGGTACACTCAGTATGATTAATGATATTCATGCAAACATTATAAAATACAACTGGTATTTTGCTAGGGAACAAGCGCAACTGAACTGTTGAGAAACGTTGATAAAAAAACAAAAATATATATATTATATTCTGCAAACATGCTCATAATGCACGGCTAGACACTGACAATGTTATTTCTGCAGTGGGTATTAGAGTAACCCATTTAAACCACATGTTTGGCAACGCAGCAACCTCTCAATGGAGAAGAAGTATTGATGTCCCACTCCTAGCAAAGTGAACTTAATATGTAAATGTTAAGTCTAAGGAGAGGCGGGCTTCCGTGCACATGTAGGGCATTTTTCACCAAAAACACTCAAAACACAACCATTAAGTTTATTATATTTCTTTTTAGTTTATTTCTTTTTATTTATTCAGTGTTGTTCTACAGTATGACGTTAAAGCTATAAATAGTTTTTAAGTTGATATAAAAAATGAAGTCTTTGGTTCCTTTTCTTGTTAAAGGGCCCACTGTTAAGCCAACCGCCACAGCCCCATTCACAATCTTCCAGGACGAAGCGGAGAGTGAGAACAAGGAAAACTGCAGGTTGACAGAATGCACTTTCATTGCAAATTTGACACACAAGACAATGTATCTTTTGATTTGGAGATGTATTTACCGGTAAATCAATGCCCAGACAGAATATTCCCTGATCATGACATGTGATAATAATGTGTGGATATATTTGGGAAACAATCTATCTTCAAACATGATTTTAAAAAGGTTTTGCAAGCAGGTAAAATGTATTCTAGAAAGTCTTGGTAAAAGTACTTTGTTTTGCAGTGCTCCCTCTGCTGTCAGTGATCAAGTCAAACCGGTCAGAGCTCTGGCTGAACTGCCCAAACCCACCAAACCAAACGTGAGTACCAGCAAAACAGACCGCTCTCAGAGTTTACATCTTCTCTAACGCTGAATTTTATTTCCCCCAGGACACCCCGATAGAACTAACCCCAGACGAGAGCACCATGTGGGGGCCCGATTCCATGCGCAGAACTCCCTGGCAGCGTGTCCCAACAACACCTCGGACTTTGCCATGTTAGCCCGCTTTGTGTCCACGCCTTCCACGCGCACAACCCCGATGAGCACCACTAACCTCTTCTTCTCCGACCAAGGTAGAGTCGATGAGGATACATTTTTCAACAATTATACGCATTAAAAATCTGTTTATGCACTTTTACAGAAAATAGTGAAGGAGTGGAAGAGGACGCATTTGGTAGGCGCCACACGAAAAATTGAGGTAAGGCTACAGCAAAGTTTGTGTAATGGGACACTCGTCGCTTGGACTGTGGCTAAGTGCCTTCTGCCTTCCTCCCTCAGTCCCATCATTGAGCAGAGCCCGTCCGAGGAGAAGCCCAAAGACACTGCAGACGCGCGGCAGTCCCTGGGCTCACGGCAGGGCACTATAGTGGGTGAGGCGCTAGCCATGAACACCCAGTTTATGACCACCTCTTGCACCACCATGGTCCAGCCCCCTCCCCCTGCCGTGCTGTCCTTCAGGGACCAGACACTCGTGCCCCACAACGCCTCCGGTCACAGGTGAGAGTAAGAATTTAGCGCCGTCAAGATTGAAACATCTTTAACATTTTGTCATAGAGTATAGCTCAGGCCAGTTTCAATCCCATGTCTCGAACTCCTCTACTATATTATAGAGGGTATGCTGGTGGTGTTATGACGACCGGAGCCTAATGAGACTATTGGATTGGCACCAAACTTTGTAAGATAAAATATTTGCCCTAATTTCTTGCCCGGATTATCCTCAGCACAAAGCGGAGTAAAGCATTTTAAATACAACTATGAACAGTATCTGCCGGCTGTTGGCAAGAGATTATTTGTAGCAGTGGCAATTTGAGAACTGACATGGTTAGAATTAGCCTAGTGAAGCTATCCATAGGCGTGCCACCCTTTGACATATCAGATGGGGGTGGGGAAGATATTGAGGAGAAGATGGTCAAATTAGCAACAAAACTTAAAGTTTATCTTTCGGGTTTGTAGCATTGATTTCCAGGTACCAGATTGTAAGCTTTCATGTCCACACATCTGTCTGCAGGAGCTCTGGACCTGGATGGGAGGTCTACACAAGCCCTGAGCCCAAAGATAAACGCGAGCCCTTCACCATCATGGAAGACATGGAACAACCGCAGCCCCATCCCGAGCCCCAACCTCCGCAGGACATCCCCATGAGCCCGGAGAGCGCCCCCCGGCCCGACTGGCTCGCCATGCAAAGCCCAGACGCACCACACGTGTCCCTTTTAAGCCAGGACGTACCAATGAGCCCCCAGGTGGACTTCAGCACAGATGCACACATGATGAGCCCCGACAAAGACATAAGGGCTCCAATGGATGTGTCTATGAACCCCAAAACACCCAGGAGGTCACGAGCCGGGCCTGTGATGTTGCTGGTGCCCGATCCGTGGAACAATGACCTCATAGCGCATCTTTTGGCCCGTACGGACCCTCCTCTGATGGCACACTCCCACTGTATCACGTGGCAGTGTAACCTGCCCAACATTGCACCCAAAATGACCCTCTCTATGGGTAAGAGTCTAATTGTAAATACCTCTTCGTATTGCAGTTATTGTATTGCTTGGTTGTGTCAATCAAATGGATTTTTCAGAACTGGTTTGTTGTCGAAATGGGGCTGGGTGTTGTGGCAAAAAAAATAATCACGATTATTTGTTTCATATTGAACGATTTCATTGTTCAAATTGATTTCATTGTAAAAACAAATGCATTTTAGCCGATTTCAAGAACATGAGAAAAGACAAACCTTTTTTATTATTTTTTTAAACCTCAGATCAAGCAAAAAATATTTTGTCCCCAGTATCATTTATTATACAAAAATCTTCCATTGTTCTCATTCACACTTAAAGGGATATTTCAGGATTTTTGACATAGGGCCTCATTTCCTAGTTATCCAGAGTGTTGTTGATGTCTGGAGATATTTTTTCTTAAATTCATGCAGTTCTTATATTTGAAGAGCTTAGTGGCGCTAGGCTAGTCTTAGGCTAGTGCATGTCTATGGTATCAGTTAGCCTGCATTAAAAACAGTCTGACCCACTCCACAGTGCACCTGAGGCAAATCACTTATAACACCAGACTAACCATATAAATGTCTGTGTTAACAGAATAATTTTTGAAATATAACTGACCTTGTATCACATGAATTACCGCATTTTAGGGATTATTTTCTCGCAGATCACTCCGCCGCTGCGTTAGCTTACAACCACAAAGCTGATGCTGCTCAAACATAAGTTATTTTAAATGCAAAATGGCTATAATTATTCTATCGACACAGACATTTAAATATCGTTAGTCTGGCGTTATAAGTGATTTGCATCAGGTGCACTGTGGAGTGGGTAGGACTGTTTTTAATGCAGGCTAACTGTTACCATAGAAATCCTTTAGCCTTGTCCTAGCCTAGCGCCACTAGACTCTTCAAATATAAGAACTGCATGAATTTAAGAAAAAATATCTCCAGATATCAACAACAACTAGGAAATGAGGCCCAATGTCAAAAATCCTGAAATATCCCTTTAAAACCTATGTGCTTTTACGGTCCAAGAATAAGTTGTAAAAATTACAATTACATGTTTTAAGTCCCAAGAGGATTATTGAAATTGACAAATGTTGAGATTGCGATTTCAATTAATTGCCCAGCCCTATGTCGAAACAAGAGGTTCCTATTTGGCTCCACTTTGAACATATTGCGTGTTGCGACCAAAAGAGAAATATTAATTTCAGCTTTTTAATTTTGACCTTGTATTATATAATATTAAAACCAGCATTTCTTCACAAGGTTCAGTAGATTTCAACACTGATTGTGAGGCTGACTTTCACTAAATATAACAAATCTACCTAAATTTTTTCACAAAAGCCTAAGGCCACAACCCACTGAATATTTTGACATGGAGACATTTGTTTTCTCATTACAGCCATTTAAATCGCTGCGCCAGTTGTTGCCCTGGTGAATCTGGGGTAACAAATTGAACAGGTTCATTTATTAGCCAAAATCTATTATTTTTTTAAAGGGACAAAGAAACTGAAATTGGTGCATTAGTATATCTTAATGGACTGGACATTTAAACTGTATCAGCATGTGGAATGTGAATGATTCCGCATGTCCAGTGGCTGTGAACCTGCGGTCTGCTGTAGTACATAGGCTGTCATGTTTTGAAGCGTCCACTGTGGGGCAGGAGTGACCTTTCATCTGTTCACAGGTAGCACATCTTTGCGAGTGGACTGTGTTCTTGGAGAAGGAGCTTTCGCCAAAGTTTACCAAGCCACAAACCCAATGACGTCCGATAAGGTGGTGCTAAAGGTGGGCCCTGCGACATGTTTACACGTCATGTTTACATGTCATGCCTTGTAATCAATATCGTATGTGTCATATGTGTGTTTGCAGGTGCAGAAACCAGCCAATCCCTGGGAGTTCTACATTAACACACAGTTGGATGCCCGTGTGCCTCCCTCCATGCGACACTTTTACAGCAGTTTCCAGTCGGCTCATATTTTTAACAACGGCAGCGTCCTCCTCGGAGAGATGCATAACTACGGCACGCTACTGGTGACTACTAACTACACGGTTTTATTGTTTGGCTGATGATAACACCAGCGTTAATACAACAGTTGTATCTTTGCTTGCAGAACGCAGTGAACTTGTACCGTACTCTGGGAGACAAAGTGATGCCTCAGCCTCTGGTCCTGTACTTCACCGCGTGTATCCTGCACATGGTGGAACAGCTGCACAGCGTGGGCATAGTGCACGCCGACGTCAAACCGGACAACTTCCTCCTCGGAGAGAGGTGAAAGACTAGCAAATGAAATCCTTCAGTATAATATATCCAGTACATATATGGGTAAAAAAAACTACATTTCTGTGGTTGCTTCACCTGCCCTCTCAGATTCTTGGAGAACAGAGGCTTTGACTGCGATGACCGGGACCATGGTCTGGTGCTCATCGACCTGGGACAGAGCATCGACATGAGGCTGTTTCCTGAGGGCACTGCCTTCACCGCCAAGTGTCTGACCTCAGGCTTCCAGTGTACGGAGATGCAGACCGGCAAACCGTGGACCTATCAGGTAAGATCACACTAAAAATACTACGCTTAAAATGCGCTGTAGTAGTTAGCAGTTTGTCGGATTAAAAATGTGTGTTGTGTTTTTGTAGACGGACTACTTTGGCGTGGCTGGGACGGTTTACTGCATGTTATTCGGGACCTACATGCAGGTGGTGAATGATGGAGGAGTCTGGAGAACAAATGGAGTGTTCAGACGGTGAGGCTTAACAGAAAGGCTTTGAAATGATCTGAAGCAGTGGCTCAGCGATAATATCTGATGACGTCCATATCTAAGAGGGCTTTCTTATTATTCTGCAGAAACCCTCACAGCGACTTGTGGCAGGAGTTTTTCCACACCCTGCTGAACGTCCCGGACTGCGGCTCCCTGCCCGATCTGAGGGGACTGCGACACAAGCTCCTGTCTGTGCTGGAGCAGACCTACAGAACCAAAGTGCCCTCCCTGAAGAGCCGCCTGGTGGTTCTGCTGTTGGAGAGCAGCAGGAAGGCGCCCCGCAGATGACCCAAGCACACTTCTGTTGACTTATCTTAACCCCTCTATACTTCTGCATCCTTGGATTTGAATTTGTGGGACTCGCTTGTACAAAAAAATATGTATTCTTTTTGCTTTTTATAATTGACTTGATTAGTACCTTTTTAATAATAAAGCATGTGTATGTTGCTCATGTGTCTGTAACAAGCCCGAGGTGAAGGAGGAGGGAAAATGCTGTTGCAATGTTTTGGGACATGCCTCGACATGCACCTTCAGCCCAGGATGGCTGAGTTATTATCTGCACTGTTTTTTTGGAAGTAGACATGGTGGAATTTGTCACATAGCTTTGTTGCCATGATTTAGCTGAAATGACCCAATGTAGGCAATGGAAAAGGGTCTGCTGCTCTAAGCTCCTTGTCTAATATCACATAACATTTATACTCGAGTAATTCCAAGCCAAACATTAGAAACTGTGACCACATTTACTTTAAATTTAAAAACATGTCAACTCCTTTAAAGCAACAGATGCATGAACACACCCCAGTAAAGGCATGGGCAAACTTTGCATTTCTCTGTGTATTAACAAGGCGAAACTGGTTGGGCAACACCGTAGTCTCTGAGCGTGGGTGTGGCCTTTAGTAAGTCTCAGACACCACACATAGTGCAAGGGACTAAGATGGAGGAGGTGGACTGCGCTCAGGCCCTCAGCGATGAAGAGGTGTCTGCTGCCTGTAAGGAGGGACACCCCATGACCAAGGTACTCTTTCTGACACTACTTTTATTTTGATAGGGACTCACAGCAGAGCAGTGTGGTCGGTATGCAGTAAAACCTGTAATAGCACAAACCAGTGGAGTGGTTATTGATGCGCAGGCTAGTTTTATTTATTGGCTGGAAGAAAGAAAACATGCTTCACTTTGACACATTTTACTCAAAGCCACATTAGAAGTAAAACGTAAAAGAAACGATCACTGTAGAAAAATGGAATAGTACATGTAAATAGTTGCAGACGGTTATTGTTAGTGATTGAAATAGGAAGTACTGCACATAAAACTATTTGATCATATTAATACTGCTCTGATTACAACTCCTAACCACTTAGAATTAGTGTTGGGAACCAGTAAACGGTACCAGTATAGGTTATATATATATATATTTTCCAAATGGTTTCTAAAAACTGGTATTGACAAGAACAAAAAAAGATGTTAACCATGTTTTGATGCCTATGGGTCCTGATATAAAGAAAGTTACTAGTACGGCAACTCACTGCTGCCAGAGTGACTGAAATATTTTTGACTGTGCTTTCTCGTTCAAACGTAATATCAACTCGTTTTAACGTGTTGCCAATGTTATTTTAACGAGTTGCCAAATGCCGAAGGCACACCAGAGCGCAGCGCGCCGCGGCACATCATCTGACGGCGCCCCCACGCCAATACACCGGACGCGTTTTTGTGCTGTAAAAAGTTTTGTTTGTGCTGTTATCGTTTTTGAGATATTAATGATTGTTTTACTGGTCAGATCTAAGGTCACCCTGCTCGTTATAAAACTCCAAAACGGGTTAAAATGGTGTCAACCGCTTCCTCTACATCTGTGCTGTAAAGATTTCCGTTTGTGCTGGTTCGGTTTTTAAACTATTACAAACTCTAGAGCCTTCAGGCGTCCATGCTCGTCCTCATCTGAAGCGCGCACACGTGTCGGGAGTGCACGACAACACGCACTGCATGCAAAAAACAATCAATATCTCAAAAACGATAACAGCACAAACAAAACTTTTTACAGCACAAAACAGCACAAACGTAGCACAAACGACTGACATATTATTTATAAAATTTGAGTATGATGGGGGGCCAGGTTCACGTTAATGATTCCTCAGGTGTGTGTGACACGCATAGACGTATTTGTATCACTGTATGACAGTGTTTGCCGGCTACACTGTATGCGCGCGCCATCTGGTGGTGAAGAAAAAGCATTACTGCAGTGAGCCTGAAAATGTCAACTCAACACTGGCTGAGATTATTTATTCTCGTTTAGAAATGTGAACCAAATGGTCATGAGTGACGTGTTTAAACAGCTCAGGAACTGCACTCGGAATTAAGAAAATGGAAACAAATGAAGGAGAGACTTCAATAAAGTAATCAGTGATACAGCGATCTAAAAATAAAGTCACTGACCAAGATTTAAAATGTGTATATTATATTATACAAAATGACACAGTAAAGTGCCAGTCCTGTGACTTTTCTTAAAATGCTGAGGTGTTGCTTTCTGAGCTTGATACATTTAACACTACAAACAGACTTTTTACCTCAAAAAGCTGTTCCATTATGACATTGCAAAGTCTGGACCACAACCTGTTTTGGTTTAATGTAGGAGTGTGGTGGTTTACCTGCTGCGAGTTCGAACAGCTCAGCTCCCCAAAATGTCTTTAGTGACACATGAGGGATTATTCAACATGCTGTGTCAGATAGATTCTGTTCAGTTTGGGACAGAGATGTGATCCAAAATAGCAATGATTGTGGTGGAATGATGAAAATGTGTGCAGTAGTTATTAGAATTATTTGGGCAGCCAACATCTATCATTTATCAGTTGAAATGAAGCGTATGACGGCAGGACATTGTCTTTGTCTGTGTAGGACTATATGATGCAGCAGACCATGATGAGGGTCAAAGATCCAGTCAGATCAATCAAATTCTACACCGGGATCCTGGGAATGACGTGAGTGTTAGAATACACATTATTTCATTCATTGACCTTTTTGTATTCATTTGAAAAAAAAGTTTGTGTAAGAGGTCACCATTGACACAGAAGTTTCCAGTTGTATTCATCAAGTACATACAGCACCTGATTATAATTTGAAAGATTTCCTAAAGATTGCAGTTGCAGTGTGTGTCCACAAGAGGGAGCCACAGACCGTTATCTCATTGGTGTAATGATCACCTGCAGCAGCTGCACCAGTGGAACTGATTGATGGTGATTGTATTTGGATTCAGAGTCATGTGACCTGCTGGAGGCGGACATTATTGGCACGCACTCATCTAGACGCTAATAACCCTTTATTCTAGTCACATTTTGGAAGCATGAGGGAGGGTCAAAGTAGATGTTTTGTGTTTTGTTTTTTTCAACAAAAAATTGGCTCCAAATGGGTTAAATTCAATTAACGTCACATCCTGGCTGATGGGGTTTACGCTACTCACCGCACCGCTGTATCAATCAAGAACTCACTGTGTGATTGGCGGGGTCGACTCGTCATTCCGACACCCCTCCACTGCGACGTCCTGCCAATCCGACACTTTTTGATACCACTATTCCGACAAGTTTTGAGCGCAGCCTGTTCAGTTTGTAAACCCCACTATCCTTAAGGTTAGGGTGATTGGCAGCTGCCACATGACTTTCTATGAATATGGCAACCTCCACCAGCCGCTGCTCATTGTTGTCAGCAAAATGCCGATTGAAATCCCAAAACAAAATTAATTTCACTACAAGAGAAAAAGCAGTCTTCAATTGGATCTTGATTTTTCAACTGATTTCAAATCTCTGATCCCTCTCCTTGTCTGCTTCCCTGTGCTAAATGTTATATTCTATGTTTAGTTATAAATTGTAAAACGCCTAATGAAATGGTGCCCAAAAGCATTTGAAACAGTGAGAATAAACTTTACTGTATTTTCCCCTTTACTGTGCTGTTTCTGATTGTTGTGTTGTGTTTTGTGGCAGGCTGCTTCAGAAGATCGACTTCCCCGCCATGCGCTTCACTCTGTATTTTCTGGGCTTTGAGGATAAGGCTAACATCCCCGAGGAGCTGAAGGAGAGGACGGCCTGGACCTTTTCTCGACACGGCGTCATCGAGCTCACACAGTAAATAAGGATCGTTCACTTTAGATGCATCATGTCATCTTTGAATCGAGTCTTTTTTTGGTCGCAAAACCTTTGCACATTTTACAACTTCAGAATTTGTTTTGTGTATGGGGAAGAGGTACATTTAAATCAGTGCTTTTTTTCTGACAAAACACTTGGACTCACTTTTTCCAATAAAGAAATAAAGCGGATCTAAAAACACTGGCAAGTATTAATTTAGCACAAGAGCAGGTTTTGTAGCGCAGGGAATTTGAGCACTAAAATGGTTAGAAGTCCAGCGAAACTACATCACTTCATGACATCAGCAGGTGGAGGCAAGCATTTTGAGCGCTTGAGAAGGAGACAGATTGAATATGATGGATTACTCAAACACGCAAACAAAACAATAAATCAATTATGTTTATATGTGGAAACATGATTAAAAGCAACAACAACAAAAGTCAAATTATGATGCAGCTGGTTTTCTGTGTTAACTCAAATCCTGATTAAAGTAACTGGGATTAAAAATGCAAAAGTGTTCATTAATATCATGTGTTTTCCAGCAACTGGGGGCAGAAAAAGATAAGGACCTTTCCTTCCACAACGGGAATAACAAGCCAATGGGCTTCGGTGAGTGGTCTGTGTGCAAAGCAGCATTTAATTGATGCTCATGATTAATACTTTTTTTTTTTTTTTATACTGCAAAACAAAAATCTATTTGCAGGACACATAGGTATCTCTGTTCCTGACCTGGCAAAAGCGTGTGAATACTTTGAGAAACGTGGGGTTACATTTGTAAAGAAAGCAGATTCAGGTAAGTTGTTAAAGTGGATTAATATGAGATGTAGTTTTCTTTAAAATACATGTTAAAGTTTGTAAGATTTGTACCACAAGAGGGCACTATATGCATGATGGAGATGTTCAATTAACTTCAGTGTAGATGATATTAAAATATGGACATTTGTGCTTTGTGAGTTTGGCCTGAACAAAGGAATCCCGGGTCAGTGTGTATGTGTCAGAAAGAGAAGCAGTAGTTGCTCGGGAATTTGAACTTCCTCTTCTTCTTTGTCTCAGGTAAAATGAAGAACCTGGCTTTTATACAGGACCCTGACGGATACTGGATCGAGATCCTGAGCCCTCAACACATGGTCACATTAATGTCTCAATGAAGATTTTATTTAATACAATGTGTTCAGGGCTTTGTTTTTCAAAGGCTTTATCTGAAAGAACTCTTATTACGAAGGACAAAGAAGTTTCTATTTTTATTGTAAAACGCACACATAATAAACAGCCGTTTGGTTAATTTTCCAAGTCATTAACAGTTATTTCAGTCTGCTTGTATGAAGACAACTGTATTTAACTTCAAAATAACCCACAAATCTGACACTATTGTACTTAAGTTTACTTTGGAGTCCAGAGGAATGAGAAGAATAAAAGTTCAAAACAAACTTGACTCAAACACTCAGAAAAAGGAAATGCTGCTTCAAATTGTTGGGTGTCAGTAACAAATGGATTTCCACACTATTATAACAAGCTTCAATTGAAATCAGTCAGTTTCTCTAAAATGCTTTGTGAGTGGTAACATAGTGTAATAGTATGAACTCTGACATCAGAGGTGGGTAGTACTCATTTACATTTATTAATAATAATAATAATAATAATGCATCGGTTTTATATAGCGCTTTTCTGGACACTCTACATTCGCTAGGCTTCCTGGTGTTACCAAACGGTCTCCCATCCAAGTACCGACCAGGCCCTTCCGTGCTTAGCTTCCAAGGTCTGACGGGATCGGGCAGAGCAAAGGCGGTATGGTACAGGTTACTTTAGTACCTGTACTTGAGTAACTGCTTGTAGTGTTCACTTGTACTTGAGTAATATGGTGAAGTAACAGTGCTTTTACTTGAGTAAAACCTTTGCTTTCAGTTTCCACTATAAGGAAATGTATAAATGAGAAAAGCATCATATTCCTATATTCATTTGGTTAAAGGCTATCTGATCTTAAGATTTTTTTTTTTTTACATTTTTGTAGCGTATTCTTTGGAAATATCAAAAATAGTCACATTGTTTTCAATTTCAGGCATTTAAACTTCATCTGCATTCATGTTGTGACTGATTTTATTCATTTACTTATTTTTCATTACATAAAAAGTGAAAACGGTGGTACAAAATATGAACTATATACAGTATCGACTGAAAGAGACAGATTGAAGGCGTCTGTTTAGTTTTGTTGAAGGATCAACCAACAGCACTGGCAGCATATGGATGTACACAGCACAACCACTGCTGCTACCTCCGCAGAACCACAAACACTTTCTCAGTGCTGAAGTACTGTATTCACTAAGTACTTTTAACATTTGCTTCAGTGTTTTTCAATAATATTCCTCTTAGTTTACTTGAGTATTCTGGATTCTCTACCCACCTCTGGTTGTTGATCAGTGACCTGTTAATCCTGTAAAAGCCAAATCCGTGCTACTTGATGCCAAGAGTGTAAGAATGACCCTGCTAGGCTGTTGTTGTGAAGCTGCCCCGGGGCATTCTGAGGGAGGTGTCTTTTCTCCTGTTGACTGGGAACAATAAGACCCTGTCCCATTTCTCTCACTTGCTCTGAGAACACTCGCTATGAGTTCCCTCCACATTAGAGTCCCCTCAGTGAGGGAAGTGCAAGTGAAGATTCTCCCCTAAGGAATGGGACAACACTAGTATGCAAATTACGGCAAAGAACGTGTACCTTACGTCACGCGCAACATCGACGTGTCTGATTTCACCCCCGTCTAGTAGATAGCGGTAATACAGAGTTTATACACATAAACTACAATAACAAGAAATAAGTAGCTCCTGCCTCTTGTGGGTGCCATGTTGATTTATCTACGTTTGATAAATCAACGGAGAGGAAATATACGAAACAGCAGACGCGTTACTGAAAGCTTGAATCAGAGTCAGTAGATTGAGAACCTGAATAAGCACGAAACATCCACATGTGCACCGGGGCGCACAGGGGCGCACACCCGGCCGTCAGTGTATATTGACGGGCAGACTCTGGCGAAGCACTCGGCATTTTTACGAATGTCGTCAAATAGCGACTTTCAAACTATAACTTAGAGGTCCATTGCATATACATCTAACTAAGATATTCCAACACATTTCAGAATTTTTACAGGCTTATTTGCGTATATATTCTTACATTAATAATTGTCGCTTCCACCGGTAGCCGCCATGTTTATACTCCCTCGGCCCCAAGTCTGCTCCTGACCTGACTCGCTGCGGAGGGGCCTTTTCAAGGGGAGATGGCCACTTCCTCTTGCTCCCTAAGTATTGGGACACCCTACCCTCCGCGGGAACGCGCAAAATCAAGGGGAAGGGCTCAAAGCGAGGGCAAGGGTTTGAATTGGGACAGGGCCTAAGTGTCAACACAGAGGTCCTAATCATGTGTGTCAGAAAGCCCCCACTTCAGTGCCCCAAGGTCGGTACGGTTTACTGCTGCTGCGGGGCGTCTGAGGGCCAGAGGACGTCACCGGGCTGGGGGCAGGTGGACTGACGTTAGCCTGGACTGAGTGGAGCAACCGGGCAGTGTAAACTGGCACACAAGCCCCCTCCACCGGCAGGTTGAGTCCGTATAGCGGGGGTCTGAAGGTGGCGGCGGGACCCCAGGGGGGCTGCATGTATGGGTGGGGTGGGGGTAGTGGTGATGATGGGGGGCAGGTGCAGGTGTGAGGCGCAGGCGGTCAGGTGGGTCAGCAGCCTGGAGCGCAGAGGGTCCGTACAGTCCAGCCCCTCCACAGCGCTCAGATACCGGGACACCTCCGAGACACACTCCCTGAAGCCCAGGCACAGGAAGTCCACGGCCAGGGCCTGGGCGTCCACGTAACCTGAGGAGACACCGGAACACAGTTACAACTTGTGCATATTCTGTGCAAGACACTTCACCACCACGGCGTAGATTGGCAGCCTCGCTTTAGGGCAGCTGTGGCTTACACCAGGGCTCTAAGATACAAGTGGAAGCCATTATTATTAATAGCATTATTACCGTCATCTGTTTTAGTGACGCCATTCCACCAGCAAAAACCAACAGACTTCAATTGGAAAATATTTCAACCACTGCAACAGGGTCATCTCCATAACTGGGACCAATATCTTTAACTGGGACCAAAATCTTTGTTTGTCTTTTGTTCCATTTTCCAGGTTGAAGTTCTCCTTTTCACACAATTGTACTAACATTTTACTGAAAACTTTACCGACATGTCTGTGATGTTTGTTATTTTACTTCCTCTTTTGGAGATGGGTTCAGGACATGGCAACAATCTATAACTAAGAACCTTGAAGTAGTGGAAAAGTAGATTACTGTAGAAAAGCATGAAAACCTGTCATATGCACTTTAAATACATAATGTGCATGACCATTCGTGTCAACACAACGATATGTCTGCGGCGCTTTATCTTGGCCTGTGATCTCTTCTTCTGTCGAGACAAACACAAAGCCGCTCAGGCCAGAGAGCCAAGTCTGACTTTCCCCCCTGCGGCTACACTTCCCATGGGACTCAACTCCCGAAACAAAGTTCATCTTTATCGCATCAACCACCATCTAACAGCTTCGGTCAGATTGACCTGACGAGCGTGAAGCGCAATTTGTGTCAACATGAGAAGCACACAGTTTGAGGAGGAGCTAGAGAGGCTGCTGCTGTGCTTTGACAACAGGCAGTCAAACAATACAGTGACCTATACAAAGGAACTTGAGGGCCATAGATAATAAAGGCCTCACACACCTTTCCCTCCTGTGGCCTGAAGCATCTTCAGATGGTCCACCGTCATCTGCAGGATCTCTGCCTTCTCCAGTTTAGCAGAACCCTGCCGTCAACGATAACAAACAAACGTTAAAGACCAAGATGTATTTGGTGATTTTATCTTTACTCAAGCCGCGTAACTGATATGTGGGCTCTTGTATTTGGAGGAGACCGACTCGTGACCATCTCTGGAGCTCATGGTCAGGTGACAGTTTGTTGTGCATGTTTTTGGTTTGATGGAGGAAATCCATTCGGGGGAGGAGAACATGCAAACTCCGCACAGAAAGACACACAATGATCGGGGACGGCACCGCATATATGTATAGTCCAGCGTTTGCCCATTATAGTAACTGACATATTGTAACCACTTTGTAAATCTTGTCTCTGACCTGCTTCTCAAACGCAGAGGGCACCAGTCTCCTCAGCTCTGACAGACTGCTGTTGATCCGGTCTCGGCGCCTCTTTTCAATGACCTAGATTAAAAAATAAATAAATAAATTATATATAGTTTATCATTTACTTCACCAAACATGATCAACAGAAAATGGATCATCTTTCTTACGCCTCTGCGCCTCTTCCTGGCCATCACTTGAGTCGTTGCCGTTGGAGATGCGCATCTTATGAAGGATGTCTTTATATGTCTGGGGGGGAACAAAAACAAAAGTTAAGATAGTGCATCTTTAATTTGTTTTCTTTTGAGCCGCTTTATGGAAACACCTAAGTTAAAGCTAAAAAAGGAATAGGCCACCGTTTTTACATACTGAGATTATGTTCTTACCTTAGCTTAGACGAGTTCATCTGTACCTGTCTGGTCTACACGTGTAAACACAGCACAGACGGCGTTAGCATTTAGCCTCTCTCTTCTCCTCTATAGCTCCAAACGAGGTGAAGATAGAAGCTATCAAGCTCTTCCATGTTTTCACTATTTAAATATGGTTACGTGAAGTGTTACACCATAAAGTATAATTACACAAAATTAAACAATGTGGATTTTCTAAGCGGATTAAAAGGGGGGCTATATTGCAAGGCGTAATAATACCAGGAGTAATTCGGCATCCGCGCAGTGATATCTTCACTTTACTGTGCGGATGCCAAAGTATTCCAGGTATTATTACGCCTTACAATATAGTTCCCCTTTTAATCCGCTTAGAAAATCTACATTGTTTAATTTGTGTAATTATACTTTATGGTGTAACACTTCACGTAACCATATTTAAATAGGGAAAACGTGGAAGAGTTTGGTAGCTTCTATCTTCACCTCGTTTGGAGCTATAGAGGAGAAGAGAGAGGCTAAATGCTAACGCCGTCTGTGCTGTGTTTACACGTGAGGACAGGTACAGATGAACTCGTCTAAGCTAAGGTAAGAACATATCTCAGTATGTAATAACGGTGGCCTATTCCTTCAACATGGAAAGTTTGTGGACCCAAATATCCACAAATAATGATTGGGTCCAACACGCGTGAATGTGGAAATGATGATATCAAATTATAGAATGTCTTAAGCATTTAAAGGGAGACACATAAAGTAAAGTTAAAGGGTCTGCGCTTATCATTCAAAACAGAAATGTTCCGGACCAACTTTCAAAATAAATACTAAATAATCTGTCGACATCATCTGCAATGCACTCTGAAAATGGTTCAAGGGAAATTATGAGATAAATAAGCAAAAATTAGAAGTGGTTAGTGTAGAAAGTATAGTCTCAAACTGTGGTACAAGTGTTATTCATTTGAAATATGCTTTGTCTTATTTATGCTTTAACTTAGGAATCATTAGTCATGACTGGATTTAACCCTAGTTTAGGCCTTGTGTAGACAGGGTCCTCCTAAATCCAAATATTCTGTTGGTAGTATCTAAATAAGCCTACATTAATTGGGGCATAATATAAAATGATGTTATTCTATTTCAGCCCAGGAAATATCTGAAATCCAAAAGTGAAGTTAGGGTGTGTGTGGTGGGAGCTGCTCACCCTGAGAACCCCTTCTCACAGCCCACATCGATGGTTCCCTCCAGGTCACTGTCGCCGGAGCTGCTGTCCTCAGAGGGCCGCTTCATGGCGCCCGGGCCGCACTGATGGGGAACGACTGGAGGCGCAGGGTTGGGTTCTTCCAGGTAAAACTAGTCAAGGTAATTCCACATATTTTGTTCTTTCTCTAAAGGAAATGTGAAATATTGTAAGATCTACAAAAAAATGTAGGTCTAAAAAAAGTTGTTTTAAAAGGGGGGAAACAACAACAAAAAGTTCAAAATAAGATGCGCTTTTAGATTGTGGTACGTCCCAAACAGCGAAAAGCGTCAGCCTAATAATTGTTTTGAGTTGAATAAAGCTTTACTTAAAGAAAAAGTGAAGGGAAACCTAATACTTTACAAAAAATAAGAAATGCGAATCCCAGACTGGAGCGTGCACTTTTATCAGCGGTTCATCTCTGGAGAAGTGTCCAGCTAAAGCAGCCTCTCAGCAGGCTGTGGTCTGCACGGCTCCCCTCCCTCCTCCTCCTGTTCCTGGGCTGCACTGTTCCCACGGAGCCTGGGACACGCACACGCACACGCTCGCGCACTCCGTACGAACCAGACGGACGGACTTATCTGAAGTGGGAGCAGCCCGAGCGGCCTCCCATGTCTAAACCCTATTTGTGAGCGTTTGGGCGGACCCAGTGTGTGTGCAAGGAAGGGGCCATTGTTTTTTTTTGTGTTTTTTTTAGAGCTTATCCAGAAGAATTGTTCCACAAGTCCAAAGGTACTGTGAAATGTTTGGGACCCCCAGCAAACTTCAAGAAGACAAGTACACTGAACCCTTATCCCAAACGCTATGTACTTTACTAACACATGGGACTAAACACAGGTCCTGAGGTAGATCTCCAACACAGCAGCATACTGTTTTGTGTTTTTATTTAGCCCCCTAATCCCCGCCTTAACCGAGTGCATTTCCCCCAGTTTGGCTTTACCCAAATCTAAAAGCGTCACGAAAAAAAGCATCAAAAATAGCGACAAAAATGTAACAAAAAAGCACCAACAGTACGACGGAAAAGTGACCACAATGCAGCACCAACGCCAGGAAAATCTTAGCTCCGTTTTGTAGATCTTAGCTTTCAAATGAGGCGTTACAATGTCCTATATAGGCTGTTAGCTCTCCCGTCAAAAAAAGCTTTTAGATTTGGGTAAAACTGTAGAAAATGTGCTGATTTAAGTTGGGGGTTAAGGGGTTAAATGCCAGAGTTAGAGTATGTAATATTTCCGAAACATGACCTGTTTGTGTCCCCAAATGACCTCCACTATGCTCATATCCATGTTTGTTTTGGTTATTAAACCCAGTCCGATCACACAGCTGTGAGCAGAGCCTGTTGCTTTGGTTTGCCAGATGCAGATGTCAATAAACTCCTAAATTTACAGGAATTAGTAAACTGTTATTTCCACCACCAAAGTAACTAAAGGCAAGTATTTTTTTCTTCATATAATTCATATATTCCACCGTTGACAATAGGTTATTGTTCTTGTTGTCTTTTTTTTAGAAATGTATGCTTTAAAGATTATTATCTCCAGAACAGTATTAAAAAGGGGAAACAGTGTTAGAATGCTAAGTACACTAACATATACGTATTAGTATGTCACACATACCTTAACTTAGTTTTCTTTAGGATGTCTCTCCATTAACATTATCTGCCATGGTTCTGTGTGAAGTGATACATGTAATTCATACAGATACATCAATAAAAACCAAGCACTGCAGTAAGTAGCTGATCAGAAACATCTGAATAATACAATTGGAACACACAGAGTATAATAATTGGTCTCCACCATACAACCATACTGTACCAATGGGCCATGGGCGAGTCAGGATACTACAGAACTTTCCCACATATGATACAAAGGTTTTAGGGCATAATAATTGCAATTTCTTTCATCTTTTCTTCATAAAGTGATAACCTGACTGGAGTAAATAAGAAATAATATCTAACCAGAGATGATCTCATCCAACTAGAAACATACAAAGTGCGTGCCACACACAGGGGTTTATGGGAATGTTTATGAACTCAAAGAGCTAATCTGAAGTCCCATACAGACTGTAAAACTGTGTTCATCATCCCCTTCCCTCCGAGCGTCAGAGCAGTTCCCACACTCTGAAACCCAATCGTCGTGTGAGACAGTCCAGAGCCTCTCACACAGGAGCGGACGTCTTCTCGCACCTGCTAATCTCAGCGCCCGCTCATCGGAGCAACCGCCGCTCACGCCACCTCAGCTCTAAACGTTTGTGAAGGATTTACAACGGGACTACAACCGTGTGTGGGGTCCCCCTGGGCCAAAATCCCACAGTCAGTCCTGGACCAAACATAGAAATATTATTCTATACATTTTAAATGTTTAACCTCTTAAGCGAGCGCATTTCATCTAAATCTAAAATGCCCCATTTGAAAGCTAAGACCTACTGTACAGTACAAAACAAATCTAAACTTTTTCCTCACGTTGTCGCCGTGTTGTTGTCACTTTATAGTTAGTTTTTATGCTTTTTTGCCACATTTTTGTAACTTTTTGTTGCCTTTTTGTCGCTTTGTTGTTGTTTTTAAAGCGTTTTTGTTGCATTTTTCATCACTTATTTGTCGCCTGTTTTGTTGCTTTTTTGTACCTTTCCAGTGTTTTCATCCACTTTTTTGTCTTGTCACTATTTTGACGCTTTTTTCAAGAAGCTTTTAGGGTTTGGGTAAAGCCAAACTGAAGAATATGTGCTCTGTTCGGGTGGGGGTTAAGAGGTTAATATGATAGTAATATACAGTTGCTCGTCCTCTAATTAGAAAATCATAAAAAAGTTCATTTATTTATGTAATTCAACTTAAAATGTGAAACTAATATATGATATAGACTCATTACATGCAAAGTGACAAATGTCAAGCCCTTGTTTGTTATCATTCTGATGATTATGGCTTACAGTCCATTTCTAAAATATTCTATTTTTATGAGATTTGGGGTTTTTACAAGCTGAGCCCTAATCATCAAAATTATAACAAATAAAGGATATATATATCTCACTTTGCATGTAAGGAGTCTATCATATATTAGTTTGACAGTTTAAGTTGAATAACAGAAGTGTTAAGGTTAGGGTTAGGGTTACCAGTACCACGTTGCCAGTGCAGACATGTATAGACTGTATAAGCAGCATCTTTAGCCTCCTTTGTGTTGTTAGGATTCATTCTTAGGGATCAAACGTCTGCCATTTTGTAAGTCCATAGAGCAGGGGTTCAAGAGACAGACATTTTTAAAACAGATGACATTAAAGGCGCATTATGCAACTTTTTGTATGAAAAAAAGTAGATATTAGTGTGTATTTGATCTTGTAGTGACCCATGAGTGGTCAGCATAGCGCCTTCGCTTTCCATCACAGTGGTCTCTAGGACGATCCAGGATCCATTTTTTGGAAGGTTTTCACTGCGGACGGAGCCTCTCATGAGAAAATCTACAAAACAACTTTTTTTCTGCAATAAAAGTTGCATGAAGCACCTTAAAATTGGATGTATTTTTGACCTGCATATTTTTGAGAAATTAAGCCTGAGTATCAAACTGAGTCAAACAGACTTGAAATGTTTTGTAACTAAAATGATTATAAATACTGATTGTATAATACTGATTGTATTTTACAGTGAGGGGTTGGGAGTTCCTGGTCTGCTGATTTTGGGGGTTACGGCCTGTAAAGTTTGGGAACCCCTACTAAGATTAACCTATAAACGATGCAAAAAAGTAAACCAAGCAGCATGGAACAACTGGAAAATACATCTTTCAACTGAAATTTTCCCCACTTTCTTTCGGGATTTGATCGAAACATGCCTCGGCTTTTTCCGCACTGTTTAAACCATGGCAGGCCTCGCGGCACTCTTCTTGATGTGAATATGAATGTTTTTATTGATGTCGTGGGTCACAGAGGACAAGCAGGGCCATCCTATAGCAGGAAGCATTGGCAGAGGCCTATCAGGAGGGTAATATCTGAGGGAGCGCAGTGCCGTGAGTCGGATATCCTCCTGAACGCGGCCGTTTGACTGTGTGTTTGTGTTTGGGATGGAGGAGGGGGGGTGAGCGTGCAGAGAGAATGGAAGGAAACAGGGCATTATTCGGAGCGAGGGGGACTGGCGGACTACCACCGCCCGCCCCAGACCCCACACAGGTCCCATCAAAGTCAAGACAAGTTTCTAGCGTGGGGTTAACTTCTTAACCCCCAATTTTAACCGAGCACATTTTCTCCAGTGCGACTTGACCCAAATCTAAAAGCTTCTTGGGGCGACAGTAGAGCGTAGATGGTAGAGCGGGTCGTCTCATGATCGGAAGGTCAGGGGTTCGAATCCCGGCTCCTGCAGATGCAGACTGTCGTTGTGTCCTTGGGCAAGACACTTCACCCAATACCTATGTATGAGTGGTTGGTGGTGGTTGGAGGGACCGTTGGCGCAGATGTGTGCAGCCTCGCTTCTGTCAGTCTGCCCCAGGGGAAACTGTGGCTACAAAATGTAGCTTATCAGCATGGAGTGAATGAACCCCCCTCCCTTTCATGTGTGAAGCGCTTTGGGTGTGACTTGTGTCATATACAAATAAGATTCCCTTCTTGCAAAAACGCGTCAAAACCGAGACATGAATGAGGATGAAAAAAAGCATCAAAAGAGCGACGAAAATGCAACAAAGTGACAAAAAAGTATTGAAAAAGCAACAAAACAGTTACAAAAAAAGCGACAAAACAGTTACAAAAAAACGACAAAACCAGGACGTAAGGGAGGATGAAAACGCAGCAAAAAACGCACCAGAAATATGACGAAAAAGTGATGACAACGCGATGAAAACGTTTTGAAGGTCTTAGCTTTCAAGTGAGGCGTTATACTGGCCTATAGGCTTTACTCTTTGGCCGAGAAGCTTTTAGATTTGGGTAAAACTGGAGAAAATGTGCCCAATTCAGGTGGGAGTTAAGAGGTTCATAAGAATTTAGTTCATAAGGTTCAACATAAGGATGACAAAGATATTGATCAATAATAAATAATGAAGTGTATGTGTCGCCACATCTGCCCTGAGGTAGACTGATGGAAGTGTGGCTTTCAATCTACTTTCGATAACTCACGTGGTACTTGGTCAGAAAAGTATGGTTTAAAACATGCACTTTGAAATAATGTAATGTAAAACACTCAAATCATACGAGTATAAGAAACATTTAAGACATTATTTCCAAATCCACATAATCCTAGTGCACACCTTTACCTCACGTCATACAAATAAAAAAAGCACATTGTTTTGATGGACACTTCTAAGACCGCCACTTCCCTTAACACTTGATCCAGCTTTATTTCCCCGTCTTCGCACATTGGACTCCCCGAGGACCAGCGAGAGACTTAAGAGCTTTATCAGCCTCTAATGCACTTCCATAGACTGTATGAATGCTTGTTGTTCGGGAGGTATAATGGCCCATTGTTGTGACGGAGGAAACCCTGAAAATGTCCTTTAGGAGCGTTGAGCTGGCAACCTGCAGCTGCTGCTTCCTTCCTGCTCCCTCCATCAGAATCAGAGCGCGAATTCGGACCTGCGCTGGCAATGTTTACATGTGCTTTTGAATTACTGGCAACGGCAATAAAGTCCAACAATGTGTAAAAATGAAACAAAACATCCCTCCAGGTAAGTGTACTATACCCTTTCTGTTTTTCAGGGTAAAGGATCCGGGAACTATTTTTGAAGGATCCGGCTATAAGATTTGAGATTTGAGTGTTACGGTAACTGTTTTGGCCTTTTCCCTGAATCCATCACACCAATCAAAAAGTGTTTGTGAGATTATCAAGCACTGCGGTAGCCCAGCTGTGGCTTTGGGTCCCACAATCATATTATCAATCATCTTAAAATATCTATTTGTAGCCATTAAACACAGTGCAGTTACATCTGTTGAATATGTCAGTTTGCCCACAGATTATTGTTCATTTAAAGCGTCGCGTCCGGGGCTGTGGTCGGATATTTAATGTTTCAAATAAATCATAATAGCTCTGTGATGGGCAAAAACAATGCTCACAAACAGGGCATTGCTTCCCTGTAACAGACTGATCATTTTATAACACAGCATCAGAGGCCCAGGTGCATCAGCATCTGCCGAACATTCACCGAAACATCCAGAAGCAAACAACAGCGATCGCTTGTTTGGTGAAGGTTCATGACTGACTGAAAATGGTTCCACAACCCACTTCTGCATTCCAGTTTACCAGTTAGGAGTCACTTAAGCTTTTAATGTGGACTAAAATAATGATAATGTATCAAACTTGAATAGCGCTTTTTTTTTCTTTTTTTTTACTGCAAAGAGTCCATAATGGCCCTGAATGAAGCAGCTTTTAAAGTGAGGAGCTACAGGAAGAAAAAAAAAGGGACAAACGAGGAGGTATCCGGGCAAGACTCACAGCTAAGCCACACACACCTAAGAACAAACACCTGAACACAAATTCGTTGTACGGTTGTACAATGACAAATAAAGCACTTACTTACTTTATGTTAACGTGAAAAGAGTCAAACTGCTCCATGTCACTTCCTGTCAGTAGCTTGAAAATTCAAATAAAAAAATAACTTTTCTGTCCAACATTTCTTCATTACAAGTGTTGCTTCACTGAAATATGATTATAATTATTACTTACAACTGATGTTATCGATCTAAATAAGTCATATTTTCAAAAGCGTTAAAACCTGTCATGCACTTTAACGTGGGTAGTACAAAAAAATATGATTATTTGATATTTGACATTTTGGTGGAAGATATTTTTTGTCTCAGCTAAAAATGGGTTCAACGTTCAAAAACTCTATTTAGCAAGTCATGAGAGCTATCTACAGATTGCAGAAGACAAAATACTAATAACAGCAAGTACAGATTCCAGACAAAATAACTAACTTTTGGGAATGATAGAATTTCCTTCCTCAAATCGGAGCCCATAACAGCGATGACAACCACGTCAACCTCCTCTCTCCTCCAACTAAAGAGCCTTATCATGCCGTGCACTGATGCTTCATTGCAGCGGACTGTTGGTCAGAGGAGCTGTAACAGGATCGGTCGAGCCTCAAGTGTGCCAGACGTATGCGATTTTATCTGCCAGACACGTCGGCACACTCTCCAAACCTCTGCATACCAGGGCATTCCTGTCATGAGGGACCACACCTCCATCCAACCACACCGGGACCTGTTCACACCAGCATTTGAGATGAATGTGGTGGCAGGTTGGATTCCTAGACTGGACTCATGTCAGTTCCTTCGCCGTGGGTGACTTAAACAACAAACGATGCTCACAAAAAAATGGTAGAAGAGAACGGCTTATGTCCTGCGTACGGTGTGATTGGCGTAGGCTACAATACGGGGCCTGTGTGTGAGGCCTGGACCTGGGCAGAGCGAGGGCAGGGAGAGGGCACCAGAGGCATGGAGCAGGTCAGGGGGACGCCTGGGAAACACAGGGGAGGGAGCGCAGTGGGCCGGGGAGGAGGAAGGACAAGAGAGCACAGGGAGACAGTCAAGGATTCAGAGAGTTTTTGTGGGTATGTTCATGATGCACAAAGCATGCACGTCGCAGATAAAAGCGGGTGAGTCTAACTGGCTTTAAAGAGGGGCAGTATTATGCCTCATCCCAGTTCTTCACAGGGACGAGTTTATACTGTAGGCACATTTCACTTTCACTTTACAGAAATGCTAGAAAACTCGCCTGAAGGTTCATAAAATTGTTCCAAATGCTTATTAAATTAGATGCAACAGAGTTTTTCCCACAAATTTCAGAGTTTACAATATACTAAAGGAGGACAAAACAAAAGTGGTTCCATTACGAGAAAAATCAGGTTTAGTTCCTTTGAGTAAAAAGTTGCAGCTGTACTGTTAAGTATCAGCACTTCTACTTAAATATTGAAATCAAGGACTTTTGACATCTCTGTGAAAGAACATATTTTGCACTACATGACTGCTTACTTGGAATAGAATGTAATGTACACTGCCTCTCGAAAGTACTAATACACCTTGAACTTTTGCACATTTTGTCATGTTTACAACCATAAACATACAGATTTTATTTTGAATTTTTTACTGAAAGTTCACACACAAGTAACAGACAACTGTGAAGTGAAAGCAAAATGATACATGATTCTGTTATTTTTGAAAAGTGGGGCGTGCACAAGTATATTCATACAACATGACTTAATACTTTGTGGAACCCCCTTTTACTGCAATAACAGCAGCAAGTCTTTTGGGGTATGACTACAAGATTTGCACATTTAGAGACTGACATTTTAGCTTATTCCTCGAGAGCGTTTGTGAACAGCAGTTTTCAGGTCTTTCCACAGATTTTCAATAGGATTTAGGTCAGGACTTTGACTGGGCCATTCTAACACATTAATATGTTTGTTTTTAAACCATTCCATTGTAGATTTAGCTTTGTGTTTAGGGTCATTGTCCTGCTGGAAGGTGAATCTCCGCCCCAGCCTCAATTCTCTTGCTGACTCCAGCTGGTTTTCCTCCAAAATGTCTCTGTATTTGGCTCCATCCATCTTCCCAACTATTCTTACAATCTTCCCAGTCCCCGCTGAGGAAAAGCAGCCCCATAGCATGATGCTCCCCCCACCATATTTGACACTGGGGATGGTGCACTCAGGACGATGAGCAGTGTTAGGTTTGTGCCATACATAACGTTTTGCATTTGGGTCAAAAAGTCTCATCTGACCAAAGCACCTTCTTCCACATGGTAGCTGTGTCCTCCATATGACTTCTAGCAAACTTCAAACGGGATTTCTTATGGCCTCCTTTCAATAATGGCTTTCTTCTTGCCACTCGTCCATGAAGGCCAGATTTGTGTAGAGTACGACTTATAGTTGTCCCATGTACAGATTCCCCCAGCTCAGCAGCAGTACGTCGCAGCTCCTCCAGAGTTATCTTGGGGCACTTGGTTGCATTTCTGACCAGTGCTCTCCTTGTTCGGTCTGTTAGTTTAAGTGGACGCCCGTGTCTTGGTAAGTTCGCAGTGGTGCTATACTCTTTCCATTTCCGATTGATGGATTGAACAGTGCTCCGTGAGTTGTTCAAATCTTGGGAAATCTTTGTATAACTTAACGCTGCTTTAATCTTCTCCACAACTTTATCCCTGACCTCTCTGGTGTGCTCCTTGGCCTTCATGATGTTGTTTAGTGACCAATACACTCAGACCATAGCTCTGAGGCCCTCACAGAACAGCTGGAATTATACTGAGAGTAGATTACACACAGGTGGCCTCTATTTAATGGTTAGGGCAAGGTGTGAACATTCTGCAGTCATTAGGAATGTTATAAAGGCAATTTAATGCAGAAAAATGCTGTATGAATACTTATGCACGCCCCACTTTTCACTTTTCTATTTTTTGAAAAATAACAGAATCATGTATCATTTTGCTTTCACTTCACAGTTGTCTGTTACTTATGTGTGAACTTTCAGTCAAAAAAATCCAAATAAATCCAAATAAAATCTTTATGGTTGTAAACATGACAAAATGTGCAAAAGTTCAAGATGTATTAGTACTTTCGAGAGGCACTGTATGTGTTTGGACTTCAAATATCATTGTTTCTTAAATGCAGCATTAACAAACCCCGTTGTCAACCATGTGGAAAAGCACAAGGCCGTATTTCACTCGAGTGTTTATCGCTGATCAAAGCTTGTGTTGCGTGCCACCTTCACTGTCTCCGCGAGCGCTGGGAGGGCCGAAGGGTCAGTGAACGCAGCACCTCTATCAGCTGTGATCTCAGATGTCCCGTCCCGCCGCAACAATGGGCGCCTCTCACTACGAACGCACAATAAAAGGCTCTCAGTCAGGAACATACAATCACGCACTTCTGCATGAGCGGCGGGGGCCATGTCTTCACAGCCCGGGCGTTAATTCACTTAAAGAAATCCCCGGCATCATTACAGAGCGGATTGTTCTTGTGCGATTAGAGGGTTTGTGGGAACGGGCTCTATGAAAGCAGCAGTGGTTTGAAACGCACGTAGTTGGCAAGAGTTAGTGGATGGGAAATGAAGATATAAATGATATGCATAATACAAGAAGTATTAGCCTTAATATTTGACATTTTCTGGGTAATTAAAGATAAGATAAGAGATAAGATAATCCTTGATTGATCTCACAATGGAGAAATTAAAGTGTTGCATCAGCTCTCAAGAAGCAAGGGTGTGCAAAATAGACAGGAAATGTGCAAACAATTAAATAGTAAATAGATCTTATGAGTAAGAAAAGCTTAGGGGCAAAAAGTATAAATAATACAAAATGAGAACAGATTTTGTTAAAGACATATTCTTTGTTGGGTTGTTATTTTCTGTTGCCATCAGAGGTGAAGAAAGAAGCGTATTCTCTCAAATTACAGTAATGTTACTTTGAAACATTACTGGAGAAATGTATGATTTCAAAAAGTCATACATTTTATCACAAAATGACATAATATTTTGGCCCCAAACTTTCGTGGTTGTCTAGTGTTAACCCCTCAGCGCACAAAAACAACTTTTCTATATCTAAACAGATAAGTAATATTCGCTGCCCAGTGTTTTTGTTTGTTTGTTAATTTGCTATATTTAGGTTTGAACAAAATGGTTAGAATATGTAACTCAAGTTAATAGAGTTTAGTACGTTTTTAGTAACACGAGTCTCAAGCAGCTACGTTTATAGTGGTTTTCCTGACCAGAAGAAAAAGTTGCTACAAAAAAAGCTCATATTTGGTTGTAGCGCCTTTAGCTTTGATTACAGCGCACATTCGTTGTGGCTTTGTTTGAATACGCTTCTGCAATGTCAAAAGATCCATCGTTGTATTCATTTTTCACCAAGATCTCGTATTGATGATGGGAGAGTGTGATCATTGCGCAAAGCCTTCTCCAGCACATCCCAAAGATTCTCAATGGGGCTACACATACCACATACATACCACTACGTGGTAATATCTCACAAAACCACACTGGAAAGAATACCAACCTGTCTTTGATAATTGCATTAAAAGTGCTTGAAATATTGGGATTTGTGCTGCTTTTGGGTAGATTTGGACTTTGGAAGTTAATTCCTATTACATTACACAAAATGATGCTTGTTCCATTGGCAATCTTAGAGACAGTCCAAACCTACACAGCACACATTGTCTTAATTCAAGCACTTTATATGCAATGGTATTTTTCCATTGGCATTTTTAACCATAACTGGGTCTGGGTACTGGGTCTCACAATGATTTTTAAAGTGAAAAGTAAAGCACTATGTCACGTTTAGAAAAGTATTAAAATTAGGTTTATTATGTTATTTCCCCACTATTGCAGTATTCTCAGGCTTATACAAATACTTATGTACGCCTTACAGTAGTAAATGCAGGGAAACAATAGCGGCTGTAACAAAAGATGTGCTTTACGTGGAGGCGGTTTGAGCGCTGAAATCATCAGAACAAGCCCAGAAAAGCTGTCTGGACTTTGACATCGGCAGGTGGAACAGGGTGTTTTGAGACTGATTCGAACTCTAATTTGAACGGTCTCATAAGTGACCACAGACTGTATGCTAGCCGCTTTGTAGCTCTAGTGGGAAAAAGTGGGGTGTGTCAGTGGGGCTTGTACGGCGCGGCGTTGCTACTATATAGAGAAAACATGTTATTCCTGAAGCGGGGGATTTCCAGAGTCCAGTTAAGACGCAGAGCTGTGGAGATGGGAGAGCTGGAGGAGGCATCAGCTGACTGCGAGTGTACGGAGGGACAGGCCTTTCCCACACCCACCACCACATACTCTACTGTATACTGTACACTCACACAAGTACTACGGGCTGGACCCTGAGGGGGACAGTGAGCGTGCAGGTCATGATCCCAAAGGCAAGAAGTCAGCGGTGGATTCTACATTACAATATACAAAGAAAATGTTACTTTTTGTTGTTTCCTTGTCAATTTATTGGTCGACAGAAGCTCCATGAAGTATATCAATAACTAAGTTTGAATACAATAATAATATAAATGTAAAGTGGACTAAATTGCCTGCCCATCTACAGGCTAAGAGGGCCCTTCTCATCTCTTGACTGTAACTAACGCATGTCAGACAGTGGAGGCATTGGCGCTAAGTGTAAAAGTATGTATAGTGGGAGATAGCGGAGTGTCCTGTGGTGAAGCTAACACTGAGCAGCCCCAGACATCAGCGGCCCCCTGTGAAATAAACAGGTGTAGAAGCCCTTGGAGAGGTTTTCCCAGCAACACAAGGGGGATCGTGGGGATTCACTGCACTGCCTGAAGCACTGTTCGCTCACATTAGACACATGATGACACTCTAGTGCAGAATTAAAGATATTGTAGTGTATCAGTGGAGTGTTTCCTGCTGAGTGTGACTTGGCCGTTCAGACTGAAGTCACATGGCAAAAGATGGGATTCATGTTGGATTTAGGAGCACATATAAAAGTGGCCTTGGTCGCATTTGATTAATAAAAGAAAAATGGATTTGTCAAAATGTCATTAAAAAAAACAGACACAGGTCCCATATTTGGCCTGATCACATGAGAAACAGTAGGGGGCCCAGAATACTGCCTTGTGGGACTCCCGACTTGCAATCTACAATACAGGTGTGCAATATTGAAATCACAATATTATTGCGCCATTTTACTAAACCGTCTCAACAGCATTGATATGTTCCGTTACATTTGAACACAATTTAAGTAACTTATAAAGTTACTTACTTACTTTTTTGTGCAAACTGTGTCAAAACAAGACATCAAACAAACACTAAATCAGCACCAAAACAAGGCTAAAATGGAACTAAATTAAGAAAATGAAAATTTAGACATTTATAAGTCTCATGCATGTTTTGTTAGCAAGAAATATTTGAGAGATAATATTGCATCATTTGATATTGCGATAGGATATTTTTTCCCAATATGTTGTGCATGGGGAATCCATGGCATTCTGAGGAAATCTACCCAGACGGTAATGAAACATGGCACCACCATCTTGCTGTGAGGCAAGAGTACAAGCCAGCCACCATATTCTACAACATCTAAATAAGAAAGGGCATTTTGATTTGAAAACAACAACGTGCATCCATCATTCAGACTGAGTATTTTCATATGAGACATTCAGCCCTGTCTAATAAAGTCCAGGTGCAGAAGCGGTCAAAAATGTTTTCTGCGATTGAAACTGGCAAAACAGCATTAGTTTATCCAGAAACAATAAAGAAGAAGGAGGAGGGAAGTAGGAGAAAAGGAGGAAGAGCGTGTGCTGGAGTCGTGACCGGAATGATTTATGGGTAATTCATCAGAGGCAGAACTGTTGTTCAGTTAGAGACAGAGTGATTTAATGCCGCTCCTTAAAGGATTGTGTTTTTCGAGGCTTACTAAAAATAATCTTAGAGGTCAAAGGACAATTTCTAGGGCTATTTCTGAATTTAAAACATTATCGATCCGTCTCATGTCAAACTTTAGTGAGAAGTTTAGTTTAGTTTTAGTTTATTAGTTTATTTGAGCAGTTAAAACTCTGCTCAAAAGGAGTGGGCTGAAGCAAAAGCTTATAAGCGCCCACCTCACAATAGTAGAAGAAACTTTGGGATTTGAGGATTGTCACATTTACTGAACTAGAATAAAAAAGACGTAAAATTCTTTATTTACTTTTTTTTCATATTCTGTACAGAATAATAGATAATACAAATATTCCTGAATTGAATAATTTCTTTTCTGCATGGCATGGAAATAGTTATAATTAAAGCTTGTCACTGTCAGAAGCCGTAATTTTTAATTTCACATTGGAAGAACATCTGACTGGACATTATTCCAACAAAAACAGCTCCCTCTTGTGGTACACATGTGCCAAGATAAGCAGAGCTGGGAGAAGTGGCCAAAATATTCACTTGATTAAGAGTACTTTAATGGAGCTACTTTCATAAGTAGAAGTAAATAACTAGTGAATCGTGTAATTACATGCGTAAAAAGAAATAAAAAAGCTTTTTGATTTATGATTTTGTGTTGACCAAATGTAAAATTATGTGAAATGTCTGATATTTCTGAAGACTACGCCACTAATTCTTAAAGGCCTACCTGATTTTGTTAGAAACAATAAAAGAGAGAGCAAGTAAATCAAAATGTCAGATACTTTGTGATTAGACGCACAGCATTTCTTTCCACAATTAACTTAGTTTATGATATACTGAATAGATATTAAAGGACTAAACACATTTGTTCCACTACTTTAAACAACATGAGGTTTAGGGCTTTTAAGATCAGGTGCATCAAATACAAACTTATTATTTTGTTGTATGTTCGCACAATGCTTTTGTCACTTATAGATTTACACACAGCCTTAACACTAACTTATTGACTCTAGCAGAAGTAAAAAGTATTGCGTGATTAAACTACTCCATACAATATCTTCAAAAGGTTAGTCAAACTACTAAAGTAAATGCAATCAAGTGCTCAACTCTTGTGATATGTTCTCTTTGACGATTTAAAGTTAAACTGCTTTTTATTTCTAATGAGTATGAGTTTTATTGATTTGAATATGCCCTCTAATCTTCTAATTCTGTAATTCTATGCACTTTGAACAGACTCTCTTCCTATTCTGTAAGGCTTACGTACTTTCGTGTTTCTTAAATGAATCATCTAGTCTAAAACTGTCGTCCCAGATTTAGGGCCCCCTCTCTCCCCTCGTTACCATAGCTACTGCTTGTTTACCGTCTCTCTCACAGTCTGGCTCATGTCTGCTGTGAGTGAGCCTGAGATCATCCGCCTTTTTTTACAGCCTCACTGTTTATCTGAGCAATGTTTAATGATGGTCTGTGCACCGTCTCCGACACATACCCAGCATTCCTGCAGTTAGTGGTCTGACTCTCTTCACAACTACAAAAGCGTGTGAGGATATAGTCTACTTTATCGCTACTTAATGGCTGTGGTAGCACGCAGGATCGTCCAGCAGGGGGAGCCAGTGCAGCAGGTTGCAGCAGAGACACATTATTGAACTGAATAAAGTGATTGATACAGCAAGTTTCAGTGGATTTTACCATTCTTGCTGTCATCCCCGTCTTGTGCTCGTCGGCTCTGGTTGCTGATCTGTTGGCCTCAAGTTTCCACAAGCTCGATTTCCTAGAACGTAAGACATTATTTACATTACATACCAAACATTTACAGACTACTGTGATCAGTCATTTTGTTTTCCGATCGTTGGGTGTAGTGTGATGATGTTCTGGACTCAAAATGTGGACAAAAGCCATAACATGTATTTATTATGATGATATATGATGTTGCTTTTTTTTTTTTATTGGCTGGATCTCCTGTCAAAATCTGTTCGAGATAAACATGTCAACTCCCCATCGAAAGACCTCAGCTGGTTGGAGAATTGAGCCACTGCTACCGGCCTATACGTTTGTATTCTATTATCCATCAGCAAAGGTTTTCAGACAGATGTCATCTTTCACCTCTCATCCATAAGGCTTCTTCAGTTCCCCATTTGTTCAGTTGGGATGAAGAGTTAAAAGAATAGTGTGGTCGACTGTATCGAAGGCAGCACTCAGATCCAGTAAGAACCAACACTGTGACCTTCTGTGAGTCATAATTTAATCTAAGATCATTTAAAATCTTTAAAAGGGCCATCTCGGTGCTGTGGTTTACCCTAAAGCCAGATGGGAATTTCTCAAGGACATTATGTGCAGTAATAAAATCATTAAGTTGGATAAAGACAAGTTTTCTAAGATTTTATTTAAAAATGGTAAGTTGGATACCGGTCTAAAATTGTTGAAATCATTACAGTCCAAATTGCTCTTCTTCAGCAGGGGCCTCACCACCGCCCCCTTAAAGGCAGCAGGGAAGACCCCCGTCTGAAGAGAGCAATTCATCATGTGCAATAGTTCGTCTTTCAAGGATCCATAGAATGTTAGAAACGGTGTTGGGACCGGGTCTAAAAGACATGTGGTGAGCCTCACTGAGGAGAAAACTTTATCAAGCATCTCAGCATTAACCTGGACAAAACTGTGCAGTGTTTCTTTTGGAACAAGTAGACATTCAGATGCACTTAAAACCGTATTATTTTGAGTAGATAAAATATTACATCTGATAGTGTCTATCTTTCCCCTGAAGATGAAACATAACCTGGGCCAGATCTTTTGAAACTCTTTACTGGTGTGGAATGTTATGTTAGCTAAAACTTGGCAGTCTTAAATATGGAAAAATGTACTTCTTAATGTCTGAATGCTTTAAGCTCTGTGCCAACACTGGTTCAAATCGCATTGTCGTAATAGTCGCGTCGCTGCCTTTCTGGAGCGGTTTTGGACTGGCCGTGTCCAGTTTCAAGCACTTCTCTCCACTCCAGCAGCTGACACCTGCCTCCACTTCCTGAAACGGACTTACTTCCTCCCTAAGGACCGCCCCGGCCTTTAATGGAGGCCAAAGGTTATGGCCAAAGTCTCTCGAGATGCCCAAACATCGCCAACCGCACATGTTAATTAGCCGCACGGATACGTTCAATCATTTTACTGAGCACACAAGCAAGTAGTGAGTTATGGCAAGGGCGAAAGGCGATATGATGTGGGCATCTGACCTGGGGTTTGATCAAAGCATTTAGCGGCTCATATGAGAGGGTCTAAGCAAACTACCTACTTCTGATGATTGTTTTGGAGAATTTTGTCATTTCTCAGGCTATTCATGCACAGTAAAATGATTCATTTCCAATCTATAGGCCTAGCTGTGTTAGTGGTACATCAACTCTAGATGGCGACCTTTCTCTAACGCCATGAACATACAGTACAGATGTGTCCTCTCCAGTTACCATCAAAGGGTGGGGGCTGGAGAGAAACAGTCTATGAGAGAAACAGGCAAAAATGTTCTCAAGTTACTTACTGTTGGAGAAATTTGAAGATGTGATTAGTCATATCATGTTGTGCAAATAATGAGAGCCTCAGCTTTTTTTATATAAAGTTGTCTTTGACTGCACTTTAACTCTGACATAATAGAATGCACAGTTAAAGTAAATATTAATGCAGAATAAATACATCTCCACACTGTGACTAAATACTCTACACTACACTGTTAACATGTAAAGCAAGTCTTTGTATTGTAGTAAATATATAATGCCAAAAATGCTTTTCCTGACATTTGATCGAGCCCATTTAAAAGAAAGGCATTTGCAAATCCAAAATAGCGGTCTTACTGCACTTAATTTTTTGGTTGTTTTATAGTTGGCAGCAGAAATATGTTTTTTTGTTATGGCAAATGCAAAATTTCCCGATCCACAGCAGAATCAAAATTGTTTAATGTATAAATTTTGTTACTATACTTGACAGATGCTACTTGTTGCTACATGAAACTAATTGATTGATTGGATTTATTTGAGTAATTATTCACAACAACATTATTGCAGTGCAGAAAACAAACAAAGCAACAAAAAACTCAAAAGGAGTAGGCCGAAGCAAGAAAGCTTATAAGTGCCTACCCCCATATTCAAGATTAATTTACATTTCGGATACAGTAGTACAACATGTTTTACAAGAAGAAAATCACAGGATGTTTACAAAACTTCCAAAGTAAAAAGACATAACACGAAGATAGAAATGTATGTAGTTTACAAATATATATCAACATTTTATTTTTTATTTACAATTTGTACTTTTCTCTTTTCTTATTCCTCATTCCCGTTCACATAATAACCATATCCAATCATTACTTATAAACACCAGTCACCATTCTATTAATTGACTATTAATTTAGTTATAATAAGTATTACATAGTCAACACGACCCTTTATTATTGTAATTCCCATTTCCACTGTAAAATATTGGTTGTGATTGTTTTATTATTTTTGTTGTTTGCCTTGTTTAAGTGAGGTGTCTTAAAAAGCCAGGGGGTAATATGGCCAGTAGGTAGAGGGCAGTAGCCCCCCACCAGCAAGCCCTCACCCTGCTGCCCTAACTAGTTGTTGTTGTGAGGCAGTTCTGAGCCCTGTACTTTGTGGTGCATTAAAAAGACAAGATTTATGGACCCGTTGAAAGGGGGGGGGCCCATCCAACAGGTCCATCTCTCGCCTGCCCTCGCTCTATTATCTTTAATAGTGACCAGTGACCAGAACAGACTATTACAGCATTGTGGTTATCTTTTGCTTATTCATTTCTCTCGGTTCCTATAATTCTTAAGACTTAAACTTAGGGGTTGGTGACGTTGGTTCTATCAGCAATGATGTGGTTAAACGGCTTCACAGTAATACAAAATTACTTGTAAATAATACGAACAAGGTCACATGTCTTAAGCATATTTCTCAAACACACTTCTCTTATACTGTTTTTTGAATTGTTGAATTGTTGTAGACAATTCAGCGCCTTTTAAGGGTTCCTAGTCTAGATTATTCCACAGATTTACACCTCTCCGGGTGATACAATGACGTTTTAAACTCACTGTATCACCCGGATTCACACAACTAAAGTTGTGTGAATTCAATTAAGAACATGTGACTTTATATTTTTATGGCACTGAAACAATAGGAATGAAAAACTCTTCTATGTAAAGAGATTTTTTCAAGCATACGTTTTGGTTTTTCAGTGGCACTTAGTGTACCTGGTTTTGCAAATGAACTCTATATAAGACCGATTTGAGATTTTGTTTCCATTATTATAATAATTATGAATTATTATAAAATACTATGATATGATGTTATGGTCAACTGCTACTAATACAATGCACTGCTCCACATGAGAAAATAATAATATGGGAAAATATATGTTGTGTAAAGAAGAAGGCATTCATGTTTATACTACAGTAAACACTGTAGTATAAACTCTTCTTCAGCAAAGCTTTGGGTATGTCCTTGGCTCAGGTGGTCAGCTTAAACCAATAAAATTGGCCAAAGCTAAAAAAGGCCAATAAAACGTGAAATGCTGACCACACCAATGATACATCAGTATGTCTCTACTACACTGACTCTCCATACCTACGAACAGGACGCATTTGTCAATGAAGTAATCAGCTTGGTTTAGATGACATTGTTTGATATATGACATTTTTCCATCTCTGCTTTAAACAGGAGCCTCTGATGAAGCGCTAATGTGAATAAAGCTATTATTTTCAGCTCTGCTCTCTGTCAGGCTAAAGTGTATACCCAACATGAGCGTCACTGGCTATAAACCACTTCAGTGACGAACATTTTGCCACCTTACTACTCGATAAGGAAGAAGCCGGGCGCACTGGCGGGCTGGTATTCCCATTTTATATCTGAGCTATTTACATTCACTTGGCAGGAGCCTCCTAAGTTTCAGGTCACTCCTCATTCATGTCACAAAAGCCAACATTCATAAACCTTCCAACAAAAACTTTCTGTAAAAAAAGATTTCACAGTGAACTCTCCACTTTAGCTAATACATGACATTTTAAATTGGAGAAGGCCGTAGATTCCTCAGTGTGGGAAGCACATGCATATCGTGTGTCATATTGACCCCACAGTACTGCAGAATTGTAGCTATAATGCCTTGGGAAAAGCGTAAGTGTTTTTAAATCTGCCTTTCGAAAGTGCTTAGCTTTGACCCGGGAGAAACCCTGACTTTGCGCTGGCTTGTGTTTGGAAGCATTGTTTAGTGATGGCTTAGGCCTGTCCTCTCCGTGGCAGCTCCAACAGCGGACGAAACACAGTAGGCCGTATAATAGTTTGTTATTATGACTCCTCTGTTTGCATTAAGTCTTTGGCTCCTCAGCGCCGCACACTTGATTTAAACTCGTGTGTACATTTGTGCGCTGGAGCTGTGGAAGGGCGTTGAACCCGCGACTTTAATCTCCCGCAGTGTAAACACGTGGATTAGCCTCGGAGGCACTAAGTCACCATCATATTCAAAAAGAGTCCGTTACGGCGAACCCCTCAGCGTGTTTACAACACAGGGCAGGCCGGGGTGAGTGTGATTAGTCTAACGCTCCGCTGTCCGGCTAACGACCACTTAATGTCTTCAGAACTAGCCCCGCAAATAGAAATGCCTTCTTATAATGGACATTTACTCCTCTTAATAAAACCAACTTAGTCTATATGGAGGCACTTGAGATACATTAGTGGACAAAGAATAACCACATTACCGTTAATGCGCCCCAGTGGAAAGCTAATGGGTCAAATAGTTGGCACTTTACAAATCATCAGGACAGTTATACGCGTTTTGATGTGACTAAACAAATAGCTTTTCAGTTGACATCGTTTTAATGGTTTATTGAGGATTAATAGCTTTCTTCAGGTGGCAAATGGCCCACACATGCGCCGCGTCATCCTTCAACCTAGCAGTGATATTTTGGCATTTTATAACTTAGGAAAAAGACAATTAATGAGTAACGGATGCTCTTCTACGCATCTCGTGTGTTGCTTGGAGCACCCTCAGCGGCAGTAGGGGGAAGCAACCATAGTGAACACAAAATGCAAGCAACCGTTTTAAGCTAACGGCATGCTAACTAACGGATGGCGCCGTGATGAATGCAGTTTGAGAGCAGAAGCGCTCAGAGCACGTCCGATTATCGTTTGAGGACTATGAAAATGTGGAGGACACCTACACATTTTATCTATTATGTCATAAAATCCAGGCCATACCCCCTTTGCTCTGCCCAATCCTGTCAGACCTCGGAAGCTAAGCATGGAAGGGCCTGGTCGGTACTTGGATGGGAGACTGTTTGGTAACACCAGGAAGCCTAGCGAATGTAGTGAGTGAGTGAGTGAGTGGTTGGTGGTGGTCGGAGGTGGATGGCGCAGACTGGTTGCCTCGCTTCTGTCAGTCTACCCCTGGACAGCTGTGGCTACAACAGTAGCTTACCACTACCAAGTATGGAGTGAATGAATAATGACGACAGTGTAGCGGAGAAACTTGGTAATAAAAGCTTGTAAAGCGCAATACAAGTGTAAGGCATTATTATTATTATTATATGCTAATGCTAATGCTAAAAATAGTACAATAGCGTGATTAGTTACTATTCACATTTTCCTACATATATTAGACTCCATATTAATGTGCATAATCTGGTGTTGACGTGAAGATATATTGCAATGATGCATCTTGTCACTAGGGGGAGCTAATTATACAGCAATTCTAGCGTTATGCACATAAAGGAGGGCTGGAATGTAGATTTTAAAGGTGAGCAAAGTGTTTTTAACAACAACAACAACACTATGTATGCATTAATAGTGGTGGAGATCAGACCTTCATTATCAACTGTCTAAGTAAGTACTGTTTCTGCCCCACTACTTAGCTACTTATACTAATAGCAACTTCTCATTGTGCTAATGAAATTTTAGGGTACTACTGTATACAAATTGCTTTTATTCATTATATTCATGAAGATAAAACAACCTGGTAATCCAGAATTTCTAAGCAAAGAATGTCCACCATAGTGTCACTTATATAAATAATAATAAATTAAGAAAAAGGATCAAAAATAGGACATGATTGTTTTGTTTTGTTTTATGTTTTTTTCTTTCAGAGTCAGATTTTGGGGGGCCCACTGTGTAAGTGGCCTATAGCTGGATTATTTTTTTTGCCCGTTCTATTACATTGAGTCCATCTGTCAGCAGCAAAAGTGCCTCCGCCTTCCATTACAATGTGAATGACAACATCACCTGAGTTCGCGGTGACCTGGTGCGGCCGGTACAGCCCATGTTTTGATTTGCCGTCAGCTCCGTTCTTCTGTGTCCCTCGACTGGAGCGGCGGTGGCTCGGTGCCCAACAGAAGGCTGTATACAATGGCCCAGGTCCCATTAAATCTGCAAAAAAAAAAAAAAAAATCCTTCCTGGGATAAACATGGCCAGAAATAGTCATGTTGGCTCGGGCTGCACAGTCTGTTACAGTCGGGAGCAATAATTCTTTAGTGTAATAATGGAAATGGCTTAATTTGGTCTCTGATCCCCCCCCCCCCCCCTCCCTTCCCTAAACCTGGAGGGGCCCATTCAGTTTTCCAGCAGCTGATAAGGCGTTCTCAAAACAAGCACAAACTAATTGGACGACGACAATAGGTAATCGAAAGAGTTGTTTTGTTTTTGCAAGCACGTCATTAATGCTTTGACATTTGTTTGCTGTTTATTTGAGCCGTGATTAGTTTTACTGTTTTATTTATAGGATGCAAGCTTGTGCCTCCTGTCAGCTAATCTTATAGTTATACAAAACTAGCTGTTAGAGGAACATATTTCCTACTTTCTATCACAATAATAGTAACACCATTAATAGCGTGCATCTTTTTAAACCTGCCGACAATAGGCAGTTTAAGTTCTTGACGTTCTTGGCATGCTCACTCTCTACAATCTGAAAACGAGTCATGTTTAGCACTAAAACAGTTGACATGAACCTACCTGTACACATGTTATTTCTTCATTCACGCAGATTCTGAATGATGCCGGAGTTGCTGGCACAAGCAGAAATCCCACCTGCGATCATTTATACAGCTCCGCCGAGAGACGCCTGGAAAAAGGGGAAATGGAGGTGAATAATAGAGTCCAGCAGTGCTCTGGCAGAGAAATGTAATGTTTCAGTTTTTACAGGTGATTTGTGCTAACGCGCTCTGAAAGGGTATTTTTCATGATACTCAACCTGAACTTAGGGCAGTAGTCTGTAACAGTGGTTGTCAGTGCTGTAGCTTACGGACACACAGAATCAGCTGGAACACACACAAAAAGATTCGTTTTTACAGCAAACAATATCTTATTAAGAGTCATTTTTGTCAAAGAAATAAAAATAAATTAAATGGACAGTTTAAATCCCCATTGTAGTGACACCTACAAAAGAAAGAATCGTATTTTTTTGCAACGTAAGTAATTTGACCTATTTATTAACCTCTTAACCCCCGCCTTAACCGAGTGCATTTTCTCCAGTTTGGCATTACCCAAAGCATCTAGGAAAAAATGGGGTCAAAATAGCGACAAAAACAAGAAGAAAACAAAAGGATACAAAACACCCACAAAAGCGCAAGTGACAAACGTGCAACACAAATGTGGCAAAAATGTGACAAAAACGCAATGACAAAGCCACACAAGACCAAGAAAGAGCAATAATAAAGTGGCAAAAATGAGATTAAAAAGAATGTGAACCAAAGTCACAACAACAGGGCAAAACAACACAAGGACAAAGATCAGTTTTGTGGGTCTTAGCTTTCAAATACACTGGCCTATTTATAAACTCTTAAAGATTAGAATTAGATTAGATTTGGGTAAAGCCAAACTGGAGAAAATGTGCTCAGTTCAGGTGGGGGTTTAGAGGTTAAAGTTATAATAGAGTAATATGATAATGACGTCACAGATAGTAAATGCCAATGTTTTCTTTTTCTCTTTTCATGTAAACCCGAGTGAATAAACGTCGCCCATGAATGAGCGTATCCTGTGATGCCAGGGCGCACACAGAGGCCTGTGTCGGATGCTCCGAAAACATCTTCGTGTAGTCACTGAAATAACTCGAGGCGTGCTGGGTCCTGCCATATCCTCTTCCCTGGATTGTTTTGACTGTGTGATGGAGGGCGAACCTTCAGTATCTCGATGCTAATTTTATCCCGGAAAAGTGTCACTCGAAAACAGCGTGGTGATGATCGGAGGCAACCGGGGTCATCGCGGCTTCCGCGCGCATGAATCAACAGCAAAGGACTGAACGCGCGGCGCTTCAGAGGCCATTGTTTCCCACACATGCGAGGAGGAGACCGTGGACATGACGCCGTGCACCTGCGAGCAGCGGGAGTTCATTTAAAATATGATAATAGTAACGTGGGCAAAGCATCGAAAGTGCAGCATGATCTCAACTTTACACACAACACAGGCACACCCAAATTACACAGACACAGCATAACGTAGCCATATGTTATTCAGTAGGGCTCATGTTTAGAAAAGGAAAATAAAACAATATATATGATAATTGGTATTTGCCAAATAAACGTAATCCTAGCTAACAGAGTAGCCAATTTTAAAGTAGCCTATCTATTAGCCTATAATTATACACTATATAGGCTACATGTTAAACTATAGGCTACATTCACGCATTTGGCCTTGTAAATTTCTAATAGTTAAAATCCCTTACCTATAGCTAATTGCAAAAATGTGCAACATGTAGGCTAATAATTCTATTCTATTTTACCAGTAATTCTTTTTTTCTTTTCTTTCTTTTTTTTTTAATCACCTAGCCTTTATTATTTTTCTCTTTCCATGTTACCTTTTAAGTGCTGGCCACAAGCTGGCATTGGCCGTGACCCGCAGTGTGAATCTTGAGGGGCCTTGCGGATGAAGTATCGCCTCTGAAGTTAATTGTGTTTTCGTTTTCGCGGGGAATAGATTTCCTCTGTTTATTATGAGCATGGGGACGGATTTGCGTCACCGTGCAACTTGCAGGTCGAGATAAAGTTGCACAAATATTGAAAGAAGGAAGTTCTAACAGTCATTATAAAGTGTCCCCCCCTGAGCACCGGAAGAAATAAGGATTTCTGCTGTATCCTAAAATACTGGAACGGCTTCTATTTTGGGGGCAAATCTAGCAGGCGTATCCGCTCATTTAACACGAATCGCAACCCGTCAAAAACAGGATGAGACGAAGCTAATAGAAGCACTGATTGCACTTGAACGGCTATTATATGTCTTATATTAGGCTTGGCTGTTTCATACGTATTAGATTGAATCACATTGTTGTTTTAAATTGCTTTTCCAAACGATCATTATTATTAATCCTCACATTACGCACAGGGCATTTTTCCAAATTTAAGGCAACTTTGTTTTTTAAATACGGTCCTATATTTTATTATAGGCTATGTAATTTTGCATACCCCCCTCCACCCCCACACGCACACACAATCTGAAAAATCTAAACGCTTTATGTTCATCTATTTCATCTTTCGGGCGTTTTATGCTTTGTAAAATCCGTGGGTAATATGTGCGTAAAATTGTTTAATGCGCCATACGCCCGGTCTTTGCTATTATTGCATTACCATGAATTAAAGTGCTATTGTTTTCACTTTCACGGCGGGCTTTCATTCACATTTGTCCGTCGCTAAATAGAGAAAAAATCTGGAGAATGAGCTTGTGGGATCGTGCCACTTTTTGCGGTCACCGGAGGGAGTGGCCTCTCTTTAAGTGATCAATCCATCATCTCGGGATCAAAATTGCTGCACACTCAGGTCATGTGTGCGCGCGAGAGGGTTACTTACACATTTTCAACTGCGAGGGCGTGACGTGAGCCTCAGCGCGCTCCGGCTATTGGCTCAGAGAGCGACCAATCAGTGTCAGAGACAGGACTTTCATGCCGAGTCCCGGACCCCAAGCATAGGATTTCAGAGTTGAGAGAGTGATATTGGCACTTCCACAGAAAGGAACCAGGACCAGCAGCAGCAGCAGCAGCGGGGGTTTAAAACGCAATCTTCGCCTTCTCAACGTGCCTTCATATGCGTCTTTGAGCGCCGCTTTACGGGATGTACACGGCCGGCCTCAACCCGTTTTACGCGTCGAACTTCAGCCTGTGGTCTGCGTACTGCGCGGGGGGCTTCGCGGTGGATACCATGAAGAAGCCGTCGTTTTGCATCGCTGACATCTTACAAGCCGGAGACGCGGAGAACATCCCGGGTTCCTCCGCTCTCATGGTGCACATGGGCCACCACAGGACAGCGCAGGGGCGCGCTGGCACACCTCCCCTTCGCCCCTCTCCAGTAGCCCCGGAGTCCGCTGTGTACGCAGCCAGGGTTAGCCCCCCGTCGCCCTACCACCACCACCACCAACACCACCACAGACACGGACTACAGCTGACCTCGGTGTCCCGGACAGCGTACTGCTCCCAGCAGGTCCCGCCGCCCTCCAGCAAAGACCTCAAGTTTGGAATAGATCGGATACTTTCCACGGACTTTGATCCAAAAAGCAAGGAAAAGTCATCGTTAAGAGGTATGGAGAACGTTTTGCGCAAGAAGTCTGTTGATATCGTGCATGTCGCAACTAAACATGGAAATAATAACGCACACCCCAGAACACTTTGTCAACACAGAGCGAAAATGATACTGACATCCAGAAAGCCACAAACCATGTAATGCCGATATGTTTATTATTGTCAAAAATGTTAGAAAGAGCAAGGCAATTCAATTCTTTTATATGTTATGTAGTTTATTAAGTCCTGTACATGAAGAAATGTATTAGCTGTGACCTTTGCAACAACTTAAGCTACACAATTGCATTTTTTAGTTTAATTTAATAAATATAAATTGGTGCAGATTATTTGTTATCTTGAATATGCCTTTTTAGTCCATAATTCACAATAAATTGTGATAATTTTTAATCCAATATGGAATGATGAGTTGAAGTTTCATGTCTTTGTCTTTACCATCTCACTAAAACCTCCTCTATTTGTGGCTCCATGGCAGATCTCACCTCCATCGTTAGCTCAAACCGTCAGTCAGGGCTGCACCACGTGGCGGTCCAGCCTAGCTCCGGACAGTACTTCTCTTCCATAGACCCAGGGATGGGTGACGCAGCCTCCATGATGGGCACGCTCAGCAGCAGGCAGACAGGCCAGCATCAGTTTCAAGATGCCTTCCCAGGTAGTTACCACACATGCGGCATAACTCAGTAGCAGGGGTCAGAGTCCAAAAGTGCATAGATAATAACATAATAATTACAAGTTAAAAAGGAAAATTATGCGAAAATAAAGAACTGACGAAGCCTCTTGAATAAAAGGTCAAACATTTCCAAGTCATTATTACAACCTTGTGTTGTAACTAAAGCTGTATTACAAAAACTAAAAATGTGCATACATTTAAAAAAAAAGATAACTTGCCTCCAACTCTGGGTATTAACAAAAGCCTACAAGGATCAAATCAAAAATGTACTTCTGTATACTTTGGAAATGTTTTTTAAGTAAAGCAGAGGTTCTTAACTGATGAGTCGGGACCAATTTTCAGTCCAGTGACCCACTGTTAATGAAATAAATAATTTTGACGTTTTTGATTGTCATCCTTATGCTTGAATCAACAGAGCTCAGTGAGGAAATGCTCACTGACATTTCTCCTTTGACACTTCAAATATATTGAAGTGTCAAAGGGGAAATGTTTGCATTATAAATAGAAGTGATTATTTTTCTTTGAGCTCTCATGAGAGGTAGAAGATGGTTCATGAAGTTACGCCAGCTGAAAACCACAGTGTAAAAGTAGCATCCATGAAGTACACCTCCATATACAGTGCTTTTTTGGTCTGCAAAACTGATGGTGTTCAGATTCCAAAGTCCTGGGCAGGACATTTGGGTATGACACTGTATTTCTTTACTGTATTAATTACCGTAATTGTAAATATAGTTTTCAAAAGGAAAATCTCAGAGAAATGTTACATTAGTAACAAGCTACATTACCCCACACCCCAAATCTAAACATTCAAAATCAAATTGTATTATTGTATTTTTATTCATTTTGATGCTACAAAAAATAATTTTGTAAAGAGTGATTCGGTATAGTGATCTTTACCTGCGTGTGTTCTTGTAATTTACTGCCTTAGGTCCCTACGCTGTCCTCACCAAAGACACAATGCCCCAAACGTATAAGAGGAAAAGGTCGTGGTCCAGGGCGGTGTTCTCCAACCTGCAGAGAAAAGGGCTGGAGAAGAGATTCGAAATTCAGAAATATGTCACCAAGCCTGACAGGAAGCAGCTGGCCGCCATGTTGGGACTTACAGACGCTCAGGTGAGAAGTGGAATCAATGTTTGTGCTGTTGATTGTGTGAAAATGTGTGTTGTTTCGATATGTGATTTTTATGGGTTTGATAATAAATAACATGGCTTTAATGCATTCTGGATATCTAATTTATTGAAATACACTTTCTTTATTGATGTTTGGAAAACGAAAAGCAGTAAATCGATTGTTAACCCAAACGCTTCAAAGAACTGCATGAAACTCATCATTGCATCGCGTTCAAAACCAATATCCACCAACAAACGGGCTGCGGACCTTTACTTTTTTAAATGGTACCGATGCGTGACCCTTTTTTCCGCTACATGCTTCCTCATGCATTCTTTAGAAAAAATAAAACAGAATTGTATGCTCATAAAATAAATACTATGAGCAATACCATTAGATTTCAACATTTGTTTGAGACGTTTCTTTCTTTAGTGCTGTCTCATGGCCCGCCAAACATCATAACTTACTACATTAAGTAACATATTTTCTCTGTGCCAGTTTTTTTTTTTTCTGGCACCAGTAGTCCATCACATTTTTCCCTATTTAAATTGTCTTCATTCTTTTAATAAGCCCAGCTGACCCATACCCACCAGCTACCCCATGAATGTTTTGCAACTTATGTATTTATTTTATTTTTATTTAATATTGAATACAAATTACTTTCTTTTGTATTCATATTTTTGCCACATCAAAACAACCCTACTGTTTTGTAATGTTTGAGTTGAAAAATTATTTCTATGTGCTATCTGCCCATAGAAATAATTTGAAAATAAAGGCAAAAAAATTACAGGGAAGAAGGGTTTCCACTGCTGACTATTGACTATTAAAAAAACTGCTATATTGCCAACACAATGAACACATTATTACTTATTACTGGAAATATGCCGGATTTTTTATTTTATTTAACACTGATGCATTTATTTTTACACAAGTTATAGTTAAGTAGCTAATTTTATGTCATTTGGAAAGGGGATGCACAGTAGGCTATAATCACGTTGTCTGGTAGCCCACCATTTTTCAAATGGCCTGTCAACTTACCATTCTGTGGTAAAAGCTCTTTAGTTTTCCATTATAGAAAATGTGTAATCGGTTGGCAAGTCTACCTAATAGAGGCTTAAAAAAAATCGTTAGCATAAAGTCAAAACATCATCTTACTAGTCTAAAAGGGCTGCATATTTTTCCTAGGTGAAGGTCTGGTTCCAGAACAGGCGCATGAAGTGGCGACACTCCAAAGAGGCGCAGGCCCAGAAGGAGAAGGATCCGGCGGGGGACAACAAAAGCCCGCCGCCCGAGGCCCGCGGGGAGAGCAACAAAGACCCGACCGAGTCCGAGTGCGACAGCGAGCCGAGGACCGACTGCGAGTCCGACGAGCCCGCTGAGGGAGAGGAGGACGAGTCGATTCACTTGGACATTTCCGGCGCCAACAACAACAACCACACAAGCGTTATCATCAGCGGCACATGCGCAACAAGCAGCCCGCCTGACAGTGAGGAAGGGGCGGCTACTGCGACCACGGACACTGCGGCCTCCCCCCAGGTGCTGCTATGAGCGAAGGCCAATATTAGCACTGTGTTAGCTCATGGACAATGGCGCTCAAAAGTGTCCAATAAGAGACTTTTACGACGTGCAAAGCAGACCGAGGCAGCAGGCGACAGGTATGATTATGAGTGGGTGCAGGCTAATTCCTGGACAACTTCGGGGAAAGAGTAAAGGCTACCTGAAAAATAATGTCGAAAATAAATTAATGCCAAAGTTGTGTCTTTCTATTAACGATGAAAATGAAATATAGTATCAGGAACTTGAACCGTTGCTTAAACAAACTCCCATTGTCTACCGAATAATTTCCAGCTAATTCATCCTCGCCACTAATAAGACGGGTCCGACATGCAGTTGTTTTTTTATGTTAGCAGTATTTTCTCCCCACGTGCAGGGAAATGCGGTCGTGAATTTTATTATCAGGTGATGAACCACTTGTTTCATGTTACAAAATCTCAGAACATGCAATAGTGTTGATATATTTTTGTCTGGATATATTTGTGCTATTTTGTTATTGATAATTTGCACTGAAAATACTTGTAAATAAAACGTTTTCTTATGCTAAAAAATGACAAGTGTCGCGTGAATTACTTTTATGTAAGCTTAAAGTGTATTTTAAACTATTAGCCCACTATTAACCAGATTAAGGCCGTCAAAATGGCTAAGCATTCTGTGTAGTGCTGAAATAACTAAAAGATTAATCGACAACTACTCGATTATTGAAATAGACGTCAACTATTTTAGTAATAGAATAATCGTTTTCTAGTAAACACAGACTCAAATGGAGCAAAAAATGAAAATTGTGTATTTTTTTATATTAACCTACTTTGTTTTTAAAATTAGGGTCTGTAGTGTTTTGTACATTGAAAATTTCATAAATATCCATCTGTGTCTCATCCAATCAGAAGCAGAATTAGTGCCTAGAGCCTCCAACAAAGATTCACTTTAAGTTTACTCCATCAACATGTCCTCAAGCAATGCCACTTTAACGTTATGTGATAAAACAAAGAATAAAATCTTCATGCACCATTTACAGGCAAGCGATCAATCGATTAATCATGAAAATAATCGGTAGATTAATCGATTACCAAATAATTGTTATTATTCTGTGACTAGAGGTACATTACATAATAATAAACTAATGAGATTAGAAAATGTAAAAATACTGCATTTATCATTCACTTTGTATTATTTGGACGCATGTTAGATGTACATTGCTGATAACAGAGCAGATGAGCATGTCTTTTCTTTACTTTTACTTTTATTTAGTTTTTAGCTCATGTTAGTCTATGAACAGGTTTGCTAGTTCCCAATAAAATGGTGGATTTAAACAATCAATTTATAACATTTAATTCAACTTTTTTCATGGTCTACCTTGTCCTTGTGACCCAATTCTGACCATGGTCTCAGTAAAAGCATTATCTGTCTATTGACTCCATTCCAATTACCTTTTTATCTCATAATTGAAATGGGACTTTTAGACATTACAGGTGTTGAAACATTGGTGTAAAAAGCTTCATACTTTTCCATTACACAACAATGCAGACTTTCCTAAACAGCTGCAGTGTATAATGTCACCAATTATTGCCAAAATGTTTCTTCTTGAGGACAGCGCTGTAGCCTGAAAGCGCATTGTGCTATTCAGTTTATGAACTTTCTCTCTTGCAGCTCTGGCGAAAGTATGAGGAGATTTTGTAGCTTGTATACATTATCTGGCTCCAGCAGACAACGGCGATGACCTGGATGGATGTATTTTATATGTGCAGACCAAGATACTATCAACAAGTAAGTGGCCCATTCATAGTGCGGTTTGACTGCTTCTGCTTTCACAACGTTGCAGCTGATGAGACTAATGTGTTTTTATATTGCAGAGACCAAGACCAATCATGATAATCACTGAGTACTGTGAGAGGACCGGCGAGGAAAATCATGCAGTTTCCCAATTATCCTTATCTTGATGACCACCGGTGAGTGCATGCGTTTATAGGATGGAGACATATATTAGAAGGAAGTTAGAGTTAGAGTTATAGGAGATCAGAGTTTGCTTCAAAAGTTTGTAATACAGACATGTGATATAGTAAAAAAAAAAGTAAATTTCCACGATGCACGTGCTGGAGAACTCAAATCTGCACATTTTAATGATAAGTAAAGTGTGTCAAAGCAGAATTGCTGACAGTTCTAGAGAAATCAGTGGAAATTGTTGATAATGTGGGTCATGGGAATCAGATTGTTTTAACAACTTATGGTGTGACTTGTTGTAGGGCTGCACAGTCACATCAACACTGTTGGTTCAATTGTTTGTTAATGCTTCTGGACGAGTTTAAAATGTGAGCTGTGAACTGAACATTTTTTTGAATCTCCATGGCAATCATTTCAGAAAATATGTAAGCATGTTTCCAAAATTGTGCCGCCTATAATTTTAATAACTGATAGATATTAGCTGATCTGTTTTTATACTTTTCACTTAAGGAGTCCAAACAAAACTGGGATGTTAGTTAATAAAAATGTAAACATGATGTGTGGTGTGCGTCACGCGTTTAAATAATGAACATGGAAACTGAGCCGTCAGACATCATTCGTGTCATAAAATTGGAAGTCACGTAAAGATATCCCATCCCTTTTCGGTGTGCCTGTTTTAGCAATTCAAGTTCATATTTTGGGATTGAGCCTAAACAGGGTATTGGTACGCTTGTTTTATAGCATAAAAAACATTTCCTTCTACGTCTCCTGAAACAAGGCTAATTTTCCAACTTGTCGTTGTTCATACTCATAGCTTCATATAACACGGTTTTGACCCAGAAAACTTCTCTGGAGCTTTTTTTCGTTCCGTACGGCTACAGCTGAGGAGCTTAAACTCTTGTGCTGGTGTAAGATAAGAAGGTGAGTGTGTGTACATATTTGGGAGGTCCTGTGTCTCCTGCACAATATTAAACTTGATATTTGCGTGTTTACTTGTCACTAAGTGTTTTATACTCGGAGAACAGAGCACATGCCCGGGCTATTAAGAGGTTTGTTGATGGAAAAATGAGCCTGATGGAACTTTAAGGAGAAAGCTATCTCTGCTGCGGCTCACACTCAAATTTACGGAGGTCAGCATTAAATAAACAATCGTTTCACGACTTACGAATGCAAACATGTTCTCCTATATGGACATTTATTTCATATCTGGTGTCGCATTGCTTCTGTTGACCTTATATGAGTTACGGAATGCAATTTTTCAAACATTAATGTGCTATTTATATGCACTGCTTGTTGTACCTAAAGTAAACTTGAGAGGCCTTTTTATAGCTACATGTCATATTTTCAGTTTTTGGGAATTCCATTTTAATATGTAGACTATTTTGTAAGCATGTATTCTCAATATTTAACAGTGGCATGGATGAATTGATGAGGTGTTTTTCTTTTTTAATTTTTAATTTTAATTTTAGTTTAGTTTTGGTCCTGATTTAGTGTAAAATATAAAATATCTCAATAATGTCGTTAATGAAACATTCAAGACAGTTAATGTGCAGCTCTAATTGGAAGTCTGTTGCTGTGTTTTAGATAACATGTGTTATGATGAATGTAGGGAAATGTCTGCACATGATTTATCTGCTCTAACATTTGTGAATTCTTTACATATTTCTGACGATAAAACCATATAATTGCTTCTGGCTCTTGGCGCACCGGAGTGTTAGACCATTGCTCTCTTGAATCTGAGGAATAATTACACCTGGCATAAACGTATTAAGGCGCCGACAACTATATTCACATGATAAAAGTATTAGTCCGATAAGTATATAGTCCAAAAAGTAGCTATCCCTTTTTCAGATTAGCAGCTGTACAGTAGTCTATTTTACAGTATCTTGCATTGGAACCCCTTTGGTGGTTGTTGTCATGTTCGCAGCTCCATTATAACGAATGACCCAGGCCGGACCACCTAAAGTCCGCCATAATGGGGTTTTCTTTCCTGCCTCGCTCCGGAAAGAGGACGGACCCCCAGAGAGCTGCCATTTTTCCGTTCTACCCCACCATCTTGAATTTCACTTTTCATTTTCTATACGGGCTGCTGCTGCTGCTGCGGGCTGGCTCGGGGGCCGCTCTTTTCCTTAGAGGAGATAGTTTAGCCCTTAATATAACGCAACTCCTCCTCTCAGCCCATCGTAAATCGACTGTTTCGTGATGGTGGTTCTCTAACTAAAGTCATTTTCTAAGTACGTTTTCAGAAGAATTCATATGGAGTGTGTTACAAGTATATAACAAGAAGTCTGGTTCGATTAGCTTTATTTGTACTTATTTCATCTAAAGTGTACATACCATGCACATGGGGCTTAAAAACAGACTGACAAATGTTATTTTGGGTTCCTCAGTGCTGATATTTAGCATTTTATCATTTCAAATTGCGTCTCTGAAAGAATAGAACTACAGGGCTAGAGCTGGTGAAGACTGGGGCTCCTCCTGTAGGGAATAATTTATTTAAAAAATTACCTTTCAGTTAGGGCTGGGGAAAAAATGTATTTGATTTAAAATCGTGTTGGTAGGTAAAATCGATTCATATTTTCAAAAAATATTTCCGATTTAAAAAAAAAAGTGTTTTCCTTTTTTTCGCTCTCTGCCCTCTACCCTGCTCAGAGGAAGAAGGTCCTGCTGTACAAATGTGCCAAGAAGAACAGAGCCCACCTCAGGATTTTTTGTTGTTTTATTAGCTCAATCCAAATACAGTATAAATAATTTAGATGTTTAACAATCTTTGTTGCACACTGCACAGTAACTTTTCAGTTAGAGAAAGGGTTTGCCTTTGCAATTTTGTTTATGTTGATGCACTTTAATTAAATACAATAAATATATATATTTAAAATATATTTACAGTTCACAGTTATTTTGTTTTAAATAGGGTGAAAAAAAAATCGAATCATAAATCGAGTGTTTATAAAAATAAAAATAAATCACATATTTGGGGGGGGGGGGGGGAAATCGCCCAGCTCTACTTTCAGTTTTGATTTACGCTGTGGTTTACAGCTTCAGCACGGCCTAATAAACACACTTAGAGCGCAGAACGGCTCAGAACCGATTATGGGTTTTAAAAATATAGAGAGCAGTGTTTTAACATTGACGCAGTTGTGTCCAGGAAGTTCAGAATGAAGCGCCGACACCGTTGAAGAAGAAACAGCTCAATTTAAAAGCTTTGCCCGAGGATTACTCCAAACTACTTGAATGTAGTGAAACCACTCCAGGTTAGGGTTATGTCTTTGATGAGGGAACAACAGCGTGACATGTCCACTTTAAAGCCAGGTTTCATTCTGCTATCATTGTGGTTTGTAGTGATGTTAGGGAATGTGAGCCGTCGACATACAGTAACTATAAGGTAATTCAACCTGGATAGACTCAGACGGACGAAGGCAGTGATTAGGAAGATTTATTGGCATGTATATTAGTTTTGGCGATCAGACCCCGGCAGTAGACATCGATGTCTAAATCAGTGTAGTTAAACAGCTTAGAGTTAGGGATGTCTTCCCCCGGAGCCTGGACACTGGTGGTGGTAGGAGGACTTGCGAGATGCGCGGGTGGACGCCGTGACGGAAGAGGCGGATGATGGGGTGGAGGCGGGTCGCAGCGCAGCTGGGAAGCGAACGGACCATGATTGCTGGGGCTTAAAAGCAGGACCAAGGGCGATGATTGGCTGCTACGGAGGTGCGGCTCTTACGCTGATGGCTGAGGAGGAGGTGTGGCCCTCTCGAGAGTGATCATTGGCTGGAGGTTGGTGATGCTGAAATTAGTCTACCAGGTTGAATTAACGCCTAGGCTTCATATGTTATTGACCATGTTTTAGTAAACGTTTGCTTCATCAGTGTCACTTCTTTTACTTTTTAAACACTTATAAGCAACATTCTTTAAAAATAGTAATTTTACTTGGACACTAACTTTTTCCACCCCTACTTAAGAAAATGATATCCCTTTTAATTCACTGAAGAAGACTACTTTGTCCAAGTTACAGCAGCCAGCAGTTTCCATTGAGCGCCGTAAAAAGCGTCGAGTGCTTCATCAAGCTAATATTAAGTGCTAAAAGCTCACATTTAGAAATGTCTGGGGTGGGTCCAACCCCGAATTATGCCCAAAATGCTATAAATTACTTTAGTATTTGCAAATGTAAAATAACAATAACAATCTAGACGCATACCATAATACCGAGGGGCCCTGATTTGTGGCGTGTCCTAAGAACTTTTATGAGCAGGATCGGAGAAAGTCCATCTGGGCTGTATTTAATGTTAACTTTCCACCTTCTGTGTTAAAAGCTTGCCCTGTACGTCACTTATCGACATGGGACAGGCGCATGGGTGCAAAGTAACTGCACTGTTATTCATGGAGAGATTAAATATGTCAATTGAGTGCATATTAGATGGAGAATGAAAGATAAGCCAAGTGGTTTTGGAATCTCAAATGTCTATTATCAAGACAAAAACAAGTCGATTTGTGTGTAAACATGGACAGTACAATAGACTGGTCCACGAGCAAGGTACTCATCAGCAAGGTATTCAAACTCTGTACACGCAAGGTAGGTAGAAAGAAGAAGGCAAGTAGAAAGAGAACGTAGTACAGACACAGGAGACACAAGTTCAGATAAAAATGGCAGTTAAGTATTTATTTTATTTATATGTTTATTTGATAGGGACAGACCAAGAAGCATTGTTACAAATAACCAATGCCATGTTGTTCATATGCCATATAGTTAACAGCTAATTCGCAGACCTGGTCCCATATGACATAAAAATACATAATACATTCACATAAATCATTACAAATTACAAAAGGTTTGAAATAAAATATTATGAACTTCTGTTGTGTCCACAAGTTTGATTCAGTTTGAGCCATTGTTTAACTTTTAAACTCGTTCAGGTCTTTTAAAGATTTCAGTTCAGCAGGTAAAGGGTTCCAGATCTGTGGCCCTTTTACTGCGAACGCTCTCTGTCCAAAAGATGCTTTGTATGTAAGTGAGTACCTCTTACAAATGAAAAAAGTGTTTCAGACAGGTTTTGAAATGTATTGGAAGGTAAATGTATTTTATTTTTATGAGAAGCTGAACCTTATAACCAGATCAAACAGAAGAGACTGTGTGCGAGGGATGGTAGAACTAGTTTACCGGTGCAAAGTAGTGGTAAACTTGTTATTTTTATTATTATTATTATTATTATTATTATTATTATTATTAAGGGACAGTGCATATTAATTAACGTGAGTCCTTAAAGTCTGCATGTACATACTGTACGCCAGAGTCAGCCACAATGGCTCCTTTTCATCTGTCTCAGGGCAGCATACAGTAGTACTTGTATTACCACAATCAGCCATCATTTTAGTTTATATTGTGAGCAAGAACACGAGTTATTTGAGACCAGGAGATGGTTCCTGTTGGCAGCGCAGGGCGATGATCATTGTGGTATTGTCTACAGGTGTTGGATGGGCTGCTGTGTTGTCTATGGCTTCATCATGAGGCATTTCAGCTTGTGTGTCTGTGTCAGTCAGCCTCTGATTCTGTAAAATAAATCAGATTTCAGTTGGTATATCCTTTACTGCAATAGCGGACTGCTTCAGGCAAGTTACTGATTGACATATTTTTATTAGCTCTCAGATTTCATATTAATCACTTTCTCTTATGAGTATGTTTGACTATGACTTGTAATAATAAGCAGGCACACCCATTTAAACACGTGACACTGTACACTTGGAAAATTGTCTGCATGGGCTGTTAACAGGGACTCGAGGAACATGGAAAATTCACTACAAACGGCTATTCTAGCTCTTCCAATACTGGGGATCAGTCCTTTTGGGAAAATATGTTTGAAAATGACAATAATGATGACGTGCTTTATAGTACAAATGGCTGAACCAGCAACCTTGATATTAGTGTGTCTACATCTCTACCAACTTAGCTCCTGCCACCTTTTCAGTAATTAGTAGATTTGATGTTGTCAGAGGTGACACACTCTTCAAACCATAGCAGTCAGTTCAGTTACCAAGCAGCAGTGTTTATGACATGCATCTAGCCCTCAGTAACACGTTCATCATCCCTAAATCACTCGGCCCCATCACTAACTTGGACTCTTCTCCTCTCCCTCCTGATTCTGTTTGTTCCATCCAAGTCTGATTTACGACATCTTTCCCTAAATGAGGCCTGAATCGTCCGCGTGAGAGATGGCTTCCTCTTGAGACTAGCAAAATATTATCACATGGCACAACGATTTCATTTGATAGCTCTCCAAAATGTTTCCAGCCGTTCGTCCGGTGTAACAGCCTCTGGGATCAGGTGGAGTATTTATGGTCCCTATCCCAGAAGGAGATGATCGCTTTGGATGTGGAAAATGGTGAGATGGGAGCGCTGCAGTTGCTCGGGATGAAGTGGTAGGTATAGAATCCACATTGATAGAGGGGCGGGTAGTTTCCAGAGCCTCTCTAAAGCACAGCTTGGCTCGCCTCAGAACAAGAGGTTCCCGGGTGCAATGCCCTACTACTGTCAATTTTCCGCGACAAGAGGCCAGTCCTCCCTCTAGCCCGGTCCTGTCTGTCTGGTATCTTTGTGCCAGTCCCAAGACCCGCGCAAATACCAAGACATCTGCGGCAGAAATGGAAACAAAGTGAAAAGTGCTTCTAATAATATTCATGGTCATATTGTTGTTAAATTAAAACTCATACTTACTAAAAATGGACAAATAAAGTAATGATTTTCCTCATTTTGTTTTAGCCATGTTTCGGTCGTGATTCTTGTTTTGACAATTTGGTGAAAATAAACGTCTTTTTTTTATGGAACGCACTGTGTTGAAAATGTTTTTCAAATAATGCAATGATATTGTTATTGCAATTTCTAGACAGTGATCACATTTTTTCTATATCGTTTAGCCCTCATTTGTCTCTCTATATATCGAACTGTGTAGACACCATTGACAGTATTTACCGTCAGTGGTAGACACGCATTTACCGACCAAACTGATGTAAGGATCACAAATTCAAGGCTGCCTTCCTTTCAAACTAATTTCCAAAAAACTTCCTAAAATTACTTAGCATTCAAATAATACTGCTTGGAGAACTTTTTTTCTGCGCTGTTACAGTACAATCCATTCAGACGACATGAAAGAAAAAAAATCCCTTGTGTTTTATAAAGAGTAAATGACTTGAGTGAAAGTCTCTAGTTTTCCACCTCGGTGCTGAGGGAGCACTATCAAATGCACTGTTTCACCACAGAGGTGCCAAGTGCACTTTCTGCTCATGCACCGATCCGCACTACACGTATCTGAATGATCCATTTTAAAGATATTTTTCCTCACACTTAATCTTTTCCTTAAGTAAACACCCCCCCGTTTGTAAATCAACTTCTGCCTGAGCATTTGGAAGCGGAGCCCTTCGCCCTGCAGCTGCGCACTGAAACCCAAACCCTCTACAAGAGCTGTCGCCACATCTCCAAAAAGCCACATTATTGAGTGCTTTTCTAACATGGTCGCAGTTTCCAGGGCTGCACTTGGCCTTGCTCTCGATACCAGGCCCCTGCCAGCAGTTCTGGGAGTGGGAGAAAGAAGAAAAAAAAGTTAGATCTCAAGTTAAATTTAAAGATGTGTTTCTTTTGGACGGCCGCACTGAGCTGCTATAAACCAAAGGGAGACATTTTCATGCTCCACATTTTTCATGGTTTTTCTCCCAGTTTCCTCCCTTCCTCCAGAGTCACCCACTGCTGCTGCGGCACGGCCCACAGTCGGAAGGCCTCAGCCGGGCAGTCTCTTAGCAGGGAGTCCCTTCTTAACCTCCACATCCAGGGTCAGATTATGGGTCGACCCTGGATAATTACCATCTTTGAAATTTGAACTGCACTTGTTTGCAAATTGATTTAGTGAAGGCTGACTGCACGTCACTGTGCTATTCAAGGCCACAGTTTGGCTCATATGTAACAAAAGCAAGAGAAATGTTTCATTAATTATGTGTAACTCATGGAAATCAAAAGCTACTGGGTTGAACTTGTCATTATAAAACATCTATTACAGTGTGGCTAAAGTAAGGTTAAAACAAGACAACTGGACTTGCATTTATTTGACACATGCCAATGTTTTATGTCTCTATCCAGAGAGCATCCTCATGGCAGTTCTTTGTGAGGGTCACTGCCACCAGTTTCCGCCATGCCATGAGGATTTTCTCTGGATGGAAAGTTAAATGTCGACATTTGTTAAAAAAAAAAAAGTTGTAGTTTCATATATTGGTTTTGTCACATTTGTTGTCACTCTTTTGTCGCTCTTCTGTCACTTTATTGTTGCATTTTCATCCGCGTAGGGGTTAAGAGGTTAATAGTTCATACATTATAAAGAATGAAATACATTGTTTAATTGCAATTTTATTATCATTTACAATTGAATCATCTGCAGAGTATATTTCTTGAAATGCAGTGATTTTAGGAGTTCCCCTGTCTTCAAATAAGCATCAAAATGGCTGCGATATCAGTACTGCAACACCAAAGTATCCGCTCTAACATGGCTCTATGTTACTTTTTAAGCAATTCTCATCTTCTCAGCATAATGTGTTTAACGGCCTGTCCTTGCCCATTTGAAGAGCTCAATAAATCCCTTTTGATCTGGACACCTAAATTAGCCCATTTAATCTGTCTTTCAGCAGCCTCAGCCCATAATACTCTGTCCCCCCCGCACACACACACACCTTCTCGCCAGTCCAAATGTAATCCTTTCTGAGCTGCAGCCTTCAGAGCGACCGCCCTGGTTTTAATGTGGCCGTGAAGGAGGCCTTTTATTGCCCTGGTGCAGACTGGTGTCCCGGGCCAGCGCCGCGTGCCACAGGCTGTAATTTGTGAACGTTTGGTATTAATTAGACCCCACTAGCCCCCCTCCCCTTTTTTCCCCCTTTCCATAGAGAGAAATCCCACCGAGATGCAAACACAAAAGACAGGATGTTAAAACGCACTTTCATTTCGCATAACTTGTCATCAACAGCAAATTTTCACTTGGCTTATATTTTCTTTCTTCTTTTTTTCAAACCGGAGCCGGCAGCCTGCGGCTTCCCCCCAGCTCCCCGTATGTGAGGGCCCGAGTGGAGGATCGAGTTGACGTTATGTGCGTGCAAATGAGAGAGTAGCCCGCGCTGTAAAACCTCAGGGCTGCCTTTAAGGAGGCTAAAATTATTATTCTGCCCGAGATGATGGGTATATCGTGTTATGGGGATGGATGTTACGGTTTAAAGTACAAATTTCAAAGAGGAAATACTTCAAATGGGGTTATAGCCAAGCTGCAGTGTAAACAAATGTAGTTATACGCTCCAAGTTCGGACGAGCAGACAGGAGGAACAGGACATTTTTGGTTTACGCGTGACCGGCGATGGGACCATGCACTTACAAGGCTTCGTTACATCTTCAGAAAGCATTAGTTTAAGGGATCCTTTGAACTAGACCAGGATTTTCAAAGTGTGCCTAGCCTAGTAGGTGACTTCACTGAAATAAAAAAGGATTGTCTTCGATTAGAAACAGACTTAAATGATGAGTTTTGGATCTTGAAATGAGCCAGGATGAGTGTGTTTGCGAGTGCGTCTGCGGGACAACAGATGGAAATTTGCCCGGCGTGGTGTGTTTACACGCACGAGTTCCAGCCCACGTTTCTTGCCCTTGACTATTTTCCTGTCTCAATTCAAGCATTGTTTTTCTTATTCTAGTGTGCAAGTGTAACAAATAATGCTCGTTCTTTTGGTAATTGCATTTCAAGATGGTTCAAAACTGTTAGAAATCAGCTGTTCTCTTAATGCAAGCACTTTTGAGCAATTATTTGATGTATTATTGAAAGACGGCTTTTATCCAATTTACAAAGACATTATTTTCTTTTTTTAATATCTTTTATTGCAGTGAATGTATGGCTACCAAGCGGAGGACAGCAAGTCTGAGTCGCACATACTGCCGTTGTGTCCCTGAGCAAGGTACTTGACCCACATTGTGCACGGTCACAGTACGTTATGTGGCTATTGTGACAGCCGCCTGCCATTTCACCAGGCAAATCTTGTACTTTTTACTGCAGAAAATTGCTTACAACAAAGGTAGCTGGCTGAAAAAAACGAAACAAAACCCTGATGTAATAATGAAACCGGGTCGTACAGACAGCATAATGCGGTTTGAGGTGTCAGGCTCATGTTGAAAGAGGAATCTTATTGAACCACTTGTAGCTAATAGCAGTTACAGTTGGCAGTGATGCAACAGTCACCTGTGAGCGTGAAGACACTGCAGCGGCCCAGTTTAGGCTGAGGTTTCCTCATTTCCCCTTTTCGCTCTTATCGAGCACTGCACATGGCCTTTTATGATCAATTTTTATATGCAGCATTCTAGACGTGTCGCAACTTCTGCACGAGAACTGTATTGCCAAATCAAGATAAAAGCTAAAAATAAACAGATAATAAAAGTATATAAAAAAGGAAATGAGATGTTCGGATAAACAAAGAGGTACTGTTGAAAATAGTTAAAGAGCAACTAAACACCAAAAAGTTTTTTTTTACTGATAAACTGTCTCAATGGGTGTCTCATAGTGTTGTCTACTGGTCCCTGACATTATTCTGACATTATAGCGCAAACATGTGTTAAATCCTAACTTTGGCCTGAAAACGAATGGGTTGCGCCCCCTTCAGGGTTAACTCTGCTACTAAATTAGAATTTCCTGATTGGCTGGAGACGTGTCCACGGCCTCCACAGAACGTTATAAGCCGCACCAGCTCCACACATCGTCATCAGGTGCTGCCCATTATCCTGCCCATTGTCCTGCCCCTGTACCTGTGGTATATAACTAAGTCCCTCCCACGTAATCTGTCTGCTGTGATTGTGCCAATGCAAATGTCGAGGTCAATCAAGGCCCACACACTCACCCCCCGCATGTTACCCACAAACTTCAGAGACCGCCTCTTTCACGGCAATTTTTGACTTTTGTTTGTGGGTGGGGAAAGGCTTTGGCACGCCCGTTTAGGTATGCTTTAAACAATAGATACTTGTGTTTTATTTCCTTCATGACAAACTCTTTGTTTTTTTAAAATCGTGACGTCCTTAATGACAAGACACTGTACCCTGACCTGAAGGACTTGTGCGTCTCTGTTGTCTCTGTCGAAGATGGTTTTGCTCGGTGCGAGTGGAGGACTAGCACAGCAACAGCAGCAGCAGGTCCAGACCACTCCAGGGACCAGTCCGACCCCATAGATCAAACCTCTTATCAGATAACGGCTGCAGTATCTCCCTGTGTGTTGTAGCATTAGCCCTGCGCCCCGCACAGCTCTGGGCCAGACCAGGGCTGCGCTCTGCGGTGTCAACAGCCCGGAGACCAGCGCGTTTAGGTTGATACTGACGGATTATCGGGGCATTCCTCTTCACGGAGCGGCCTTGTTAGAGGGAGGAGAGGGCAACAGGGATAATAAATAAAACGTCAACGGAGCTGGACGTGAGCTTGTACCCAAATAAACACAGACAGCAAAAGGGAATGACAGCGTACGCAGGGCTGTTGGACGCAAGACGCAACTAATTACATTAACAACAGTGAGTGAACAGTAGGCTTCTTTTGTCAGCAGCTTTTGTCGGCAGTTAATGTCTCAAACAGCTACATATACTGTGAAATGTTGTTGTTTGCACAAGATCTTACTTTAATAAGAGCACCCTTTGTGACTTGGTAACTACAGAGCTACCCTTAACTAAGTAAAAAGTCAGGGATAGACCTTTTGTTTACAGTCCCTTGGGAATTTTCAAAGGAATTGACAATATTTCTAAAGATTTTGAATACTTCGACAGGTTTTTAGATCACTATTAAGAGTATGTTTCTCAAAGTCCTCTTGGGGACAGCGGATATATGCTTTAGGTCTGCATTTGCACTCTGGACCTGCCGTACCTTGGTTGATAAGAATTTAGCGCCTCTCCTGATCCTTGATGATCATTTTGAAAGGGTCATATGTATCTATAAATTTTACAGATCATAAACAAAACAGTCCTTTACTCAAACATTTCACACAAATTTGCTTGAGTTATTGTTTGACCCCCATATACCTATCCAATGGTCCGTGCGGTGCAGTTCCTGATGAGGACCTCTGGGAGAGGAGTCCCAAAGTGGAATGGGCCCGTCCCGGCTGATGCAGGCTGATGCAGGCCGCTGGGCGCGGTGACGCTCGGTAAACTTTAATGGGGAGATATTGGGGGATGACCGCAGCAGCTGTGCAGTGTCAGATATTCCTAAACAAACCCTAGAGGAGTTGAACCCTCACCCTTCGCACATGTGGGTTATAGGACTCACACTCAGAGCGGGGGTCTTAAATATGTGCAAACTTTACACACGCCGAGAACAAGAGCGCGCTGTGTGCGAGGGGAGACCGCGCGACCCGGGACTGTTGGGCCTGTAAATTATACATGTGTTGGTCGGGCTTATTAAACTTCCTGTCGCAAACGCAAACAGGTTGGAGCCTCAGCTTGATCGTAGTTTTAAACAACCGTGAATGTTGCCCATTTTTGAAAAGACCAAGTTGGTGGAAAAGATGTTATGCTGAGCTGAATCTAGATTAGTGAAGTCTTATCATTGTCAGTCAGTCATTGGTCACAGATAACAAAATAAAATGAATAAAAAAAGTATCTGTACAGCCTTTCTCTTCAATGTAGCCATGTACTGTACAGTGACACTAATATTTATTACAATTTAATGCATAAAAGCCCCGCATTTGTAATAGTATGAAAATGTATCCTTAGCACATAATAATGAAAAGAAGTCTCAAAGTATTGTGAGACAGAGCAGTGCTTTCTTGAACGTCTGTGTCCAATACAGAAAACCACAGGAAATGGGATTGTGTTGTCATAACTGCGCTGAATTCTCAGTTTGTGTAATAATATACAAGTGAGAATTCCACTCCATTTAGCACTCACATACAGTGTTGTGATGCTATTGTGTTAGATGCATTTAAGTGGAGTTGATTAAGCCCATTACTAATATTTTTATTTAGATTTGAACTCAGTCCATTACAACATCACGATCTGTAGATCAAACTTGCCCCAGTTTGAGTTTAGAACCAACCTCTTTTTTCAGTTCTGCTTCATTTTAAAGCTACTTCTACACAGTATATCCTGACTTGATGAGGATTGTAATTAAATTGTATTATTGAGCATTCCAAGAAACTTTGGTGCTTGTATCACAAAATGATTTTTTTTTTTGCCTAATCTTCCCTGCTATTTACCAAAAAATTTTTTGAGTTGATGTTACTTGACATGACGTTGCCCTTTACCTACAAAATGGTGGATTTTAGCCATAATGTTCAATTGATCAAATTAGATCCCAAACTCTATAATAATAATTCAGTGTTGATGATACTGTACTCCTAATCCAAGGTTTGTAAAAGTCGTCCAAAATGGATTTGATCAGATCTTTTGTGATGCTGAAGGCGTCACACCCATCACACAGTGCTGCCGGACATTTCCGTATCTACAGGCCAAGTCCAGCCGACTGCTTCCGCCTGCAGTCTCAAACTGAGGACCCCACCAGCCATCTCAAAGGCTCTGAACTCTACACTCCCCGCCCCCTTCATCTCTTATCTTTACCCACACATAAACATGTTCAGTTGAAATGCATACGAGTTTCCTTGTCCTTGTTGGTTTTTCTTCGACCACAAGCAAATAGAAAGACCATTATTACGGTATCTGGTCCTCGACTAAGTCCGTAAGAGGAAATGAGTCTTTAGGAAGTGAAACTGAGAAAGGCTTTCTATAAATCACCTTTTGACTCTCACTGTCCCTATGGTTTCTATGGTGACGGTTTACCGTAATCAGGGCCTCACACGAACGCTTTTGGTCGGTATGCCCAAGTATTTTCATTTAGGCGCATCAGGACATAAATTAGGCACACACCTTTTAAGAAACATCTGAGAGTTTACAAACTGAGTTCACTGGCAATACTAACCATTATTTAATATCTAGCCATCAGCTCTTTCTTAGTTATATAGCTTACACAATAATAAATATGTGATAATATGTGATAATTATATATGATTAATTATTATTTTATTTTATTCATATTAGCAACATTATGCACTCCTAATATAGTTAGTGAATTATGATTCGATCCGATATGTTACAGTGGTTAGAGAGTGTACAGTGGTTAGAGAGTGTGACTACTAGGGCTGAACGATATTGAATTAACTTCAATATCGTTCAATATGATAATGATATTATTGCAATATTGATATTATTGCAATATTTCATTAAACAATTTCAACATAATATGTTCAATTCTAATTGAACACAAATGGTAAGTAACTTTTTTTTCCAGCAAATTGTTAAAAAAGCACTACAGTAGGACCAAAACATGACTAAAATTGATCTAAATGCGGACATGTTTAACTAAGACTGAACTTCCAAACATGTATTAGTTCAATGCATTGTTTGTTTTTGGCTGAGATGTGTCGATCTCAGTCAGAGGAACGCTTTCGTGATGTTGCGATATATTGTGGCTACTTGTTTTACGGATCTTGCATCACCTAATATTGTGATAATATTGCAATATATTGTGCAGCCATAGTGACTACAGGCTTTTAGGTTGGGGGTTTGAGTCCCAGCGTCCAAAGGAGGCCAACAGTCTGACGCATTGACTCTTTTCATTTGCCCTTGTACATTTGTCAATAAAACTGGACTGGATTGACAACAAGGACTGGACGGTCTGCGATCTTGGCCCGTCTGCTAAGGGACTCCATCGGCCCTGGGTCTCTATAGCTTGTCCGTCCATGGGAGTGGATCTCTCATTCTGTGGTTCTCCCCAAGGTTTCTCTTTTCTCCCACTGGGTTTTTGAGTTTTTCCTTGCCGTGCTGGAGAGTCTAAGGACAGGGGACACCCGCGCCGCTCGTCGCTACCCACTGCTGACGCTTATTTGGACATTATGTTTGCCTGGATACTTGATTCACCTGAACTTTACATTGTCTTATTTACTGCCTTAATGTTTGGTGCAGCCCTATGAGGCAACTCCTGTTGTGATATTGGGCTATACAAAACCATTGATTGATTGATTAAAAATAAAATAGAAAAACTGAGATCCACTGTTGGCTTCTGCAGCACTAAAGACGGGATATTATGCTTCTTTCAGCTTTAGTGATCATTGATGTAATGGTTATGTTGTAAAAAAAAAAAAAAAAACAGGTTCAAAGATTTCCCATTCCTCGTATGCATTTAAATCCAGGCCCCTCCTCCAGCAGCCTCCCACTCAGTGCCCCCTTGGTGCACTCCTCTGACTGTGGTTTGAACTCATGCTGACTCCATCCATCAGGTGCTCATTATGGGCCTGGGTCAGGACCTGCGCTCTACAGTCTGCAGCGCACACCTCTGCTTTAGTCTGTGCAATACATACTGCGTTACACACTTCCCCTCTCACTTTCAACAAAAACTCCTCATCTTTACCCAGCAATAATCCAAGAGCACAGGAAACACTGACAGGAAATACTGTACTACTGGAGGAGATTTATTTAAACAAATATTTAGGGGAATTCCCTCATCATAGTCAAGTCCTAGGATAATAACATTTAGCACAACCTAATAATAGTTTGCTTGTTCAGAGCATATAGACTATAGAGCATACCTGTCATTACCATTGACCTTGCATTAGGGCTGAACGATTAATTGCATTTGCAATTTTATCGCGATATTACACAACGCGATTTCGTAATCGCAGGGCATGCGATTTTGGAGGTGAATGGAGCAGCGAGATATGGCAGCAAAGTCCGCTCCGCCGCGTGCTTTTGTTTACGTCTCAGTCTAGTTAAGGTGCGCGGTAGATTGTGGATGTACAGTGAAAATATCAGCGTTTATAATGCAGCCACCGCGAAGGACTATTGCTTTCTTCTCCGTTAGCATTGCGTTAGCCGAAGCGCTAATCACGCCATTCCCTCGCTGCTACTACACGCTCTGATGATCACAGAAACTCCCTCACCTCTGGATTCACACGTCTCTGCCTCCACAGTGATATAGGTGAGCCTGTGCTGCTTGTAAAGAGTAAAGAGTCGTTTGTGGCTCAGTTTAGGAGTCTTATGTTTGGGAATGTTGTGGATAAAGAACTTATCTCAAAAGCATAATGACGGTTCATGACCATAAAGTATCCGCGGATACTGTGCCTTTATTTACCTTTGCATCTACCGCATATGCGCTCCGTAGATAGTACAGACACTAGATATAAACACTAAACTGCTGTATGAAAAGTATTGGAAACTACGATCCGACGCAGGACTCCGTGTCATGTTTTATTTTTCTGAGTAAATGTGCTGTTTAAGCTGAATTGTCACTAAATGGCTGCAAGTCAAAGAGAAAGTAAAACGTGTCTGTGTTTGGCACCTCATGTCGCCGTCTCCTTGCGTCACTGTTCTTCTCTTTCTTCATATTGTCCAAAGTTACATCCCAAAACCAAAATGCTGCTCCTAATTCCACTGTGTTTTGGCGTGTGCTCCATCTGGCCTCTCCATGCCCATCAATAATGCGCATCTGAAGCAACTACGAGTCGCAGCTCAGACAGGGATTTGATTGGCCGAAATAATAAATAATAAATGACAAATAGTTTATTTTTTATTAGTTGGAAGTTTGATTTCCTAAAACTTTTCCAACTAGTTAAAGCAGACGTTTGTTTTTACTATTCCTGCACTTTAGTATGGGTGATGTTACTGACTGGATCAGTGAGTTTTATCATTTTTTTTATATCTATATCTATAATTTATCTTATTTATAGACTGTACTGTTAAGTTCAGACAGTTTTTAAGAAGTGCAGTCCACATTAAAATTTTGAATAGGTCAAGCAACAATTTTGTTTGCTTTATTTGTTTGCAATTTTCACTTCAAATGAATCTAATATTGTTTATTATGAAACAGATTTATTGCTTGTGTCAAGTGAAAAATACATAAGAGGACCTTACAACAATAATGACATATTTAATCGCAATCGCAATATTGAAGAAAAAAATCTCATTAGATTATTTTGCTAAATCGTTCAGTCCTACTTTGCATTCATCTGAATGTACAGCAAAAGGGAAATCGCTTATTTTTTCCGATCATTTTTTAGCACTACCTGTACAATCATAAATCTTTACAAAGATATAACTTGTTCAGCCCTATTGCTTTTAAATGTCATACACTTGTTTTGAACCATAAAGCAGCAGGTATTTTACTGTATTCAATCCCATTGTTTCCATATTCCATTACTCAGTGGCTTTACTTTCACCAAAGACTCCCTTTACATCATCTGACCTTACACACCTTTATGAATTGCAGTCTGTACTTTTGGTAAGTGTCATTTAGTCCCTCTTTTGCGTCAGGCATTGAATCCCAGTGCCTTAAGTTTACAGAGAGCGACCACAGATTTCCTCTCTCTACACGTTCCTAAACCCAAAACCTCATGTGGGCAGTCCAATTAGCATGTTCCCCATCGCACCCACACAAGCGTACCATTGGTTCACACATCTGATCATAAACACTGTCTGACTGGACCAAAGCTGTCACACACCAAACATCTGGAATCCCTTATTTAACTGATGTAATGTAGAAGCACACGTTACACTGTCTGTAATTACTGCCAATGGGACACTTCTTATAATGTCATCAGCAGTGAAACGGCTTTATTAGTGGGTTTTATAAATGCCACTTTGTCAAAAGAAATTACTCTCATATGTAATTTTATTTCTACAAAGTCACCTGCTCCAAAACGGCATATCCAAGCGAGCAAATCCATCCCGCTCTCATGAGATAGAGCTCTTCCAGCCAAATCCTTTTTTTGTAAAGTTAACGTGTACTTTAGTGGGCAGTTTTTGGCAACGTCTGGTGGTACTTTGACCACGCCCTATATGGAACTACGGTAGCCTTCGAGGGAAAATACAGTATCTTATGTATTTGTCGGTTAAGGCAGCCAGTTCGAAAGTCTGGAGCGTCGTTGTTCCCTTATCGATCCGAAGATTCCACTGGTCCCAATAATCATTATTACTCTATTCAAGATGATATGTAATGCTTTCTTAAAATTACATATAAAATAACAAATGGCAAGGACTATTGCTAAAAAACGTATGTAAAATTATCATTTTAATAAATTGCCATTTTCTTACAAACTAAATGTTTTTCAATGTCTTTGTAGACAAGCTATATTGTCCCTATAGTGAGGTTTGTGCCTCACAATTCTTTGACATATTGTTCAGTGCTGATATGGGGCAGTTGACCTACATCTTGAGCCAGGTTCATGGAAAATGGCCTTTTGGGTACGGTTCGGATTGATGGGGAAAGTGGAGCATATTTAGGAAACCCACCCAGACACAAGGAGTAAAGCGGACTCCGCAGAAAAAGGCACGTGGCAATTTAAACCGGTACCTTCGTGCTATGAAGCAAGAACCATTCAGCCACCATCCTGTTTGTATACTTTTTCATTTTTGTAGTGTTACTTTTGATATTTTTTTTTGACATTCTTGTGAACGTCCCCTTCCCCATGTTATTTCCAATCAATTCCAATGATACATTGGAGATGCAAATGTGTATTTTTCTCTCTGAAGCAATCAACACATGCTGTACAATGACAAATAAGGGTCTTTGCATTTATAAGATGACCCCATCCACTATAAAAAATGTAATTGGCCACATTGTTCTCTAATTTCTAACGTTATGTCTCCCGTGGGCCCATCACTCATGGCCATGGCACGTGTTTTAGCAATAAGGGTCTTAGCGTGGACACAAACCGGCGGAGAGTCCATCCCTGCGAATTCACTTATCACTGCGATTATTGACTTAACTGGCAGAAACATCAGCCGTGAGTGATCAGCGAGGAATTTGTGTATTTTACTTTGACCGAGGTAAGAGAAAAGCATATTTAGATGCGCGGCGAGGAGTTATCTCGAAAAGCTGCTTGTTTGGGGCCAAGTGGGCGTTGATGAGGTGGTGGGAGCAGGTCAAGTCGAGGTGCTGAGTAAAAACGAAGGCTACTAAATCACGCTCCCAAGTTAAACCCATCAGACAGAGAACACATACAGACGTAAATAACGGACCAGATAAGTGCGTCTGTGTCTGGTACCAACATCAGCTGTCATTGTCACAAGTTTTAAACATGATCCATTTATACGTACAGTAATGCAGAAAGTTATGTGTTTGGTTTGTGCCACAATTAAGCAATTTACTTTGAATTACCCAAACTTCCTAGCCTGGCTAACGCCAGACTGCTGTGTGCGCTCGAATCCTTTCGAACTTCACACAGTCTGGGGACCATGGCCGACATTTTTCCATGGATTTGGGCACCAATCACAGAACGAGGAGGGACGGTAAGACGATGACGCGCTATTTGACATACGGAAGCTTGTAGTTTGTTTAGGGATAAAAAAAAATAAAAAATAATTACGGATCTAACATGATAGCAGCAGACGCGATGCCATCTTTCGATCAAGCTTTAGAACGTGTTCTAAATAGTTTAGCTCAAAAGTTTACAGCAGGTACGTCATACGTCATCTGATACCATGATAGGATTGGCTATGGCTACGTGCAGACGCATGATAACATTCGTAGCGCCCAATAAACGGCTATGGACAATCGTAAACCACACCTCTCCTACGAGAAAATGAATTGGTGGTCCCCAGACTAAATATCACTTGTGATTTTAGTCTGGCGTTAGCCAGGCTACAAACTTCCCCCATTCTTCCCGCTTCATGGAATGATTTTTTGGATCTTGCACTTGCAGGGTTACTCTTCCGTCAGCGATACATTGTTGCTATTGCCGAGACTATCCTTCCGAAAAGAGAATGCAGCCATGCTCTCACTCCCATCACGCTACCATTTGTAAGTCTTTAAACTCCCTGACAAATCCCCTTCTTCAGCCCCGACTTACTCACAGCCTCTCCTTGTGTTAGAATATCTGACAAGTATTTTAAGTGTCTGGCCCTGCGTTGTCTCCCTAAATGTACGCGACTGCCGGCTTTACTGCGTTGTCTCATCTCTATCTCCTCGCCCATAAATTTGTCTGAGCTATGTAGCCGCGTGCGTTAAAACCTTTACAATATGACAGAGGCGAAAGCTAAACCGGCGGGTCATAACTTACTAATGCACTCTTCAGCTGCTCCCCCTGTCCGTCGGCCGCTTAGTGATGGACCGGCGCAGATCTGGGAGTGTCCCGACTGGGGGCTGATTAAAAGTGCAGCGGCGATGGGGGAGCGACCAGATAACCCCCAATCCACCACAGCCGCGCGTCCTCCACGGGCACGCCGCTGTCTCATTAGCCCCGAACTTCAACCGTGAGCTTGATGGAAGTGCAAATAAACTCGGGACAGGCCTGCTTTTATCACCGGGGCTGTGCTTGTTTTCATTTCCCTAAAGATAGTAGTCTTGTCTGTGCAGGCTTAAAGGTGTGATTCCCCTCAAATCTGTTCCTGAAGTGCATGTGACAGCTTAGATTTTACCAGAACATCGTTATATATCACTCAAAACTGACTTTTTTCAGCTTTTGATCATTTTATAACCTTATTTTCTCGTTATAAACATACCTGGAGGAGTATGTCGTACCGTTTTGAGTTGACTCTGGTTCTATCTTCTTCTACGGCTGAAGCACAACAATCTGTACTTCCTTGATTATATTGCTTCAGATGAAAATATCCTCCACATTTTTAAAGTTTATAATCCTCCATCAGATCGAAGTGTGTTCATCATGATCACGGTGACATGAAGTTACGGACTATGCTATCAGCAGAAACTGAAGCCTTGGTCCCCGTCTCTCAGTTTCATACTGGCGTGCCCAAAAAAAAGCTCAATTCCGTGTGTTTTTCATGAGAGAACAACATTACAATGTGGTTGCAATTTAAAGCCATACCGCGTGACATTTCACCCAATAAATAGAATAAAATACAAGCAAAATAATGACCAAACAAACGTGGGTTTGCTGTGAGCGGCTCACCTCTCTTCAGACCTGACTGTAACTTTACTGGGAGTGGGATGACTCCAGCTTGTTTCCATGGAGACGTTGACTAAAAGGCAGCCAAATATGAGATTTAGGTCCTCGCTTAAATCCATTGTTTTTTCCCCACTGTAACAATAGCAGGGCTGGGACAATCCGCTTTACTTAGGGACCGATATGATACGTATTGCAATACAAGTATTGTGAAACTTAACTTAAACGTATTGTGAAAAAGAAAGCAGTGATGTGTCCAAAATTATGAACCAAAATGTCAAATGAGCTGTGAGCTAAATTTACAGCACTACTTGTCTGTCCATTAACATGCATTGTTCCATTCAAACCAATGGATAAATGAAATGTTAAGATGTGTTAAGACTGTGAAGTCTTTCCACAGCAAAATGTAGGTTTAACATAGAGTGCTATGTAACTATTGCTGTAGAAATATTACATTGATTTACACATATTGAAATTACAAATTCCAGCGCCTGCCCTGGTGTTCTGTGTATTTGCCATGTCTTGATGTGTATGTATGTGCTTTGCCTTAACTTAATCTGATTGTAATTTCGCATTATTGTCTTTTGTAAGGCGCTTTGAGTTACCTTGTGTACGAAATGTGCGATATAAATAAAGTAGCCTTGCCTTACACTAATACTTTGATCAAATATCAATACTTGGTATCGTGACAAAGGTGTGTACAGCGATATATATTGCAAAATGATATATTGTCCCAGGCCTGAAAAAATAGCGAGCTGCTCATTTGGAGCTTGTTTTGTAGTTGTACTGCTGGCAACACTATGATCCAGAATATTACGCACTGTGCCTTTTATAAACACGTTGATGTAGCATAATACTGTAGATAATAAAAGACCCCTGTTCACTAACTATTAAGTATTTGATTTGATTAACTGGCAAGGCAGTTGTTTTGTTGGCATAGCTTTGCTCTCTGAAAGTTGTGAAATAATGTGCTGATAAATCTTTCTCCATGAAGAATTTATATTGCGTTAAAGAATAATGGAATGAGACAATTCCTTGGTTGTTAAGTATTTGAGCTTCAGCTACGATACAGTCCTTTACTCCAAATCACCAGAACGTGTTGTTAATTGTGGTGAGACATTATTTCTCTTGTAGCTTCTGAAAGAGTTGTACGGGTTGCCCTTGAGCAAGGCACTTTTCACACAGCACAACTCGGGGCTGCCATGAGACTGATCGAAAAATTATGATAAAGAGAACAATCTGGAAGGAGAAAAAAGGTACACTGTACTGTACACACTGCGGGTGTTATTCCCCTCAGCATGACTTCACTGTTTACGCCGAAGCGGATCTATCTCTGTGAATTAACGCGGCCGGCAGCCCAGTTAGACAGCTATTTGCCTGCCTTATCTGCGCGGCGAGTGAAATAGTGAGAAAAGCTGGAGTAATCTGCCCTTTATTTGCGCTAACATAAACAGTGGAGTTGTTTTAGTGCGCGATAACATTAAATATTGGGGCTGGGGAGGCAGACACGGAGAGGTAGTTTACATTCTCGCTGAAGTAGTCTTGATAAGGGGCCAGGGGGGACTCGGGGCCCAACTAAACTTGTGCATTAGTGTAATTTATTGGGCTTCCCCTCTAAAGGCCTGCTGTTCCTCCCAAAACAAAAGACAGGCCAAGGCTCTGGGATGGATGGGAGAGAGAGAGAGAGAGAGAGAAAAAATAAAATCTCTCACTGCAGATAATTGCATAAAACATCGGCCATATTTGCTGCTGCTGCCTAATAAGCACAAAACGTTCCACTGCTCCTCCTCAAACCCTTTACAGTACATGTAATTAGGCCCCTGCATTCTTCAGCAGCTTATCACAAAACATAACCTCGATATGGACAATTCAACGCATACACGAAGCTCCGTGTTTTATCTGTATATTTCTGGAAACGTTACAATTAAAAGATAGCACTTGTTGAGAAGCGCTTTGGCTGGATCGTCAGCAGGAGAAAAGTAGGCGTTTTTTTTTTTCATAATTCCTTTGGGTCTGTCTGGAACTCGTCCATGTCCTGATTTTCACCGATTTATGCCCGGACACTTTGACCCCTGGAGCTAATGAGTCTTTGGCTGTGAGTTCGAGAGCCGCGAGGTCAAGTAAATCATGCTTTAGGCTCCACTCCGCCCTCCCCAACAACTCTTCCCAATCTGCGCCTTGGTCATCCCATTGATAAGAGCCTGAGAAATCCCGCTTCATTGCCGTTTGTGCGCCTAAGCTTGTTTCAGGGTGCTTTTAGTCCGGTCTGTTTTGTGGATGTGCAGGAACAAGATGTATTCATAGGGAGACATATCATGCAAACAATGATATAACATTGTTCTTTCTTGAAAACATACCTGGAGTTGTATTTATGCTTCATTCATACAGTTTTGAGCAATCCTGTTTACTCTGCGCCTAATAGATTGAAACTGCCTTCCAGGTTCTAAGTCCATAAATCATGACTTCAACCATTCTTCGCGGTCTTGCACTCAAACTACATTTATATATTTATATTGTTCATTCCCCTTCTGCCAGTCGAGTCGTCTTTTCCATTCAAAGTGCTTGATTTTGTTACTTGAGTAAAAGCACTACTTGTCAGATATTGCTCCAGTTAAATTTTTTTTCTCAAGTGAAACTATTGAAGTATATTAAGTACAAGTGCATTTAAATACGTTTCTGAAAAAATAACTGTGCAGCCTCTAAAACACGACGGGTACAAATCTTCTTTCCTGTTGTGAGTAAGTGGCATTTGACAGTATGTCTGCACGGCGCCACCTACTGTTGTGGAGTGTGCATTATTAGGTTTTCTAAAAGGACCAAATGAACTTGGAGGAGACTGCGGAATCCACGGGCCAGCTCCAGTCGACTGAAGAACAGTTTCATACACCAGGCCATCAGGAAGCTGAACTCCCTGCCTTCCCTGCCCTCCCTGTGCTCCCAACCCTTACTCCCCACCTCCCGTTCCACAATCAAGGATGAGAGAAATATAATTTCAAATCATTCAGAAAATGGTTTGACAAATAAAAAATCTTTGACTTTTGACTTTAACTTTTCTACTCCACTAAAAAAAGAAATTACGGATCTTCAAAAACTCTATTGAACTACAGTACTTGAGTAAATCTGGTTTGTTACTGACCACCTCTATATAATATAAGCGATAGATAGATTTATAAGCCACTATTATGGCATTTCCAAATGAATAGAGGTTTGTTAAAGTGCACATTTCTGTCTATGTATTTTTATTGTCATGTCTTTACAGTGAGCGATCTCGCCTCTCCTCAGACTTGACTCGTAACTTTGCAGGGGCGGGACATCACCAGCTTGTGTGTGTCCATAGAGTTATTGCTGCTAAGCTCGGACCACAGAAAGCCACACATTGTTTCTCTTCCGAAGTGCTTTATGTTGATGACCCTCTGTGAAAGTGGCATTGTTGACGTCTAGCTGAGCATTAGGAGCATGTTTGGTATTGTTGGCAGGTTTGTTTTATGTTTTGAGCTTAACGGCAGTTGAGCTGCTTTTGTGACTTAGGGGCATCTAATTCTAGTTTCTATAAATGTCCTGCATTTCAAAACAACATAATTATGTTACAGTATGTCGGCAGTCTTTGGCAGACATGAAGCAGCCAGGTCTGTGTCATTCAGCCACACCGGAATTTGCTCATGATCAAATTTCCCATTATTTTTTCCCATGGACTTTGTCATTTTCTTTCAATGATGGAAGCTGATGGGCTATGTGTTAACTCGTGTGCATAAAAAAGCTGCAAAATACAGATGCTCGTCATATATTAGTTTCACAGTTTAAGTTGAATAACAGAAGTGAATGCACTTTTTCATGATATTCTAATTATATGACAAGCACCTGTATGGGGGAATTAAATCAATCTTTTTCCTAATATAATTGAATTTGCTTTTTCACTTCTTGTATTGCACAGGAATTATGTAGAACTTGTAGATGTCTACGTAAACACTCATAGTTCCTCTAATTAAAGGTGCATTTAACTTTCGAAATTGCAAGTATTTGGTATTTATTTGATTTAAAAAAATCTGTGTTTGTAGTCAGTACTTACCACTTAGCTGATAAACCTCCACTGTGCCTGTAAACTCTTGATATTTGAAATTTTCCTGAAGCCTTTCTGAAAAATCAATAAAATGGATTTTATTTCGTGGGTTTTGCAGTGGGACCGCTGAGCCTCCTTAGTGTCTTTGTTAGAATCACACCAAAGCTTATGCCAAAGTGATTTGACAAAATTACATTGGATTTGTATTCTTCTTACTAAATTGGCCTGTGTCCCTATAATACTCGATACAGCATGAGCTCTTTCCTATTAAAATAATGTGGGAAAAGTTGACATCATCTGCCACAACAGCACAGCACCTCTGAGACCCACACCTCACCGCTGCAAATCCATCAATCCCATTTTACACCGAAAAATAATTTGTCTTTTCATTTATAGCCGTTAAAGTGCCATATTTTTTATGCATGTGTTTAGTGTTTCAGATTTAAGAGGGAAATCGGTGACAACATTTTCAAACAAGCGTGAAACTGGAGCTCAGTGCTGGCCGACGTGGAACAGTGGACTGCCAAGTCCAGCGTTGTTTTGTCCTACTGTAGCCATTAGAGCAACCCTCCACTTAGAAATGAATGTGCCGGGCCTAAGAGAAGTAAAACAAAGGATTACTTTGGAAAGTATTGTAAGTATTATATTTGTATGTTTAAACAGGCCATTTAACACCATCAAGCTTGTTCCTTTTGGATGTAGTGAGTAAATCAGCAGTTGAATGCAGCTTCGACCGGTGCAGATTGTCAATGTATCCACGTCCTGCTTTTGTACATTATAGAAAGATCAATGTTTCTGGATCAAGTCTGTGAAATTGGTTTGACTAATGATTTTCTCAAAAACAGAGCCACGGGCAGTGTGCCCTTGAGCAATTCACTTAACATCCCACAGTCATGTTGTAGGGCCCCGGGGACCGACAGTAGGCTAGTCCATTCCAAACATTTACAGTGTGGCACTTTAGTTGTTTACAGCTGTGGTTAGTGCTTTTCTCATAACTGTCTTTCAGGCAAATGTTGATGAATTTTTATGTAATTTAATAATAATATTTATTGTTCATGTCAGTTGATTTAAGCCACACTGCAGAACATTCCAGGTTTTACAGTATGTGGCTACGTCACAAGTGAAAGTAAACTGTTGTAAAATTCTGTTAATAAACATAAACAAAGGTGACAGCAATACATTATATGGGCACAGAATGTTGCATAGTAACATGATGCTAACTACCGAGGGCAACGTCTGCTTCCTGTCCGTGGTATATTCCTATGGAGAGTTAGCCATGTCTTATTGAATTAAAGGTCCTATATCATGCAAAATCGACTTTTTGAGTTTTTAGCCATGTTGTTATGCTATTTCCTTATCAAAAACACCCCCAGAGCGGTTTTTGGCTTCATTCACGCAGTTCTAAGTAATCCTCCTGAATCCTGCTCTCTGAGCAGCTGCTCCACCCTCTCCTGGTAAACGACTGAGCTGTTCAGTTGTGTCGTCACAGCGGAACGGAAGCAAGATCTCAGAATATAATATGTATTAATGCACCTTTAATAATGATAATTAATGATAATTAAACCCAAATTAAATTATATTGAGGATAGTAATGACAACTGGGAAGTAGCAAGATCTCAGAGTATAATATGTATGAATGCACCTTTATAACATAAAAGTAGCACATTCTTTTGTTCTTTATTTTGCTGTTGTTTTTGTCTTATTCTTCATCATTTATTGTTACTTTGCCCTATGTTCCTTTGTTTATGATTTGCTACCTTGTAAATATTACATGTAATGTTACTATTTTTATTTTGGGGTGGGCGCTTATAAGCCTTTGGCTTCAGCCCACTCCCTTTGAGCAGGTTAACTGCTCAAACAAATAAATAAACTAAACTAAACTAAACTAAACTAAACGCTCTACGTCTGTAATGTAATGCCTTACGGCCTGATTTGTATTTATAAAACTTTTTTTTTAAAAAAAAAAAAAAAAAAAAAAAAAAAAAAGCAACTCTCCGACGCGTCTGTGCTGTCCCACGACGCTAATCAAGCGCACCCACGGCTGGAGGAGCCATGGATCCGAGCATAAGTGTTGTTCGTTTGGCTACGAGGGGAACAGGACTACCTTCCTAAAGAAGAGTGCACTCGCCAGAAGTTGGAATTTCTTTCCGGGATTAAGCTAGCTACTATATCAACCAACCTGATGGATGCTTGGTAAACCTTGGCCAGAATCAAAGTGGATTAACTTTTATAACCAACACGAGGGCCATAACGTAAACACCCGACGATGGGAGGCCATGCTGAGCGGTGAGTCAATCAAAACGCGTGTTAGCGTGTGTGTTAGCGTGTGTGTTAGCCATTTATGAAACTGTGTTGCACATGTCAACTCCTTATAACTGCATTATGTGAAGTAACTTCACTTTTTGCAGCAATATTTATATTTATAATACTGCAAATGTGGAATGAGCGGAGAGAGGGGCGGAGTTAACTGAATCGAAGCGTCTGGTCTTCCGGGTAGGGAAAATACCCCCAAAAATACTTATATTTCTCTCAAAAATGAGTACTCCATAGTGATAGAGGTACAATATATCATATATATGCCTATACTTTACTTTGGAATGGCTAAAATAGCATGATACAGATCCTTTAAGTTCATATTTAAACAGTACATGGCAATAAAAACGTGCAGCTATCAAATATTTACTTAAACATATAAAATTATCTACACAGGGAGCAAATAGAAAAACTTGTTTGTAAATGTAGATGTTTTAACCCTGAAGCTAAAGACTAACGTTAATTTGATGCTAGCAAATGGTAAAATAGTGCCACCATCCGAACTAACTTTTATGAAACAGACTTGTGTCAAGTCTTTTAGCTCTAGCTGTGCATTTTCCCAGACTTGAAGAGGACGGGTTGTTGACTGGATTAAAAAACCGGATTCCACTCAGGCCGTTTGCGGTTTATTTGTTTATTCCGATTGTGGTCAGGTGAAAAACCTTTAAGACAAAGCCCAGTGTAAGTTAAAATACAAACTGGTATTAACAAAAGTCTACTTTATTTACCCATATTTTATCTCAAAAGTTCCATGAATTTACCATTGATTTTTAGATGTACATCTTACCTCAAGTAAGATTTTACCCATTCACATTTTAAGTCAAACCCTAAATAATGCACAATTATAGTATATTCAGAGTGTTGTATTTATGCAGATTTTAACTCATTTACACCGTTTACTTTGGCTGAAGTCCCCAAATAAAATGGAGGCAGTTTAAACATTAAGTGACAGTTAAACATAATATAAAAATTGATATACATGACATGTGGAGTTAAAGTTCACACACACACAAGTACAGCGGGATGTGGCGCTTACCAGCTGTCTCTCCAGAGAGTTTCAACACCCGATCCTGCACAGCAATGTTTTTAGAGAGTTTGTGTCTTTGTTGGCGCTTTTAACGTCCTGCTTCTGCTGCCGTGGTGACCTGTCTGCTCCCCAGTGCACAGCAACAACAGGAAGCGCGCACCTTTTAAATCAGTCCGGGCGCGGCTCATTGATTAGTCAATTGGTTCCACCTGCGTGCCGGTGGGGGAGGCGGGGTAACGTCAGGTCAACGAAACACCTCCCACTCGAGCTTCTGAGGTCTCTCAAGAAGGTCGTAAGAATAAAAGGCGACCTGCCGTCTTCTTGGTTGTGCGCGGGTTCGGTCAGGCTTCAGATTGGAGGCAGGATGTAATTCAGTCTTGGACCAGTGCCGTGGTGAGGACTCAACAGGAATGTGGCTTCTTCCCAGGTAGGTGCTTGCTTCCTTGCAGCCACGTCTTTCCTCTCTTCTTTTTGCAGGTGACCCAGAGGACAGGTAGGTAACAGACTTACTTTTCAGCTTTTTCCTGGCCTTTATGGCACCCCCTGTTGCAACAGAGGGCGAGGCAACAGGTGGACCGCGCAAACTTGGACCTGTCTCCCACCCACGATCCATCGGCTTGCGCTCTGTGAGATACGGTCCAGATTCTCTCCTCCCACTTTGACCATTGAGGGGTACCACAGGTGTAGACCAGCTCCACGTCACTGCATCTGCAGCTCTTCTTGGGACCATGTTGGAGCTCTTGGTGTGCCTGTGCAGGTCCTCACAGTGGTGTTTGGAGTGAACCGCCTCCAATTTTCCATGTCCAGATGCACACACACTGGCCCCTAGCTGGCGACGTTTGCAGCAGCGGCAGCGTCCACACCCCGTCTTGCAGGTGACTTGGACCGCAGGAGCAACCAGCATCTGGCAAGGAAAAGAACAAGTGAGATCTGTGTACTTATCAGATGTGGTCTTCATTGACCGAGCAAAATGTGATTTGGATGAGTGCGCTGCAATACTCATCTTTTCAAACAGGTGAGGATGTGTCCCCCCAACTGTCCTCCCTAGTGGGCTGTCCCAGAGCACGAGATCCCCCACAGTGCGCATCTTCTGTGGAGCCAACTGCCCTTCTTTGTGGCTCACAAGCAGTTGGATTTCCCTCGGCCGCTCTAGCTCATGGAGTGGGATGTCAGGGAATAGTTGCTGCAACTTCTTAGCCGATGCATGCTCGTGGACATCAGCTATATGGTCAAGCCCATAGCACAGTAACTGGTGTGCTCGGAGCGTACCTTCTGGTGTCTTAACTTTCAGCTTCAGGAGATAGCGCTTGGTCTTCACTGTTTGACTCATTCCACCAACTCCATTTACTATCAGGGTTACAGGTTCATTTATAAGATTCAAATTTCTTGCAGCTTCATGTGTAATGTAATTTGTATCTGAGGCCAAATCAATCATCGTCCCAATTTTCTGTCCGGAGTTTGTGGCTGTGTTAAGGAGCATCATAAGGACAGGAAACTCCTTCATGTCATTTCCCTTTAAGAGTCTACTCTCACCTGCTGACTTGTAGGTTCTGGATGCAGTGTTTGAGAATGCCACCTTGCACTGATTAGCTAGCTCAGGAGACAGCTTGGACAGAAACTCCTCCTGTGCCTCCGTAAAGCTGCCTCCCACTGAACTTAATCTAGTCCTTTGGGGATGGCGTCTGTCTTGGGCATTTGGGCAGAGTTGGTAATGGTGGCTCAGAATATCCGGGTCATCACAGTCATAATTTTTGCACAAAAATGATGTCTTGCAGTACTGGCTAGAATCATGAATTTCCAGGCACTCGTTACAAGCTCCCAGCTTTTCCACAGCGTCTTGTTTCAGTCTTCGTGGCTCTGGTTCTGGCGTGTCTGGGTTCTGCTCTGAATCCTCTCCCACTAGGCTCATCATCCTGGAGCTGTTCCAGACGCTCAAAGACAGCCTCCTGCTCTCCTTGGATCCTGTCGGCTCTCCCTGGCTTTGCAGTGCTTCCCATTCCCTCTTCCAGCAGTAGTAGTCCCTTTTTATGCCGGTAAACTTAGGCAGGGCTGTGGCCTTCAATTTAATGGCAGGCACAGGATGGCTGCTGGATAGTACCAGTTGTGGTTGGGTTTGGACTCCTCGGCCTTGGCTTGAATAAATGAGGCTTTCCTCGACACCAGCTTGGGGAGGTGAAATTCCAGTTCCCGCAGACGATCCTTAAGGACTGCTAGTTCTGCAGGCGGGGCGCAGAATCGCCATTGGTCATGTGCTTCTTTTGCTGCTTTAGTTAAAGCCTCCAAATGGATCAGCTTGAAGTCGTAAGCCTCCAGGTCTGCACTAGTTTGGACCCCTTTCACTTGCTCGCACTCAAACTCTGCAATGTGTAGAGCCGCGCTCAGCTTCTCTTCACCATGCTTTGCCCAGAGAGTCTTTTGAATACAGTCTTTGATTTCCTTCAGTCTCTCCTCACATTCTTTTACAGCCTTTGTGACATCAGCTCGATGCTGTGCTGCCTGTGCCTTTTCCTCTGCAAATCCTGCATTGCTCAGTGCAGCCTCCACATCTTCATTTGCCTCCAGCACTAAAGTGGCTTGCTGTGAGATTTTCTTATAGCTGTCCCGTAACTCCTGCTCCGACATTTCAGCATGGTCCCGGACGACACTGTTGGTGAGGCGTGTGAAAAGTCTTTTAACATTAGCCCTCTCAGCTTTGAGTTGCTCCACTGACTTAGCTTCAGCCATCTTAGGAACAGGGGTGCACTTCTTTGGGATGTCGACCACGACAGAAAATAGTCTCCAGTCTTGATCGCGGATGCTGTCGTCCTTCTACAGCAGCTCCACTGACCTGTGGTTTTTCACTGTCAAGTCTTTTAGCTCTAGCTGTGCGTTTTCCCAGACTTGAAGAGGACGGGTTGTTGACTGGATTAAAAAACCGGATTCCACTCAGGCCGTTTGCGGTTTATTTGTTTATTCCGATTGTGGTCAGGTGAAAAACCTTTAAGACAAAGCCCAGTGTAAGTTAAAATACAAACTGGTATTAACAAAAGTCTACTTTATTTACCCATATTTTATCTCAAAAGTTCCATGAATTTACCATTGATTTTTAGATGTACATCTTACCTCAAGTAAGATTTTACCCATTCACATTTTAAGTCAAACCCTAAATAATGCACAATTATAGTATATCCAGAGTGTTGTATTTATGCAGATTTTAACTCATTTACACCGTTTACTTTGGCTGAAGTCCCCAAATAAAATGGAGGCAGTTTAAACATTAAGTGACAGTTAAACATAATATAAAAATTGATATACATGACATGTGGAGTTAAAGTTCACACACACACAAGTACAGCGGGATGTGGCGCTTACCAGCTGTCTCTCCAGAGAGTTTCAACACCCGATCCTGCACAGCAATGTTTTTAGAGAGTTTGTGTCTTTGTTGGCGCTTTTAACGTCCTGCTTCTGCTGCCGTGGTGACCTGTCTGCTCCCCAGTGCACAGCAACAACAGGAAGCGCGCACCTTTTAAATCAGTCCGGGCGCGGCTCATTGATTAGTCAATTGGTTCCACCTGCGTGCCGGTGGGGGAGGCGGGGTAACGTCAGGTCAAAAACAACTTGGCCTGGCGTTAATGCCGTGTTCTTCTGGTGTCCTTTTATTTTTAATTTATTGATGAAGATCTGGGTATTTATGATGTATCCCCTTAGTAACGACGCCATATTATATTGACATTGGGGAAAGTATTCAAGCAATTCCTATGGGCGCCTATGCGGCAAACGCGCAAAACTGGTATTTAGTGGCAGGTTGCACCAAAAAAAAAATGGTCCTAAATTGTGGTAGTTTCTGAGCCTGTTCCTACAAATGATTTAAACGGCTTCATGGACCTGTAAATAGAGCTTTTTCTCCCCACGTGGTCTGGAGTGGTGAAGCCAGTGCCTACTATGGCAAGGTAAGAATTTTCATTTCATGGCATTTATATAATTTCTGATGTTTCTTCATAATAAACAAATTATTAGATGATGTTTAGTGGCCGTTAGACGTGAACCCGACCCACAATTAGCTGAAAAAAATTGAATATGTGTTTATCAATGCTAAAAATGTGGACAGGAAGTAGTTGTTACCCTACACTGGCCAACAGGAAGTTAGCCAAAAACATGCCATGCCCAGAGCCTATAAATGCAGTGGGTTGTCCAAACAAAGCATTCAGCAGAGGACATAATGTATCTAAAACATAGTAGTCAAAGCAAAGCAGCAGCGTCTACTTGGCCAATTCGTAAATTGAACCTCCATCATTAACGTCTCATTTTGCAGTTGTGTCTGTGCGATTTTGTTTTTTTCCCCCTTCGGAACCCGTTTAAAAATGTCCGTCTGTTTATACGGCTTTCCTCCCATACAGTTCTTTGAATAAATACAGGTCCACGAGCTTAAATAAATGTAGCTTGATCCTGTACACTGCCACAGCACACTCCAGTGTACTCCTCTCAACCTCAACAATGAGCTCACGCCGTGAAGTGGCCCCGTCTTCGCACCGCTCTGGGATCCACTGATGGCTGTAATTACTGTCACAGCCCAGAGACATGAGAAAACCCAGGCAGCTCAGTCATCTTTGTTTAGATGTTCTTGCAGGTTTGCGTTTTATGTTACTTTTTTTTTTAATACAGCATAGCACATTGCATCTCATTGAAGCATTTCCTCGCACAAATAATATTGGAATGACAAAACACACCGCCTGCCATGTTTTTATTTTTTACTGCATATATTTTTTCTTAATAACTTACCTGTGACCTACTGTTCAGCCCCTAGGTTTTAATCCTATCAGTGATTTACACCCCTGGGGTCAAACTTCACAGGGGATCTCCAAACATTCTGGAAAAAGGGAGTCGAACTATAGGTTGATTGAATATTAATGAAGGAATGGCATGTTAATGTATTTTACAGTGAGTACAAATGACTTAGTTTTCCTCAAAATGCAGTAGTTTGTCAGGCGTGTTGGGGTCGCCAGTGCATCCCCTTCTAGTCTTGATCCACCTGTTGAAGCTTGAGTTTTAGTCCGATCTCCAGGACTGGTGTGAGAAAGCCGCCTTCATGTTTATGTGACCCAGTGCACAGTGTAAACACTTTATACACAGACACAGGCCTCCCCCTGTCGTTTTTAGGAGCTGATGCTCATAAAGACCACACCCCTGTGTTTAGTCGGGGTCATCACAGTGAAGCGGTCGCATGGTGATGGAGTAGGTGCAGTGTCTTGCCCAGAACAACAACAGCAGTCTGCGTTTGGATGTCATTTGAACTCGATACTCCTGGGTTTGACGCAGAGATGAACAATTTTGGGAAAATAAAATAAATAGATAAGTTAATTGCAGTACTTTTTCAAAATGTTATTGCAATTTATTGTTTGAAATCCAGAGAGTGTTTTTGATATACACACAAGAGACATAAACACATTATTACTTAAAAGGGAAGCCTTTTGGATGCATACCCTGGAAACTATAGTTCTAAAGGGACTAAATGAAGAATTTGATTTGAGACCATTTTTGTGACTTTTAAATGAAAGTCTGTGCGTTGACCTCTACTGCTTTGTACATGGGACAAATGTTTACATCACTGCTTCAGAGTATTGTGTGTAGACTTCCTATACTACTCACAATTCTATGGTGTTGGTGGGAATATGGCAACTTCATACCTTTGTAAATATTGTACATATCATTTTGTAAACATTTTTGTAAATAATGTATAACACTGTGGCTTATGGATCATGTTAATGTTAATTCTGTGACACCATCCCTTATGTGTAGAGATGTGGGTCAGCTGATTGGTCAGGTGACCACTTAACACTTGCAGGTGTGTCTCTAACACGCTCATGTCTGATGAAGGGCATGTGGCCCGAAACGTCACATTTACCTACTTTAATGGTGTAAGAAACTATTAAAAAATTGGAAGCTTTCACTGTTGTGCGGACCCATCCATCCATTTTCTTCCACTTCTCCATTGCCGGGTCGTGGGGGCAGTCGGAGCTGCCCCAATCACATTGCACCAGCCCCTATGGCTCCTCCTCCAGGTGGTGGGTCCGCAGAAGGACTGCCTCATGGTTCTAATCGGGCCTGTTGGTCTCTCATAAGGGGCTTCTGAACCGCTCTTTGTCTGACCCGTCACCTTGGACCTGTTTGCCATGGGAGACCCTACCAGGGGCACGAAGCCCCCGACAACAGAGCCTCCAGGAGCATTCGGGCGCTCAAACCCCTCCACCACGTTAAGGTGGCGGTTCCAGGAGGGGAACCCTTATACTTTAAATCACTGATATACACACAAAGACACGATCTTTTACGCTACAACCATTAATTAATAGTATTTAAGACAAGCATTGTTATAATATATTGTAATATTATTATATTATATGTATATATATGTCTATATATGTATATGTATGTCTATTATAATATAATAGACATACAGTAGAAAATAATATTCTTGCTGTGGGTAACCAAAGAATGGATTTGGATTAGGACATACACTATAGAAATCTCATATCTGGCTGCCTTTAGTCGACATGTCCATGGAGACGAGCTGGAGACGTCCTGCTCCCAATAAAGTTTACAGTCAGGTCTGAAGAGAAGTCACAGCAAACACACATTTGTTTTGTGATTTATTTTAGGTATCTTTCAGCAATGAAAATAACTATAATAAAATAAATGCTTGTATTTTATTCTATTTATTGCGAATGGATCTATTGGAAATGTTATGTCGTGTCGCTTTAAGTAAATTTCTTGATGAACTGTACTGGACAAAGTATTTGTATTGTGGTTTAAATGCATTTATTTATTTTCAAAGTGACATCTTTATTGACAAGACATTAGTTATACCTTTAATAAACCAGGAGAAAAAATCTGCAACGAAGCAGTTCTGATAACTAAAGTCTTAAAACACGAGCAGCACATTCAGTCTCTTTTGTATAACAACAGGACATTTTTGAAAATGTGGCGAACACTTTTAAGGTACATTTGAATAAACAATTTGAGTACTTCTTCCTCCACTGCTTAATGCTGACAATGAAAATCCAATGACTTTTCTGTACAAAGTTGCTAAAGTGAGCTTATCAAAAAAAGAGAGTGATGATGAACACAACCGTAAAAGCCTTTAAAGCAGCTGGCGTTTGAGGGAAATGTGGGTCAGATCTTGTTTATGCGGATTTGTGTGTCTGTGTGGGCGAGCCAAAGTCAACACCGATTTAAATTACGACCGGTTTATAAAACCAGGAATTTTTATTGTCTTCTAACTGTTGTTTTACTGGACAGGCCTCTGTTATATTTAGGATTTTCCTCCTTTTTACAAGAGCTGCCCAAACATTTCCTCACTCGCCGCGGTGTCCTGACTGAATCCGGGGCAGAGAACGCGTCACAGTAGGAGCTGCCACGTCTGGACACCGAACGCACCTCAGATTTATAGACCGGTGACTTCAGCAGGGAGGCGAAGCCCAAAATCCCATTCCACAAATGCGATTAGAAACATAAGAAAAACAAAAAACCATGAATCAATGGGCTGTGTTAAAAAAAGACTCACCTGATATTCCCATTGTGGTTTCTGCTCCACATATTTCTTTAAATGCAGACGACCCGGTGACGCCTTTGAAAGTGGATAGAAAAAACAAGTGAATTAAGATGAATTTATCTCCAAAGACAGATTAGTTATTAGTGGCGCGAACACTTAGAGGACGACGGTTTATGAATGCGACTTTCAGACAGCGGTGCCCACAGGGGATGTTTGTGTTGGACTCTGAAATAAGAATTTACGACAACAGGGGATTGAATTATGTCATATAAAAATATAATTGACCGCAGGAAGTCAAGGTTTGTTAGGCCGAGAAAAAGTTAGCCGCAGTTGAAGTGGGTGTAGTCATGCCAACTGGCTCGCGGTGAGTGTAGTCACAGTGTCGTCCTATTTCGACCGTTAGACCATGTACTCTTCTGCTCTCGTGTCTTTAGTTCTGACCAAACGGTTTGGCTTTTGGTCAGAACTAAAAGCCAAACCAACATAAAGACTTGGAAGAGAGAAACATAAAGATTTGGAAGGCAACATAAAGGCAACATAAAGATTTGGAAGAGAGAAACAGTCAAAAAATGGATAATATCCGCCACAAATCCAACCGTTAAAGTTATTGGAGTCCTGTTAATGTGTTACAGATCGATTTCCCCTTTACGTATGTGGGAAAAATCTTACTGGGCCTGACTAGCTGACTAGCTTCATGCTACATGCTAACAACTAGCTTCAAGCGCCGTTTTTTTCCTTTCTATTATGCTAAACACACACATTTTGACTTCACTTTATTTGTGTGTGCTAAATATAATAAAGGAGAGAAGGCCACGCCCCTAGTATGATGCGTTACCCTTTGTATCTATTAGGCACTCCGGTGTTATGTCACAAATCAAGATGGCGGTTAGCGAAGGTGAATCCAACGCTCTCGGCTTCATTGAACACAACTGGAGATCGCTGGCATTGGGTGGTTGTCATTGGACTTGAGAGGATTTATTAAACTGAATCTTGGTCGAATTGTGATGAAATGTCATTTGAATTAAGTCCAATTTCTGTTTATATCAGATTTTTTCCTCAATGGGCAGGTTATCATGGCAGTACAAACATTCATCTAGACTCTAGGTGAATATTTGTACTGCCAAGAGGTAGCCTACTTGGAGCAATTAACTAGATTTGGAGTACGGACCTGTAGACCTACTCACTGACACACCAGGTCATTTTCTCATTAGTTTATAAAGTTTAAGATCCGTTTTAATGTTTAACGCCAATAAGTCCCAAGTTTGGACAAGAGCACCTTTTTCCGATATGAAGTAAGTTAGCATAAGAAACGTACCCCTCACTAATCCATCTAACTTTGTGCTGAATTTTCGAAGCTCTTAGGCGACGTTCTTTCTAGTTTATTCGGCTCAAGGCGAAATTGAGATGCCTTGTGTATGAAATGCGCGGTATAAATAAACGTACCTTGCCTTGCCTTTAGATTTAGCTAAAGCATTAGCATTATAGTTTATTATGCCTTGTTTGTATTTGTATTTGTAGATTTTATCATCTGTTTTTTGTTGTGAAGCACTTTGGGCCACCGTGGTGGTTGTAATTGTGCTATAGCAATAAAGTTGACCTTGACCTTGACCTAAAGCATAAATTGGCTAACGCGTGTCATGACATTAAGCATTTGATTAACAATTAATTTTATGTTTAAAGCAAAATAAATGGTAGAATTTGGAGCCTGATGTGTCCGGCACAGTTAAGTTAAACGTTAAAACATAATCCACACAATTTGTTTGGATCCGCAGACATCGATTCTAATCATTAACTGACTCAGTTTACAAGATTGATCGCTGTAGTCCCGACAAAAAACATCCAACCGCACAACAGCTTTTAAGAATGATTTACTGAGATAGATAATATATCGTACACAATATGTCATTCACAGGCTAAAGCGGATGTTCGGAGAGCCCTATGCACCCATGGAGCCTGTAGTCATCACGACCGGCAAGGAGTCATGCAGACTAGCCTGCGGCTTTTTTTGGTGGAATTTTTATTCAATAACATTGATGAACATGAACGCTCAAACGACATTGGGTAAAAAACTCGGTAAATAGATTCAAAACAAGCTGCCCGACTTTCCCCAACTCTGATTGTTCATTTATTGTTTAATGTCAACACTGCTGAGTAATGCCTGACAATAACTTGCTAACTAGCATAAGACAAATTATCTTCATATTTAACCTATGTTTACCTTTTAAAAATTGTACCACCAAATCTCAACATTAGCTCAGTTAAACACTCATCAATAATCAAAGACCGTTTTCATTTGGTGACGTCAAAATCCCCTCTGTCTGCCATAAACAACGCAAACACAAACCATGTTGGAACAATGACGTCATATCTGGGCAAAACAAGCATTTAACCTCCACTTAAGTAGGAGGTTCAGTCTAGGTTCCGAATCTCTTTTACAACAATGACATGAGACCGAGTGGGACTGTTCGGTAACAACTAACCCAAAACTATCAGTGCTGTAAAACTGAAAGCCCCAGCTTGCATTGGGAATCCCTTCTTCTAAACCACACTTTGATTTACAGGCATCACTTAGACTTATGTCAAATTAATAATCGGAAACACAAGGGTAACCCACCAATTTCTCCCAAACATTCTTTCCTGTGAATCTGGGTGGCCCTCAAACCCCAGACTTCCTCTCCTCTCCGATGTTAATGTCCTTTCTTTAGCTGCTATGACAGTATCCCACCACAGTCTCGTTTGATAGCAGGATAATCCTAAGAATTCACGTCGTACTTGAGTCCCAGGGCGCAGCGTGTTACCTCAGTGGAAGGAAGGAATGGGGAGAGGGATTAAATGGTTCAAAATGTAATGTTTGCGATCTCTCTGACTTTTCCAGGGATGAGGAAACCGCAGGCTGTATTCTCCAGGATGATGTCTTGAATTACGACCCGGGCGTCCTCCTCTCAGTGCCCACAGATGTGTTTCAGTGAGTTTTTACCAAGTTCATTCAAGTTCCTAAATAAGTGCTTTCTAAATACACATAGACCTTGGTGAACAGATTTTGGTTTAGCTGCTTACTGACCACGGTCCATGATGAAAAGTTGTTTTGTTTTACTGCCACACAATACAAGCAGTAATCATTTTTGACTTTATGTTCCTCAACAGCAAAAAAAAAATTCTACAGCAAAAATTGCCTCAATTTAAGAGAAATATAAATCTTCTTAGAGCCAGGTGTGTGCATACATGCTAAGTTGCTGCATGTTCCAGTCATAGAGGAAAATACACTATAAACTCGAGGGAGAAGATCGCTTTTTGGCCATTAAATCTGGGTCCGAATGTCCACACTGCTCCCTGTGTGGTGGTCACAAGGAATCTTAAAAAGTAGTGAGCAGTGATGGTCACGGTGTTCAAATAGACCACAATGCACTGCGAGAGTCGGAGAACAACAGCGGACAGTGACAGGTCTTTGAACTAAACACAACACAAAAGAATGAAAAAATCAGTTTTAATCGCGCATTGCTTATTTTTTATGAATTAACCACTTAAATGTAAGTTGTAAGAGGAAACGTGGCTACTGTTAGCTGCTGAACTTTAGCTTGAGCAGTTTAATAATTGACCCCTCTCAGGCAAAAAGGCAATAAGCCAAGTCGTTTCCTCATTCGTGTAAAATCCATACAAATATTGATCCATAAATATTAAACTCTCATGTGAATTTGGTCAGTCTTTTTTGCAGAAATCCATTATTAGTGTAGCAAACATAAAGAAGATGTAGTGCACTCGCTCTGTTGGCTGTTTCTCCATGCCACAGTAAACCTGACAATCCAAATAGTCTCTGATATATTGCAGTACAATAAAGTAATATCGAATGCCACTGAATCGAGAAGAACAAGTTATTTTGAAAACAGTTTTAAAAGGCCTGGTACCAACCCTCCCTGCCCACATATATTGAGGCTTAAAACATTTCAACCTGTATAGACTCACAAAGTGGCATTAGGAAGTTTTATTGGGCAAGAATCGTATTTGGGTCTCAGACCCAATCTTCCCCTGGAGTCTGGACCCTGGTGGTGGTAGCGGATGAGGCCCGGGGCGGACAGTTGACAACGACAAGCAGAGCCGAGGAGAGTCTAGGCGGAGGAGGGGCGGAGGAGGGTCGCAGCACAGCTGGGAAACGGCCGAGTGATGGATGAGGGAGCTTAAGAAGGGGCTCCTGGGAGATGAATGGCTGAAGCAGGAATGAGCAGCTGCGGTGATTGGCTGACGCAAAGGTGTGGGACTGTGATTGGATGATTGGTGAGGAGCTGCCGGTGATGAGGCGATGAATGAATGCTGCAGATTGATCTTCCAGGTTGAATTTGCGCTGAAGCTTCATGTTATGATAAAGGATATTTTGTATTATGGGAAATATGGTTTTGGAACAGTACTAGTATGTTATTACTAACCCTGTATCTGTAATAATATAAAGGCACTTCTGCTTCCAACAACAGTATTTGGCTAAAAATAATGATGAGATTAAACTTGTATTTGATTGGATACGTTTGCGAGCGTCCCACACATGCACACAGTTGTAGTCTATTGTCTGCTCCGGCTGCTGATTAAATGATTGATTCCTGTTATGACTGCCGCCTGCATCTTACTTCCCCGTGTTCAGACAAACAGACAAGAGACGTGAACAAGTGAATCCTGTTATCTACAGACTCAAGCGTGTTTACTCGACCCTTACGCCCCCGCTTTGTCTCTCATAATTAGTTCATCATCGACTCAAATAAATGTTGAATTTCACATTTTGGCCGGGTTACTGAAAACAAGGAGAAACGTGGAGGAGACAACAGGTCCGCGCAGTTTGAGGTTACATGAGGCTAAATAAAGCAGCATGGATGTATTTGATCAAATGGATAGATTATGTAAACTTTACAATAACTTACTAAGACTTACAGTGACTCAAGATGCAATGAAGTCCAGAAAACCACAGAAATTCACAAGCACTAAAAACGGAATTCAGTACAAATACATATCAGCTAAAAAGAAGCTACAAACTTGCACAAGTATTGAAGGAGTATGAAAATGAGGATTAAAAAAATTATTTCATTTTATAAACTGAGAAGAATGTCCGTTCCAGAATTGACTCGGACCTCCCCAGAATTTTACTTTCCCTAACCTATGTGTTTCTACGTTACCGATTAAAAAATATCCAGTACACCTTATTACCACTCACCTGGGCTTAATCATGAATCAATACACGCTTAAAATTCCCCAATTTAGACAGAAAAGACTCTTACCTCAAATTATGCCTTTTATGTTTTTTTATTTTTATAGATCTTGCAGACAGAAAGGAAACCCTTGAACATTTACCAACTTCTCCAAACAGTGAGATGTGAACTTTCCAATGTCCGAACAGAGTCAACCTTGTCCCACATACGAGTGTCAGGCGCGCAAGGCTTCTGAACAATGAATAGTTACCTCACGCTCGGATCGAGTATTGCATAAACAAGGGAGTCTGATCACTATGGAGATTTGATCAGAAAGATAGGAAAGAGTATCAAACAATTACAGCATTCACATAAGCCCAAGCTCAGTGTCCGCAATTGATTGAAGGAAAATGATCTCAAGGCAGTAAGCACCTCGAAGCGAGATCTCTCCCTTTACACCGAGCGAGGTTCACAATTTATACACATTATTGCAGATATGCATGCATCATTCAATGTCTCGCGACACCCTACGTGTTGTGTTGTGCTCAACGGTGGACACCTTTTCAAGCCGTCTGTGGTTTCATGTTCCTCTTTTTTTCTTGAGCTTTTCAGCGTCTGTCTACACTTCAGCAGCATTTACCCCTCATAACACCTTTCAGTCTATCTCTATATTTATATATCTATCTATATATCTATCTATATATATATCCTGTCGGTCACTGCATTGCCATTGCGGCCAGATCCTGTCTGACTCTGGGCAGAACGTAAGGTCACAGTTTGACTATTGTAATCACAGCATATTGTTGCTGGGGAGATTTCACATACGTCCAGGTTTCTTAACAATAAACAAAATAAATCAAGGAAAATATGTAGCCTTTACTTTATATGCTTTTACATACTGCATAACATCTGTTGCGTATAAAGAAGTATGAGTCAAATCTATTTGACTGATCAAAACTTCGAAAGTTACCTGAGTCATGGTTTCAAAATGAGCTAAATGTTAGAAATAGCTGCCTGTCTCACAGCTCGTTGTTTTTGTTGAATGTATCACAAGTTAAAGCGATTTTCAAGATCTAGATTCTAGATACACTAGATTCTAGATATTCTTCTTAACTGAGGTAACATTATTAAAGAGATGTGCTCTGCTTTTTTCTGGCATTTTGTGATCATCGATTACACACATACATCATTATTTAACACAATGTTTCTGACAAAACACAGACATGAGGATAGTTTTGTTGTGTAATATATAAGAAGTACTTACTGAAGCCTCTAGCCGTTGTAGTCTGGAGCAGCAGCAGAGAATTATATCTTGGGACTGCGCCAGGTTTGACAAAAAAAGTTTTGCCCCCACGGCATCGATGGATGGGTCAAATGCAGAGGACAAATTTCCCTAAGGGGACAATAAAGTATACAAACAAAACAAACAAACAAATTGCAAGTCCTTGTTTACAAGAGCATTTTAGTGCAGAGGATGGTCACTCACCGCAGACAAACGCTGACTTATCTTGCCTTTGCCATCGCTCAGGTATCTCATTATTTGCAACAAAATCAGCGCTGTTCAAATGACTCAACTCCTGTTGGTTTTCTGACGGCCCTATAATGAGATCCCTGCATCACTGCTGGATGCCTCCCTGGCCGCTGAAATGAATTGCTCACAGTCATAACCCTCATGTTTCAACATCACGCCTCCTTTATGGTCCTGAAGTCATTTGGCATCATTTTAAACAGCCCCCGTCTGAGTTCGCCCATTCAAACACACATTACATTCATTTAGTCAGGGGGATGGAGATTGGGTTACAGCCCGCCATGAAGTGTACATACGATTCACTGCGGTTTTGTTTCGGTGAAAACAGCTTCCAACTCGGACTTCTTTCTGCCCATTTCTAGCTAACAATGTGAACTCTTTTTCCCCCAAACTATGAAGCTCTTTTTTTTTTTTTTTTTGCTAACAGTACAAATGTTTTTACTCATAATCCTTTCTTTCGGCTCCATCATCATTTCTGGCAGTCATGTCAAATCTCTTGCGTGGCTTGTACAGTAGTATTTCGATCTGCTCCTAAAATAGTCGTGCTGATGTGATTTTCAGGCACTCGCGGATGAAGTGAGGCGTCACATATCGGAGATGTTCTGCGGTCGACCGGGCCGTTCACCGTGGAACAGATGCACACATTTGAATTAAAAGTAGAAAAAAAAAAGCGAATAAAAACAGCTGGAGTTTCAATCAGTTACAACAATCAGGTCAGTTTATTTGCCATCTGCGATATAAAAACTACGATGGGGGAAAAAAAACAGCATTACAACAAATGCCACATAAAATACTTAAATAGTGTACAGTAAAAAGTCCCTACAAAATGAAAGTGCATTGTTCAGAGTCATCACAGTTTGTGGAAAGAAAATGAAGAACTTTATTTATATAGCGCCTTTCACAGATATAGCCACGAAGCGCTTTACATGAGACAATTATACATAAGCAATATCTTTTCCCTGAAGGACGTTTTTCAAAATCAGCCTGTGGCCATTTGTAAAGCCTGATTTAAGAAATGAAATAATGTACGTGTCAAGAAATACCTCTGTGAATGAAACAAAGAAGAAGCGATTTAGCAAAAACTGCAACACTTAAAATGTATCGACTTATTTCTATCAAATGTATCAATACAAGAGGGACTTTTTACACAGTTGTCTTGACTACCTTTTTGATGTTTTTGCATGCAGAAGTCACTGAGTCAACACAATCCTAAAAGACCTGAATCTTCTGCTGCAAAAATATATTCAACTTCATTCGCAATTGCTGCCTTGCCACGCGGACAGTGTTCATGAATGCAAAGAGCAAATCAAAAAGGCTGTAATCATTTGACATACACTGACCAACCGAAACGTGTGTGTTTATTCCCACATGATTCACTACAGACTATATTTTTGACATACTTAACTGGAATATTACTCTATTCTATTGCGTTCCACACCCAAGCCCGTGGATTATCACAGCGGGCCCAGCCTTATGTGTCACCTCAGAAAGAGGAAGTGAACTTGCTGTAGTCTTCATATAGTTTTCTTTAGAAATGATGCGTAAAAAGTCACCAGTTTCTTTGACCTTAGTGCCAATCCTGCTGACCTATGGAACACCTCCAAAATACACGTACGCATCAGTGCTGGCTCGTCAGCCGCTGTGATTTCTGATTTAGTCTGAAGCGACATGAAGTGCAGAAATGGGGAAGTAGCGTTTATATATAATTTCCTGTTACTTGAGCCTTTGGAGCGGCCTAATCCAGCTGCGTCTCCAGCGCACTTTCACTTCTCTCTCTGCGGCCAGTGGATTTCGTTTGTGTTGCAAAACACACATGTGCTTATTTGTACAATCACTTTCTCCAAAAGCACATGTCCTTTCTCCTTAAATCTCAAACAAGGCGTTGAGTAAGAGATGAAAAAGCAGTCATTGCCATAGATACGGTAAATATTCGACCTTTGACTACTGCACTTCTGATTGAGGGACAACTTTGGATGGAAGTAGAGGTTGTAGTTTGAATAATTAACTGGCAGTAGTCGTGGGGTTTTAAATCACTGCGATGAAGCATTGGGCCAACGGCCTGTGAAGAAAAGTGTGTCTGTGCTCAGGCTGGACCTCTGTTTATTGAGCTCTACTGTAAATACAATCACCTGTAATTCCTCCAGTGGAAGTCAGCAATTACCAGGAAACGCATCAGGTGGAAGGGCCATCTCAATCACTGTGTGTCAACAGACTTAATCCCATTACAGGGAAGGGATTGACTGGTCATTTCCTGCCACCACAAAGTGAAGATTTAACATGATTGACCCACAGTTTTGGACAATAGCTAAAGTAAACCTTTGCCAAAAAAGCCCTGGGTAATAAAAATCTAAAAGGTTTTAGTCGATAGTCAGTTTCAGTAAAAAGTATTAGTATGTCAACAAATACATTTTTGTAAATATTGTAAATTGGGTTCATGGTTTGCAGGTTGACAGATTACACGCAGAATAGGAAGAAGTATCAGGACTTTTTCCTTCAGCGGCCGTTCTGATCCTTTGAACATCGTGTTGAGGATGTTTTTTGCACAATTGTTCATCAACATACTTTTCGGTATTTCATACTTTGAAATAACTTTGTCCTGAGAAGAGATAAAGTCCCGGTGATATCGCTGTATCGCAGCTGCTTTCAGTCACTTGCCCGCTCAGACACCAGGCGTGGGCCCTTCATCAGCAAATACAAACTCTATTTCAGTCAATACCCCAAACAAAATATGTGAATGTGAAGCGTGTATGTAGTATAAACAAAACAAAGATTATTAGAATTAAAATGTGAGATTTTTCTGAACTGTTCCTTTGGTAAATAGTGACTTCTCCTATAATAAGAGGAAAGTTTACAAACCTAATAGACTGTCTGTGTTTTAGCCCCAAGATGTGTCTTCATTTGCACAGCAGCAGCAGCAGTAATAAAATCCTCTTTCAGAACGCATTCACTTTATCATTTCTTAAACATGTCAAATGAACACTTCTGCACACAAAGTCACAGGTAACCAGAGCCGCTTTATTTTATAGCCTCACAGCTCGGGCTCGGTTTGGTTTTCAACATGCTTTTAAATCAGTCAGCGTTTGAATATGCGTTTTATACAGGCCCGGACACTTGACACTTGACAGCTCTCTCTCAACAATACCCTTTATATTGCACAACGCTGCATTTGCACTTTTGGCAGCAGTCTTCAGCCTGACACACACATGATTAACTAGAGTCATACATGCACTCAATCTGCTGCACTGTAAAATAAAACAGAAGCTTACCTCAAATTTTATGTCCAGAGCTAAAGTAATTGAGTACAAATGCAGATATTGTGCCACATTTGACCTAATTGCACAGTGAAGGTCCATCTCAACAATGTCCCCAGACAGAGGCTGTGAAAGCAGATTGCATTATTTGTAGATTGACTGCCCCCTTATGACTGGTTTAGTATTTTATTGCAGTGGTCTCTATCATTTTCAGAATCAATGCCACATCTGTCCACAGCTGAGATCAGGCATTCACGATTTGGTTTGGCTCAAGAAATAGTCACTGAAATGTTTGCTTTATTGATTTTTATAACGGCACGTGGCCCAGTGGTTAGTGCTCGTACTTCACAGCTAGAAGGTCCCAGGTTCGATTCCCGGCCAGAGGGTGGAGTTTGCATGTTCTCCCCTTGTCTGCGCAGGTTTCCTCTGGGTACTCCGGTGTTCCCTACCACTAAAAACATGTACAATAGGCCAGATTGAATGCAGTGAGTGGTGGCACAGATTGGCAGCCTTGCTTCCGTCAGTCTATTCCAGTTAATGAACACACTTGTGACCCATGCATGTAAACACGCTACACCTGATTGTACCTGTTCAAAATTTCAATCACACTCTCATTCATCCTGGCCTATTGTACATGATTTTAGTTGTAGAGAAACTGGAGTATCCAGAGGAAACCTCTGCAGACACGGGGAGAACATGCAAACTCCACACAGAAAGGCCCCACCTGGGGTTCAAACCTGGGACCTTCTAGCTGTGTTTGTTTTTGTCTTTCATTAAGCAATAATACTTGGCAGGGCAAGTATGTCAAATCTTCTCTTCATAACAATGTAGGGCTGCAACTAACGATTATTTGGTAATTGATTAATCTACCGATTATTTCACGATTAATCGATTAGTTGTTTCAGCCCTATAACAATGTTACATGTACTTGTATCTTTCTAATTCGTAGTTTAATTATGTAAATGTATTCATTATTATTATGCTTTTCTATCTAACCAAGCGCTGACTCTGCTTCATGGCCACTTACCTGCATTTGTTTTCATTTCTGTCTTATTTTACAGAGCATGATCCCAGCACTTCTCCCTATATGCCCACCGTGTGTTTCAGACATTCTGGCAGAGGCGGGACACTGTTGTGTGGGGCTCTTGTGCACAGTCCAGGCAGCCCATTTGTCAAAGTCAGGGAGCACTCACTAATTTGTACTACAGCTGTTTCTCTATATGAAGTGTTGAAACCTGCCATCACAAACATTGGAGTGGACTGGTGGTATCTCAGCTCATAATATGGCTCCATTCACAGGGTCACGGGCCTCGTGAGGGCCCCGAGTGGTAGTAGGTGGTGGGAGCGCCTCTAATTTGCAAACTGTTGTGTGGATGCGGTCAAGGTAGAGGTGGAGTGGAGGGTAGGGGGAAAACACCTGGAGAGAGGCAACCCAAGTTCAGTTGTAGTGCTGGTTTTAAACTAGAGCACATCTTGACAAAGTAATGACTAATTTCCATCCAGATTTGTCCTCCCGTGTGCATTTACCATAAGGCCGCATGTAAACTTATTTGTTTTTCCTTTGGTCACACTGACTCGTAAAAACATACAGTACATATACATTTGGTTGTATAGTACTATTTACTGGTCATTAAGGTAACATTCACACCAAACAGGTAGAGTGTTCAGTGTGAATATTTCCGAAGCTGAAGTAACTTGAGGCTTCGTTAATTGGTGCCACAGCAATTGCGGAATAAAAATTATTGTAAATTGATGTTAAATATGTCTTTGTGAAAGTGCGCGATTACGCTAATTTGGACTGTGCTGGTCAGAGTCCAGGGCTGTTTTTAGTCCCAGTCCACCCTGTGCGTGCCCCTTCCTCCCCCTTATGTAGGGCAGGTAATTGTACATGTGGACATGCTGCTATCACCTAATGCACCTGCACATCTGTAAATACACTCCATGTCAAATCGTTATTGTCTTTATCATAGTTTAATTTAATCTTCTTACGCATGCCCTTATGGTCTTATAGTTTTAAGTTTTTATAGTTTATTATTTGTCTAAGTTCACCTGTTCACTGACAATGGCCAATAAAACTTTTCTGATTCTGATTAATCGATACAGAATGAAGAATGGGTATTTCACTTTGGCCCATATAAATCAAGAATTGTCCTGCTGTCAATCGATTAAATGTTATGTATTATTCTGTATATTTGAGATTTAGTTCTGCTTGCCTGGTGTGCAGTCTAAACAGCTGTGTACTGGTATGTCACCTCCAGTGGTTTCGCTCGGGATATTCCTCTCCGTCATTTTGACGGACAGGGTCATAAAAAATCCATCATAAGCTATTTTTATCCATCATTATTTTCTTATTATAGTTCTTCTTCTGAAACACTGAAGAGGCACCAAGAGTCTCCCTCACCTGCAGCACACTGGAGGCGTCACAAGAGGAGCTACAGGAAACAAGGAAGGGATGAAGGACAAGGTATCCGGGCAAGACTCACAGCAAGACTGTAGGTAGCCAGCCGGGTGTCCTCCAGGTGCTACGGTTTCCACTTCCTCTAAAAACATGCTAGCCAGGTTGGCCCACAGTGGCAGTGCGGCTCAGGACTAACACCTGAACACATTGGAATTAAACTAAACATGATTTCTGAACAGAATCATAAAACATGAATTTAGCAACAAAATGTTATTAAAACTCATGCATAAAAATCTCAAAGGAGGACGACGTATTCAGAGCATGTACAATACAAATGGAAATCAGAGCTCATTACTTGCATTTCTCAATTTGAACTCAATATTTAAGAAACAGCGGGTGAACCGTTCGCCATAAACAAAGCAATATTCAGCAGTTCACATCGCACGTCGTTGAGGCCGTCTTTGCACCGCCCGGTCTGTGCCCTCTTGTGTCCTTCTATCTCTCCTCTGTCCTTTGCTTATTTATCTGTGTCAATATGCCCTCATCTCTGATGTGAGCATGTATTATGTTGGAACCTACGCAGCAGTGAAAGGCTGTTTAATTGCCGTGTTTGGACTTTCATTACAGCTTGATTTTCAATAAAATGACAGACAGCCTTCAAAATTTTCCGTTAAAGCCAAAAAATATTCCGTAAACGATGGAGAATTTCTGGTTAATGTACTGTAACCTCTGGTCATTGCGAGATCTGTGGACTTCTGTTTATAACCTTGGCCTGTAGTGAGGAGACTGTATTCCTCCAAATGTTGGCCCATATAATTCAAAAAGTCCAGCCTTATTGATTAAATGGACATTCCTATATTGGAAAGACATCATTTCCACATGGTCTGTTTGGGACGTCAAGATGAACTGTTTTACAATTATTGCGGTTATTAAAGCTCACGGGAGGATAATGGGAAGAATTTTAGGACCCACGGTAAACCGCTGTCACGTCTCATGAGCCGTAATGTATTTGAGCCAAACGCTGCCACTCACCGGTAAAGGCTGAAGAAACAGCGCCCAGTGTTAAAATCCAGCCCAAAACGCATGAAGTCAAAGAGCAAATCTTATCCATTTTCATGATAATTGCATAACGTTGCCATGGAAATCAGCTGATAGGTTAATTTGTTTAGGAACTCTTGTAATAGTAAATTAATGAGGCACAGATCAGAGGGAATATCTTTAGAAATCATTCGCATCAATTAGATTTGATCTATTGCCTATTTTCATTTTAAAATAATTTTATTATTTTGCCTTTTACATAAGGCTAAAAGTATAAAGATAACAAAGGCTGAATGTCCAATAGGTTTTCAAATTGACATAAAAATGGACAAACTATAATATTTTGTTTCTTTTAGTGTGAATATTTAGACAGTACTGAGTGGTTTGAGACATTATCTGTATCGCAGCAGTTTATTCCTGTGACTTTATGTCTGTGCTGATGTGGCATTGACGACACGAGTCACCATACATCTGCAGTATTACTCTTCATATTTCTGCACTTCTCAAACTCCAGTCTGAAAGTGTGTATTCAAAGTTAGGACCATTTTTATATCATCGATAAAAACCCTTCTTCTGGGACCGCCTTTTAACTTTTAACCACCAACCAAAAACATGATCCGTTCTCCAGTGTCGAGTCCCCGGAGTCACTTGAAAGGCTAACGCAGGTGAAAAACACATTGCAGCTTGTCACACATCGGCCCCTAGTGGCTCGGAGGGGTTTGACAGTTACGGCTCAATCATTTCCTCATAGCTCCAGGTGGCTTTGACATTAGCATGACAGGGGCCCTGGCCTTGGACTGTCCCAGTACATAGAGGCCTCTCCTTTTAGCCTGTTGATTTAGTGTCCCGCGCGGCCCGGCGTTGATCCATTTCCCCTCTCAGTTTGCTCACAGGGCACCCCCAAAACCACCCCCCAGTAATATATTTGTTTTATGATTTCCTGAGCAGCCCATGCAGAAAAAACAAGCCTCTGCTCACTGCACCTGTTCAAGAAAAAGCTGCATTGCCGGCTAAAAAAGTTCCTCCTTATCAAAGTTGTATATCGAGTACTTAATGTCAATAAAAAGGACATCATTTAAAGTCACATTGTGGAATAATGGAACTAAACTAGGCTAGTATTTACTTCATTCATGCATGTTTGAGTAATCCTGCTTACCTTGGCCATCACTTCTTCTACTGGATGTTTCTTACATCCTTGCCGACAAACTACATCTCTATTGCCTGGATATGTGCTGCGTTTGAGACCCACTTTGACCGGCCCAAACATTCAAACACTTTTTTAAACACTATGATGAAGGACTGTTGATTACTATGCTTAGATAAATTCTTTCTTTTTGTTAGCAATCCTGCTGAGATAAAACTTGCATACCTGGTATTTATTCACTGGCTGGGCTGCTCCATGTGGCTCTTCCATTTCCTTCAGTAGTCCGCCGGGGACACAGTTAAACCTGTGGAGCGATGGGGAGAGTTAAAGGCGAGCTCGTGTGTTAAAAGCGGGCTGTTTTACCAGCAGTGGGTCGGATGGGGGGGGGGGGGGGGGCTCTGCAGTCGTGCTGTGTGTCCATGCAGTCTTCACATGCGCGAGGTGTTGTGACATTCATAAGGGAAGTGATGGGAGGCTCTTACATCATTACACAGTGGACGACATACAGATGTGGCTGATCCTGGAACATCTGCGACATGACGTGGCCCGCATGGTATTTATGGATTAAAGACACGCATCATCACACATCATTTGGAAGCGTTTTCTGTATGTGAATAGGCTTTTTCAGGTTTAGTAAAACAAATTGGACGCATTTGCGTTGCTGTTTTATATTCCTACACCTAAGACTTTGTATTTTTGCGACAGTGACTCTTTGTTTTAATCAAAAGGTTGGATTGGGTTTTGGCGCCCTCCGCTGTCAAGTGCTGGTAATGGGCCTTGTTGAAAAGGCTAACGGGCAGCGCAGCTAACAAGAGGCTATTAGATAGTTACTTTGGAGTGAAGACAAGTGTTGAAAAGATCAGAACAGTCCATAAAGTCAATCTTTATGACAAACTTAAGCCGGATTTATGTTTCTGTGAGGTTTGCACAGATCTGTGTGACTACTTTGTCTGCATGGGCCAGATTTTCTGCACAGGAATGTTTATAACTATTGTGGGCACTGGGCTAGAAGGAGCTCCTACACATACAGTGTATACTGCTCAAAGTGTGTCTGTATGTTTAAACATACATTTTATAGGCAAGAAGCATGAGAGTTTTAGTGTGTAAAGGGTTGCAGGTATGCAAGTTATTTTATTGTATCAAAGTTATATGTTAAACTAGCTGCTTGTCCTATATATAGCCCTATAGCGATGGTCATCATACGTTCTTTGGGTCAAATTGTGCTCTTCACTGTGGTATTTGTAAAACTGGTGTGTTTTTGGCTCAACAATGATCTGGACAGGGCCTGTTCGACTATCTTTCCAATCTCAGAGGGAGACACTACACCATCTTACAGGCTCTTAAGTCCTGCCTCAGGGAAGAAGGCTGCAGAGTCTCAATCAGTAACAGGTCTAACTAACAGGCTGTCAGGGAGCTGAGTAGGGCTGAACGATTAATTGCATTTGCAATTTTATTGCGATATTACACAACGCGATTTTGGAAGTGAATGGAGCTGCAAGATATGGCAGCAAAGTCCGCTCCGCCGCGAGCTTTTGTTTACGTCTCAGTCCAGTTAAGGTGCGCGGTAGATTGTGGATGTACAGTGAAAATATCAGCGTTTATAATGCAGCCACCACGAAGGACCATTGCTTTCTTCTCCGTTAGCATTGCGTTAGCCGCAGCGCTCATCACGCCATTCTCTCGCTGCTACTACACGCTCTGATGATCACAGAAACTCCCTCACCTCCGGATTCACACGTCTGCCTCCACAAAGATATAGGTGAGCCTGTGCTGCTTGTAAAGAATAAAGAGTCGTTTGTGGCTCAGTTTAGGAGGCTTTTGTTTGGGAATGTTGTGGATAAAGAACTTATCTTTATAAGCATAATGACGGTTCATGACCATAACGTATCCGCGGAGGCCATGTGCCTTTATTTACCTTTGCATCTACCGCATATGCGCTCCCAGATATAAACACTAAACTGCTGTATGAAAAGTGTTGGAAACTACGATCCGAGGTAGGACTCCGTGTCATGTCTTATTTTACTGAGTAAATGTGCTGTTTAGTGCTGAAATGTCACTAAATGGCTGCGAGTCAAAGAAAGTAAAACGTGTCTGTGTTTGGCACCTCATGTCGCCGTCTCTTTGCGTCAATGTTCTTCTCTTTCTTCATATTGTCCAAAGTTACATCCCAAAACCAAAATGCTGTTCCTAATTTCACTGTGTTTTGGCGTGTGCTCCATCTGGCCTCTCCGTGTCCATCAATAACGCGCATCTGAAGCAACTACGAGTCGCAGCTCAGACCGGGATTTGATTGGCCGAAATAATAAATAGGCAAGGCAAGGCAAGTTTATTTGTAGAACACAATTCATACACAAGGCAATTCAAAGTGCTTCACAGTTGCATAAAATTACAAGAAAACAGATAAAATCAATCAATAAAACATCAATATAAAGTTAATCAATCATAGTAAAAGGCAAGAGTGCAGTTAAATTCCTTTAGTTTTCATATGCACGGGTAAAAAGAGCTGTTTTCAGCCTGGATTTGAACATTGTCAGAGTTGAGGCCTGTCTCACATCCTCATGAAGACTGTTCCAGATTTTAGCTGCATGAAACTGAAACGCAGCCTCACCGTGTTTATTATTGACTCTGGGAACCACCAGGAGACCCCTCCCTGAAGTTCTCAGGGCCCGAGATGGTTCATACGACTCTAACATGTCAGAGATGTACTTTGGTGCTAAACCATGAAAAGACTTGTACACAAGCAGAGCTGTTTTAAATTCTATTCTCTGAGTGACAGGAAGCCAGTGCAGAGACCGGAGCACTGGACTAATATGGTCGTATTTCCTGGTTCTTGTCAGGACTCGAGCAGCAGCGTTCTGGATGTTCTGCAGCTGTCTAACAGCTCGTTTAGAAAGGCCAGTGAGCAGCCGTTACAGTAGTCTAACCTGCTGGAGACAAATGCATGGATGAGTCTCTCTAAGTCTGGTTTTGACACTATTCCTCTGATCTTAGCAATGTTTTCAGATGGTAAAAAGCTGATGATGTTATTGCTTTGATGTGGCTGTTTAAGTTCAGGTCTGAGTCCATGATTACTCCTAGATTTCTAACCTGATTTTTTGGTTTTAGAGAGAGAGACTCAAGGTGACTGATAACACTTTGTCTTTGTGTCTGTGGGCCAAAAACAATGATCTCAGTTTTGTCTGAGTTTAGTTGGAGAAAGTTGTTTTGCATCCTTCAAACTGATCTGTTTGATGCAGTGACAGAGTGTATCTACAGGCCCATGTTCACCTGCCGTCAGTGACACGTAGATCTGAGTGTCATCTGCGTAGTTGTGATACGACACATTGTTGCTGTTTATTAGCTGACCCAATGGAAGCATGTACAAGTTGAATAAGAGGGGTCCCAAGATTGATCCCTGGGGGACTCCACAGGTCATGGAAATTTTGTCTGAGACACAGTTGCCAATTTCGACAAAATACGTCCTATCCTCGAGATAGGACTTGAACCAGTTTAGAACAGTACCAGAGATTCCCACCCAGTTTTCTAACTTGTGAAGTAAGATCCCGTGGTCCACTGTGTCAAAGGCAGCGCTCAGGTCCAGCAGAACTAAAACTAAGACCGTACCTGCGTAATACAGTTTTTTGTATTAATTGAGAGTTTTTAACTAGTTGGAAAACTTTTCCAACTAGTTAAAGCAGACGTTTGTTCTTACTTTTCCTGCACTTTAGTATGGGTGATGTTACTGACTGGATGAGTGAGTTTTATCATTTTTCATATATAATTTATCTATATATATATAATTTATCTTTTCATTATTTATAGACTGTACTGTTAAGTCCAGACAGTTTTTAAGAAGTGCAGTCACATGTTCACAAATTTTGAATAGGTCAAGCAACAATTTTGTTTGCTTTATTGTTGCAATTTTCACTTCAAATTAATCTAATATTGTTTATTATGAAACAGACTGATTTATTGCTTGTGTTAGGAGAAAAATACATGAGAAGAGGACCAACAATAATCACATATTTAATCGCAATCGCAATATTGAAGAAAAAAATCGCAATTAGATTATTTCCAAAATCGTTCAGCCCTAGAGCTGAGCTCTCTCTTTCCCCTCCTCTGCTGTCTCTCTATTGTGTACATGTATTTGATGACTGAGAGAATGATGTTGGGAATTGACAGTAAAGCTGCCTGAATTGGATTAAAGTTATATAACAAATTTATTTTACAATATATTGCATCATTTATGAAATGTGCTTCAGAGGGGTGACTTGCATTCTTCTGTTTCCACTACCACTAAAAACATGTATAACAGGGTTCCCTCCAGGGACAGGACTTTCCTGAAAAGCAGTTTCTGAATCACAGTTGGGCTATAGTGAAATAAAGGTAAAAAATAAATAAATGAATAGATCAATTTCCTTGACTCCGTGACCCCTCCGTGAATCCTCCTGTGAACTGGGGTTCACAGGAGGATTCCTCCGCACTCACTGATCCAGAGTACATTTGTGATACGTCTTATAAAACACTCTCCTCTCTGGTATTTATTACATGAAGTCAAGCCCTGAAAATGTGCTCTGTTTGTCCCCGTCTGATTCTCCCATCCAGCAGCGTGACTGTTAGACGTGTTAGCAGTGAAAGAGTGACGGCTCTATTGAGAAAATGGTCAGAAAATCCTCAGTCATAACTCAGACAAATCCTCTTTATTATGGTTTTTGGCGATGTAACTTTAATTGGGGTGGGAATGGCCTGGACTTCCTGGGTAAGTCTCTGAACATTTCCCCATAGATGTCCAAATGGTCCACTGCTTCCTGCTTCCTTAAAGTGGTCCAGGTGCTAAAGTGACTTTTGGGTAAGGAACAAAGACTCAGGACAGGATGCTACTTTTAGCAATTCAACCTTTGGCTTTGAGAACATTACAACATGTAATTTAATAGCTGTACCATAAAGGGGTTATGTGTTCGGCAATTTCTATCTTATAGAGGAACATCTTTGGATCAGTGTCTGTCTACTGTTCTTGAATGTGTGGTTATGATTAAAAAATGTCACAGTGAGTGAAATTTGTTGTGTTGCCTTGCAGTATATTGCATTCACTGATGTTTGTGGAAAAAAAGAGAGTGTGCATTATACTATTATATCCCAAATCTAGTAGAAGCACTTCTGAGCGCTTCTGAGTGGGATGTTTGGAATGTGTTTGTTAGGAATGAGCCTGGACCACAGTTTAACTGGTTCTGTCACGTGTGGGACAAATCATATCGGATTTTGAATATAATATTAATTGTTGCAATAATTGTTATGCTTTTTTTAACAAAAGTGAAACTATATAGTTTCAGCTTTTACTCACGACTATTTTTTACTTTCTATTCAGCAGTTTTACTCAAGTTCAGGTTTACTTTTTCCCTTGGCATTTGAATATTTGGAAATATTAGTCTAACTATAGAAAACTCCTGTAAATCTGTCTCAGAGTCAGTCCATATTTCTCCCTGATGTTATATCCATTTTTCGCCGCGCTCTTGCATGCAGCCGACGAGTGTGTGCGAGTCCTGCTGCTTTCCTCCTGTTGATCTTTCTGTGGGCTTAAACACTGTGTTAACCACCAGATCCCATCGCTATCAATCTTCATGCCTCTCAGGCCAGCGTACGAACGCACACATATGTAGGCACTTTTGGACGGGCCTAATCCCACCCAGAGAACATACAGGGGAAAGTATTCAGTCAACGTTACCGAAGTAGGTGCAGCGATGGCTGCTTCCTCTTGCTTTTCCACATCATTGAGGCTTATTCGAGTTAAAACAACGTGCTTAATAGAGGCTCGGGGGCTCTCAGGGGACCAATCGGGGCCCACGTGACTTCCTCCAGGTCAGCCGTGAAAATAAGTGCGTCACAATGGGCCGGGGGTATTAATATAGCATTTGGGAAAGACTGGGCCCGGACCCACAGGGAGGGGGCAGAGTGAGCAAACAGGCAAAAATGTCAAATATTTTTGAGGAGAGGGAGGTTTGTGCTGGTAATGAATATAGACTTTTCTATATGCAGGGACTTGAAAATGACATTTTGGTGAAACTTTCTTTCGACTAATAAATTTCCCACACGCTATGTTCTTAGTTTAAAGTTTCTACCATAAATATTGTCTCAAATTTATCAATCCTGAGATCGCTCAATTCAACACTTTTGCTTTAAAGAACATTTATTTTTCCACTGGCACCGCTTTGACGTTCACTGGTGCTGCAGAAGTTCACAGTTCGGCCTCTCTCCTCGCGGGACCATAGAGACAGGTGAAAGAGCCATCATCTCCCCTCAGCGCCTGTAAACCTGCCACTGTGTCACTCCACTGTGTGTCTGATTTAACCATAAATCACCTCCACTTGCCCACACGGTCCAATAAGAGCCGCCGCGAAGACCCCGGACCTCCTGAACACCCTTCAATTCAAGTTACAGGTGCAGCGAGGTGTTACTCTGGTCACTCTCGATAACGGCATTAACAAACAGACCCACGTAAAGATGTGTTTCTTGTGCGATGGCCGTTATTTGGTCTTCCAAACGAAACAAAAGATTTTGGAATTTTACGAGCAGAGCGGTGTTGGTCACTCACTCTACAAATGACCAGGGCCTAACACTTTAAAATCCTTTTTATTCTAATTAACTAATAACTTATACGTATTTAGACAGACTATATTGACCCTCAAGGAAAATTGCGGCTCAATAGTAGAAGATCTTTATTTATATAGCGCCTTTCACAGACATGATCACAAAGCGCTTTACATGAGAGCATTTTACATTCACTCCATACTCGGTGGTGGTAAGCTACATTAGTAGCTTCAGTTTCCCCTGGGGGAGACTGACAGAAGCGCTGTCGCGACTGCACACATCTGCACCAACGGTCCCTCTGACCACCTCCATGCATTCACACATACATCATTCATCCTGGCCTATTGTACATGTTTATGGTGGTATGGAGGAAACCTACGCAGACACGGGGAGAACATGCAAACTCCACACAGAAAGGCCCCGTCCAGGTGGGAATCAAACCTGGGACCTTCTAGCTGTGAAGCACGAGCACTAACCACTGCGCTACCGTGCCGCCCAAGTATCGTGGTCATACAAAAAAAATTAAAGGCAATACCACTAATAAAGATATGGATTAAAAAGTAGAAATTGTGGTATAGTTACTTATGCAAATCTGACAGTACATACACAATTACAAATATAAAGACCTCATTATAGGAAAATATAAATGTATTTTTTAACCTGTTTTACTTCTGAAATGAAATACATTGTGGCATGTTTGCACATAATGAAAGAGATATTAAAGAACTCTGTGCCAGTTGGCACTTAAAACAGCTAAATGAAATAGACTGTGTAAGTGTGTCCATTTACTGGACTAGATGTATTTTTTGTATTATTATTAGTTGTATTATTTCCACGTGTGACGATATGACTTTCACATCTTACAGTTTCATTCTGTGTAGCCAACCAAAACGTCAGCTCAAATCATCATGAGACATTTCCGTGTGTCTCTGCAGGAGCAGTCCGTGGAGCCTGGAGTTTACTCTAGATGTGAGATCTATCCAGTGCAGGACCAATGACCCTCTGAGCGCAGCCCAACACCTCTCTGCCTCACTGCTCTCGCAGGCGAGGTACAATGTTCGGCCATAACGTTATGACCACCTGCCTTAAATACAGGCCCACACTTTGCTAGGTTGCTAGGTGCTTTCCAGCACCAGGTTTATTGAACAGATCTTTGTTGTCTGATTTCCTCGGGAGGTGATTTGACCATGTGCTGAAGAAGGAAGACTCCCGGGCTGAGCAAGGACACACTTTGGCCCGAGATAACCTTAGAGAGGAAGAGTCCCATATTAAGGAAGTTGGTTCGTACCTCCTCCTTTATAAACATGACATCACAAAAATAGTATTGGAAAATAATGAAGTTAAAAGTACGTGCACTTTTACTCTAGGTTTCCACACGGAATTAAAAGTTGTCAAACATTTTTACTCCATATAGAAAGTACAAAAAATATGGTCCAAAATATAGTATTTGGGCATTAAAATGCAATAGCAAAAACGATCTCTCAACATTTTAAAATATTTACACCTAGGCTCGCTGCAAAGTAAGGCGTCTAATAACAGTAAACAAACTGAAACCAGGGACATGTTGTGCAATAAGAATAACATCGTAATGACAATAAATAAGCCCAGGTATTATAATAAAGTGCTTTCATAAACGGGAAGAGAGGGTGGGAGAGGAAATATAATGCAGACACAACAATAAAACTTTCAAGATGAAACAATGCATTTGAAATCCGTCTGAAAACACACGACGCCGGTGTGTGAGAGTGTCCACGCTCTTTGATTACTGTTGTGTCAGTGTTTCCTGCAGGTGGGTCCACAGCAGCTCTGCTACAGCTTACTTAAGGGCCCTCATTTATCAACATTGCGTAAAAAAATGGTGTATGCGTAGGTGTATTTGCGATATACGCCAAAGGGCGCGTGACATTTATGAACCTGTGCTTTCCGCTCAGATCTTATCGTACGCAAGCGCTGCTGTAGTAAATGCCACGGAGAAATCCTAGCGTCATTTGAATGAAACGCCCAAAAATATTCATGTCTGAGGAGGCCTCACCCACGGGTTTTACGGCACGCACGCACGAAACACGGCAAAAAAAGAACATTTCTCCAACCAGGAAATGATAAATAGTTGTTTTTAACATAACAAATATGATATTTTTGCGCATGAGGAAGATTAAAAAAATCTGTCAGTAACCCACGTTAACCTTATAGCCAATCCAAGATCACATTTACTAAATAAAAAAGAGGGGGAAAAGAAATAGGCTAATAATAAAACGTGACCTTTATAAGCAGTAGGTCTAAATAGCCTATATAAAAAAGGGTAAAAAATTAGACCACATTAACAAAAAAAGCGTGGATATAACACTGCAGTACAGACTCAGGACCATGATCTGAACCAGCGAAAAGCAGCTGTCAGCTCCGGTGACTCAGCGCTGGAGCCGGGCAGAACTACGCGCCTTTCAGCATAAAGCAGAGCTTTCCTCCGGGAGGAAACAGGTGCGCGGAGAGCTGACAGCCTAACGAACCCGTCCGGACCAAAGACAGCTCTACGAGACGTGCTTTATTCCCCTGACGAGAGGAGAGCGCGCGGTCACCAGACCCTGTGCGCCGCTCAAACCCGGACCTTACGAACCCGTCCGAACCGACGAAAACTGTGGAGCTGTCGAAGGATTCGTTTGACGCCCGTGCTACTCGCGAACACGGAATACGGTCCACAGACTCGACGCTCAAACCAGGGGCGTGCTGGGACCTAATTTCAGCCAGGGAATTTGGAGAAGACCGGCCCGGAATTATGGCTCCGTAATAGTGCGCTGGTCTCAAGTACAAGAGGTCGCTGGATCAAATACCACACAGTGTCAATTTTCTAACAATTTCTCTTTTCACATGGGCCGCTGCACACACAGTCTGAGCCTGATACAAACCCACAATCAGCACAAGTTATGTAGATAAAAACATTTATTTGTCCACTTTTCTACCTTTCACTGCCTTTTAGTCTCTTAACTCGCGCAGACACTTGTCTCCACTGGATTGGACTCCACCAACTTGAACTAAAGCGAGGGGTGTTCCACTTAAACACCCCTCTGAGTTAGTTCAATATGAGATGGTATCTCCCCGCCGCAAGAATGAAAAGTTCGATGCGAATATTTTTCAGATTTTCATTCATCAGTCGTTATTTTTGATAGATTTCCATGATAATTACGCTTGTGTTACTTCATTTATATCTGGAACAGCAGCTCATGCTCCTGCTGCAGCCCAGTTAAAGCCTTTAGGCCTGGTATAGTGAGTTATTATTTCATTATTTTATTCTGATGGCCCGGCCCAGAAGCACCGGAACCGAGCGGCCCACCGGGAAACGTCCCGACTCTCCCTATGGCCAGCACGCCTCTAGCTCAAACCAACCAGAACACGGAGCATGGCCTCGCGCAGACCCAGGTGAGTCCCGGTACACGGCTGCGGCCGCAGGTGTGAGGCGGGGAATCCACACAAAGTTTGCGCAGCAGCGGTATTTTGTTAAAAACAAAAAACGAAACATAAATATAAAAAACACCATAAGCGTCTCTGTGGCTGCAGTCCAGGTTCTAGTGTCTCTGGTCCGGGCTGAGCCTCTGCGCTCGGCCCGTGTCGATGCAGCGCAACTTTGAATCAAGTCTGTCCATAAACATTAACGCTGTAGCCTTGTTTCATGTTTAAATCACTAATGAGGTTAATATGCGATGTGGCAATGCAATTCATGCTGTTAAAAACTGTTTTCCAGCGCTGTTTAGTGTTTAGTTAAAATTGGTGTATCATGTGCACCACCTCCTGACTTGGTGTAGGATTTGAGCCCAGGTGTACGGTGCGCTCAGATTGATAAATGCCAAAACAGGCGGTGATTTTTCGTACACCCCACATACGCTCTGATTTCACCGTACGCAAGTTTGATAAATGAGGGCCAGTGTGAGGAAATGGACCCAGTGAGGATTTGTCACAATAAGCGTAACGTGTGGGCAATCAATTATGTGCGGACGATACTACAGTGGGCTTGTGTCACAGCTTTGCTCTAAAATGTTACGCTTTTGAGATATAGATTAAATCAAATCAACAAACCACAAATTCCCTCTTAATCCAATGTCCCACCTCTGCCTATCACCCCCCAATACCCCAGGGCCAAAAGGACACAGAATAAAAGTTAACCTGGTCAAGTGCTTACAGATGAAACCACATGGATTATGGGACATTCCTCTTGAGTTTGAACCCTCTCCCTGTGACCACCCCGGTTTATAACACCAACACAATTACTCCTTAAAATGAGTGTTCAACAAGCCCACAGCTGCAGGCAGTTAGCACCAGGCTGGACACACTGTACACGGGAAAACAGAAAAGCAGGGAGGAGTCCTGTCTATGGGCCTACGGGTTTAGGAAAACGTAACGTGCATGTTACTCATCATGGTTTATGTAAAATAGGTAAATAATACCTAACATGGCAGTTTGCAATATTACAATGCCGTTTTCATCTTGTAAGGCTGTTTGTACTAAAATAAACAGCGGTAGTATTGTAATCGAACTACATAAAGCATGTTAAAAATCTCTTATTTAGACTCACAGCGCCTTTCTTCAGATAAAGCATATAGGACAAGTCAATTTTCCTTGGGGCCAAAATATATCGGGAGTGCATTGTACGCCAGACTACTGTGTGCGCTCGAATCTTTTCGAACTTCACAACAGCCTGGGGACCATGGCCGACATTTTCGCATGGATTTGGGGACCAATCACAGAACCAGGAGGGACGGCAAGACGATGACGCACTATTTGACATACGGAAGCTTGTAGTTTGTTTAGGGATAAAAAATACATTAAAAATATTTGCGGATCCAACATGACAGCAACAGACGCGATGCCATCTTTCAATCAAGCTTTAGAACGTGTTCTAAATAGTTTAGCTCAAACGTTTACAGGGGGTACGTCACACGTCATCGGATACGATGATACGATTGGCTATGGCTACGTGCAGACGCATAATGATAGACATTCGTAGCGCCCAATAAACGGCTATGGGCAATCGTAAACCACACCTCTCCTACGAGAAAATGAATTGGTGGTCCTAAATATCACTTGTGATTTTAGTCTAGCGTTAGCCTGGCTACCGGGGTCTATAATCAAAATCTTGATTGGGAATTGAGGAAACTTTTTTCATTAAATTAATAATAGTGAGCCTCATAAAAACAGCTTACACTTGTATTGCACTTAACAGGCCTGTGTCACAAGTTTAATTAATTAATTAATTAATTATAGGACAGTGCATATTAACCAACAGTGCAACTGTATAATATTCCAGAATTAGCTATACATAATAGTCATTATTCATTCACTCCACACTTAATTAGTGGTAATTAAGCCACAACCGCCCTGGGCCAGACTGCCCATTTACCATGTGGCTATGAGGTGTTGTTAATATGTCAGTGCCCTCTGCTGGACACGTGTGGAATTCTTCTATTTCTTTATTTAAGCTGCCCCCTAGAAGCTGGAGTGAGCACTCTGGTTATCTGTTTAAAAATGCACAACTTCTCACAGGAATGGGCTAGAGACTTACTTTTTATTTATTTTTGACATACTCAGGAATTTGCTCTACAAGTCAGGGGCCGGATTGAATCATCTCGAGGGCCGTAGTTGGCCCACGGGCCGCCTGTTGGAGACCCCTGATATAGGATAAAGAAACACCCAGCACACAATGATTTTAGATTTTAGATTTAAGACTTGATGAATGAAGTAGCCCCTTGAAGTAACAGTTTCTTGAGAGAGAATTTGGATGCAGAAAGTGTGTGTGTTTCTCTCACATGCTTCATTTATTGGCTTCTCTGACTCCTGACTTAAGGCTACGCCAAAATATATCAATGGCTCAGCTCCTTTCATCCTTTGCTGCTTCTTTAGCCACAGCTGCCCGGGGAGCGATTTTATTTTATTTGACATTCTGTGCCTTTTCTTACCCTTCTTGCACTGCATTCAAACTGGCAAGATGGGTGTTTTTCTTTAATCACGTTATTATGCTATATTCTCCTTCTTATAACATACTAAAACCTAGATGTATCTAAAGTAGATCCAATAAAGCATGATTGGTCCTTAGAGCTAAGGAATGCGAGATTGGAGCCAGTTTTTCTCTATTTCCTTTGATTGGCCAGTTCATGAACACACACATGTGCGCTCCGGTGGTATTAAAAGCCTTGTTTGTTGTCGTTGATAGGCCTGCCCCGCTGTTGTGACACTGGGACGCTGCTCTACATCGACACTATTTAAAAAGCCACAGTGGGTACAGGGGGCCCGGAGTTGTCGTGCAAATGGCCCCCAGTCCTCCGTCAGCACCGCGGCCACCTGTCTCCGAGGCCGTCCCCGGGCACGGATCGCAAATAACTGCACAGCCACTGGGGAGAGGACAGATGGAGCGGGGACGCTGACGGCAGAGCACTCGAGCCAAGACAACACTAGAGGAGAGGTGAGCTCCACTTTTCACTTCAGGGGTTACACTATACGGGAATTAAAACCTCACAAACATCCGTCATTATACTCATTAGACTGGGTTGCAAAAGCACAGTCCTATGGAATTGGCAGTGATGATTATTTGAGTAACATTTTACCTCTGGTCTGCAAACAATAAAGCTGTCTGGTCTCTGCGGGTTCGTAATGTGTGTCAGTCCTGCTCAACCTGTAGTTTAAGCTTTTGCCAACAACATGTCCTAAAATGCATATGTTTCTAGTATTGTTTGAACACTTCATATGTCAGTCTTCTCTCATGTTCTTACAATCTTGATTCTAAACCGAAATGGTGAATTTAGTTGCTATTGCAGCCACAGGAAAAATGTTTGGAACCCCTTTTCTGGAAATATTTAGTTGTTTATTTACACTTTTGCACCACAAGAAGAGTCACAAATAATAAAGGGCTGGAAAGGAGAGTTAGAAAAAGCGTCATGCATGCATAGTTTTCTCTTCACTTTTTATTTACGCCAATTAAGTACTTCTTGTACAATATCTACAAACTCAACCATCTAATCCGTCAAAGTCAAAATACTTGACAACTTATTCCAGTCCTTTTTCACTCCACCGATGCAGTGGCTGGAGTCCAACATTTTGGCTCCGTGCGGGGCCCGGCTTCTTTTTATAACCTGTGTGTTTAATGGTAGCATTTTTCTGCGAGTGCCACCCTTCAGCCCATCAGAGCGGGGATTTAAATGTCAGGAAGCAGTGGATTTATCCCTCCATAAATTGTGCAGGTTTTTCTGTGGTCGGACCGGGGCCTAATGTAATACACACATGTGCTACTGCAGCAGGATGTTACAGAGGAGCACACTGTCAGACACACGCAGCAGCCATTTACTGCTGCCGCATTATACTCCATGTGAAGTGACTGGTGTTCACGGGAGATAATCAGTTAACAAATTAATGACTTTAATCACTTCTGGCCTTCGTTGTAAACTATTGGGCGGTACTTGCTAGCTGTAAAAAAACAAAACCTGAATTAATGTTGCTATAAAGGGACATACATTCTTAAGTCTAAACGCATATAATGCATTCAAGAAAAATGTAATTATTCATTCTAAAAAATATAGTCATTCTCTGTATATACTGTATCACAATTACATTTGCAGAAGACAAGGCGGATTAAGTGTCTGTCCCAAAAGACGCAACAAAACGGGATGAATGAACTTTAATTTCTTTAAACTGAGGTTTGTTGTGGTTTTATTTGGCAGGACAGAGCAGTAGGAAGTGGAAAAGCGATCGGGGAGAGATCTTCCCCCGACTGTTGGAGGCTGGTCTTGATCCTATTCTATCAATGCAGGTTCATTCTCACACGGCAGAGGTCAATGTTGAGATTTTTTTGCTGGTTCTGTCACTTAACATCTTAGTTTTAAATGTCAGAGGACGAAACTTAGTGTTTGGTATCCACGTGTAGTGCAAAAGGTGACCAAGATGCCGCTGTAATCCAAATATAGTCGTTTCTTTCCATTCCCTTCCTAAAGCTAAGGCTTCCTAAGGCTAAAGACAGGAGAAATATACATGTACAAACATTAAACTGTCTCAAAATTAGGTTTTCATTCCGCTCTTGCAACAACATCTCCACGTCGTTTACTTAAGCATTTCAAAGGTTTTTCAGAGGGATCTTATAAATATTGAATTGCTGCCTGATTTATTGAGCTTAGACCCGCAAAAAATAAGGTTTTTATTATTATTATTTTTTAGCTTATAAATAGCTTATTCAAATACTATCCAAAATCTCATTTGAAAAAAATGTCTGTGACTAATAACTTAACAAAATAAAACCATACATTTAAACTTCGCTTCATCATTAATTTAGTTTTCTTGAAAATATAGGCCATTTTGGTCATTTCTATTGCGGCATGGTGGTGCAGCAGTTAGCGCTGGTGCCTCACAGGGCCTTTCTGTGTGGAGTTTGCATGTTCTTTCCGTGTCTGCAAAGGTATTGCAACATTTACTCTCATATTCATACCAGTAATCTACAGCAAATGTTTCAAATTGATATTGCTAAATTATTATTTTTTACCTATTCACCTTAATAAACCTAAAAGTCCACCTCTTGTAAAATTCTCACCATTTTGAAAAGTACGTTGGTCTATAGAAATTAGTGTAGATAAAATAATATAAACAATATATTTCAACACCAACCAACCAACCGGTTCTCCGAGCTGCTGCTGAAACAGCTTCAATGCGCTCTAAAAAAAAAAATCTTGAAAGAAATCAATATGCAAATCACTGGGACGCAGACGATTTGCTGTGGCGCCCCAAGACGGAAAAAGTAAGTAGATAATAAAGTGTCTCCTCTGGTGTGTGGACAGCTGAAGCTTATTTAACATGAATAAAGTGCATTAGCATGGACACAGCCCAAGAGCGCACAGAGCGTCCTTGTTCCTCTGTCTCCGTGTTTTCTCTGTAATTACGCCGGGCCTGATGGATGCTGCAGCTCGCTCTAAATCATGTTGGCTCGGTCAGGACTTTTCTGGAAACATCTACGCGTCTTCTCTCCTCTGTAACTTCTTTTTTCTTCTCCTTCCTCCAATTGGTTTTCCTTGTCGTCCCGCCTTGGTACCATGAGTACACTTCCGGACCTCAGGGACCAGTTCTATGGCCGCCAAAGTTCTTTTAAATCCGTCTCTGGGGATTGCAAAACGGGATGACGAGCAGAAAATTGCACATCCCAAAGAAAACAAAAACGCATTTCCTTCCCCGTGTCAAGATGAATAACGCGCTTCAAAAAAACTCTCTGTAGAAAAGTACATACAAATTCATCACTGCATTTTACGACTCCTCAATGGTCCATAATTCATTTTGGCCTCAAGTCATATTTCTCTTTTCAATCTCAATCCACCATTTCGAGAGGTTTTTATGAAAATACTACAATGTCCCATAAACGCGCCACACTTTGAACCATGGTCCACGGTATGACTAATCGGCGTTATCATGTTACATTAAGGCTAAGTAATGGAAGCAGTGAGTTTTAATGATCAAAGTGGAGCGAATGAGAAAATCACACATGCTCCTGGAGAGATGAAGTGACTCCATATTTTTCCAAATTCCCCAAATGGTCATCAGTGAATTGTTACACAGATTTTATCAAGGTTTTTACAGCGTTCTGTTGAGATGACTGACGTGACCTGTGATCATGGGGAAGACCGGGGCCAAACTTTACAATATTATGGATTAAGGTAGTAATATATAGAGTCACTGATTGAGTATGACTTACTTTGTTCCAGAGAACTGGCACTGAATTGTCACATCTTGAAATAATTAAAGCAAGGGTAATTTTTTGTATTTATTCATTCTTGATACATTTTACCTTAGCGCTTTTGCCTCCCTTGCAAGAAGGTTTCCTCTGGGTGCTCCGGTTTCCCCTACCTAGCATTCTGGTCAGGTTGGCCTACAGTGGAGGCGCTCAGAGTCGCGGCGGCTCAGGACTAGCCCTCCATCTACACAATTGCATATTGTATTGTGTGTAATGACAAATAAAAGCACTTACTTACTTAATATGTTTTAGTAGTTTGGCGATACATAAGGTAATACGAAATAGTACTCGAACCCTTAATATGTACCTCCAAACTACTAAGTGTTACCAAATATTTTATTTTAAATTACTATTCAAATGATAAAATGCTTTATTTATTTATTTTGTTCTAAAATCAAGTTTACATTAAAGGTGCATTATGTACGTTTTTAGCCAAAATAAAAAGTTGACATTAGTGCGTGATTGACCTTGTAGTGACCCAGCGGCTGTATGAGTGGTCAGCATGGCGCCTTTACTTTCCATCACAGTGGTCTCTAGGACGCTCCAGGATCAATTGTTTTGTAGGTTTTCTGGTGAGAGAGTCAGTCAGCAGAGAAAACCTTCTAAACAATTGATCCTGGAGCGTTGTAGAGACCACTGTGATGGAAAGTAAAGGTGTCATGCTGACCACTCATACAGCCGCTGGGTCACAAAATACAAACTAATATCAACTTTTTTTTTTCACATAAAAAATTGCATAATGCACCTTTAAAATGACACATATACTGTATATGCAATGCACAATACGATTTTTATAACGCAACTCTACATTGATGCATAATTGCACTTTTAACAGACTTTGTCGACCTTTGTCTCTATGTGCTTGTGAAAATGAATATGAATTTATATAGCAATGTTGATTTTAATTTTAGTTTTTAAAAAATGAAATAATTTTTTTGCTGGTGGGTAATTTGCTTAATTTATGGTTGTTGGACCCAAACTTTGAAACAGTTTCTTTCAAGAATCAGATTGGCCTTTAGTCACAGCTAATAACACACCATTGGCTCTTAACACAAACTGAGCCCAACATTACACGTTACCCTCTCATTTGATTTTTATTACACTTTTTACTCTTCCTTAGCAACTGTTATGACACATTTCTTTATTACCATTTAACAGGTTATATCTTGTGCGGTACTTTGGCTATATAAACAGACTTTGACCTTGAACTAAATTAAGAAAAAATTGGCAAACCAGTCAGATATACATAACTTGTCAAATCCCTATAAATTTGAGACATTTTAACTCCGCAGCCGTGTGTGTCCACGTCTCCTCTCCACCTGAAAAGTGCTGCCTCGGTTCATTCTTTACCTGCCTGCTACTGTCATCCCCCTCCGGCCTGTTTTCACATCGCTCCGTGAGCATAACGCTATATCTACGGTCCTGACTGCGCACACTGACAGACGCGCAGATGGATAGTTACATAAAAGCATCTATAGGCAGCAATCATAGTCTATTTACCGTGATTTAGCTTCAACATCGCGCAACCGTATTTGAAGTCCGCCCCGTAAATCTGCCCAAAGTACAATAGCCGCATTTACAACCGTTTTATGTAAAAAGATAGACTTCTTCTCCTTCTTCTTTTGGCCGCGCCTGTTGGAAACCGGAGCCATAAATTTTACGACTATTAAATGTTTCTAAAGGGAGTTGACAAATAGTTGAATTGAGTTGACTTTCCCCTCTCGCTCTTGGCACGGACGCGCTCCGGAAAATTCCCCTTGTCAAGAAAAAAAGAGAGAGAGAGGGAAAAAAAAAGAAAAGTCGATCCATTCATTTCAATAGGACGTAATACAAGACTTTTTAAAACGCCTGCTGAAAATACAGTGTGCTTAAGGCCAGTCGCGAGCATTTTACGAGAATAATAAAATTGTCAGTGCATTGGGATTGGATGGATATTGATGTATGGCTTTCTTATGAATGGTGTTTACGGCGAAGTGTTAATGTGTCACGGCTACAGGGCGCGAGGGTAAGTGCCCACGATCTAAGCGGCGCCCGTAATTCGAGTTAATGCCACCAATATATCCTAATCCGGGGTATTTACTGTACAGCTCACTTTACATACTGCGCAACTGCCCGCGGCGTAAACATGAGCAGAAATATACTCTCGATTTCTTCTGTCAATGAAATGGGACCTGGGGCCAAATCATAATCCTATTCGTTTTGACTGTGTTTCCACAAGAATAATAAAAATCATATAAACGGCACCGAGGTTTTGAAGGCGTTTTAGGGACCGTTGACTTAAATGGCTCGTACATAAAATGCTGTCACTGCTAAATACACAGCTGTAGTACTAAATCCAAACCAGAAGTTTTGGAAATATTAAAAACGACAGTGAAGGGACTTCTGCTGCCAATGAGTACTTATGTGGAACAAGAGTAGATATCTGATTACATTTTGACTTCGAAAAGGACAATGATAGCAGTGTAATGTTATTCTGATACACATGGGGTCATTTTCTCATGTGTGAAATGATTAGCACATGCAAAAATGGAGCAGCATCTCTCATTTACCTATCAGATTTGGGGCCCTCAAACTGGTAAATTAGGTGCAACATGTCCAAAAACAGGTATTTTTTTCAAGTAGCACTCACTTTTTAGCACCCGTCTTGATAAATGACCATAATAATAAGGTTTTGTTTACAATATTTTATACTTTCATTACATTTAATGTTTTTAATTTAATTTAATGTACCTCCTATAGTGCTGTGTTGTGTTCAACTCATCTTTCCTTTGAAAATAACTGAATTATGAATTAGTTTCAAACTTTTTAAAATTTGAAATAATTCCAAGTACCCCCATGGGTCCTCGCACCTCTGGTTGGGAAACACTACCTCAACATAAATTCTTCTTCTTGTGTTGATATTCACAATATACAAAATATAATAACATTGTGTGTAAAAAATCATAAGACAGTATTTGAAAAGGTTTGAGGATTTCTATGGCTCCATTGACTACATGCACTAAAACCTCTCATTACCACCGTTCTAGAGGGTATGCAGGTGATGTCACAGCATGGTAATAGAAGCCAATTGAGTGCTAACGTTGCGTTATGACATTTGATTCCTCAACCTTCATACAAATTAGAATGAAAATGATTATGATGCATGATGATGATGTGCAAACCCTCCGTTTCTAAAAAGTGAAAATATACATGAGCTCAGAGTGTTCCCCTGCCCCGGCCTAAGTAGCTAATTCCTCTGGAGGTCGGTGAAAGGCCAGGCTCTCATCATTTTACTGGGAATATCCTGCACATGTCCATGATTGTAATCCTCCGCCGCGCTTTGGGCCGTTTTAGCGGGGACTTTCGGCCCGGGTCAGCGCATTTACACACATGTTTACTGATGTCTTTCAGATGGACCCCTCTCCGCCCGCTGTCTCCAAATATTAGTTCCCAGATGAGGCCGCTGGACAAATTGGGGTAAGTCTCGGCGGACGGGAGGGGATATTTATTGAGGTTACACATCGCTGCGGACCTCTGCGCTGCAGCTCCGGTCGTAACGGGGGAAAACAGATGTGCCGTGCAGCTTTGGACACTGACACACTTGGGTTTCATGGAGCTTTTTATGCTCAGTCGGCACATTTGGTTTGCATCGTGTTCGGGGGATACCAGCGGGTCCACTCTTGTCCGACAGGTTGTTAAATATCTATATGTACGGCTGCATGTAGCAAAGGAGGTCACCTGTTTAGGTTTTAGTGCTGAAACGTCAAATCTAGAGGCTTTTTTTTTTCCTAATCAATTAATATTTGAAAAGCAAAAATAGCCGTCAATAAAAACGTGTATGTATAAGTGAAATTTGTACAGCAATTTCTAACCTTGCATAAATTTAAACAACATTTGTCAAATATTCCTGTTTTAGAATCACATTTTGTTCATCTATTCATTCACCCACAACTTAAGAAAATGATGTACAAATGTCTGACAGCTATCTTACCCTATGAACCACATGAAAGTACGCCTACCCCACGTGAAAAGTATTTTCTTCAAAAACACAGAATACTGTATATTTTTCTCACATATTTCATTACTGCTTTGTGTGGATAGGGGTATCTAGGACCCCCTTGAAAACGAGACCTCAAGGGATTATTCCTCTTAAATAAATGTCAAATAATAATTATAAATGATAATAGTATCGATTATTAAGGTGAGACATGGGGGTTACTGGTGCGTTACTGATATAACTATTAGAAAAAATGTATTACAAGTTTTCAGCTACGTTTTATTTTATGGTTACTTTGTTGATATATTGGTTATTAAGATTTTGGATCTTGCATAGTTTTTGGATGAAATTCAAAATAAATCAAGCAGGAATAGATATTAAATAATCCCTCTGAAAATACCCTTCAAATGATTAAGTCTAAGACTGGAAAGTTTGGAGTCTGTAAGAGCTACTAAAATGAAGATGTTATTGCAAAAGTGTAAAGGAGCTCTAAAGTTTTCTAACGTCGGCAAATGCGCATGCATATTTCTAGCGTCTTTAGCCTCTGCAGTCTCCCAGGAAGAAAATAACCATATTTGGATTACAGTGGATACTAAACATGTCAACATTCGAGCACCGCACTGTTGTAGTGATTAGAGAAGTATTCCAAAGAGTTTAGTCTATTTTTTTACCACTGAGTGAAATGTCGATGTCTCACCTTAAACATTAATCTATTACTATATAAGTAATTTATACTTTTTTTTTTACAGTAAACAGGTGTAGTCTTTGATCATTCCCTGTCCAGTTTTGTCCTTGAGCAAGACACTGCTCACCTGCCTGTGTGAGTGAGACTAAATGATTGGGGACAGGCAGACAACCTCTCCGTTACTGTATCCTTAAGTCGTCACATGTTCAAAATCATAAAGCCGTTGATCTATGACTTCCTGCTGTCTTTCTGGTGACCCACTTCTCAGTCAGCTGTGTGCGATAGAAATTCCTCATACTAAAGCAATCTCGTATTTGGGGGATTTTATTACCCAATCTATTAGCCAGCTGCAAACACTCTGCTATATTTGTTTGAACAGGCTAAAAATAAATGAAGCGTGATGATTAGAGAGAGATGTAAACATTGATCTGGCTGTAGGTGTGTGTGGGTGGGTGGATGGATATGTGGGGGGCCTGATTGGGATTAAGTCAAGAATAATGTTCTTGCTTGTGACGGTGCTGGAATCACAATCAAAGCAAAGCTTCTGGAGTACACAAAGATATATATTTTCCTTCCCTTTCCCCATAACTACATGATTTCTCTCTTTTTAAAATAAAATTTAACTTTTTTCCTCATAAATTCGTCATAAATTTACCAAACCATTTACAAATAATAGGGATTTTAGATCAGAAACACTGCACTGGTGTGTTGGACTTTTCACATGGCTGTATTGCATAACTGCAAACTCTTGACCCCCGACTTAACCAAGCGCATTTTCTCCATTTCAGCTTTACCCAAACAATTTTTGTTGCTCTTTTGTTGCATTTTCATACTAGTTTTCTTCTAATTTTTGTCACTATTTTGGCGCTTTTTTCAAGAAGCCTTTACTGTAGATAGAGGTAAAGCCAAACTGGAGAAAATGTGCTCGGTTCAGGTGGGGGTTAAGAGGTTAATAAAAGGTAATGCTGAAGAAATAAAATGGAATGTTTGAAATATTATTTAAATAAAAGTACACTTGGAAGCAAATATTTTTACTTCAGTCAGTTCTTTGCTCTGGTGTCTGTACTTTTAATACAGATGCACAAGAAAACATTTTGAGTACTCACCTCCACCAGTGATTGTATATGCATACATTTGAGCAGAGTTTGCATAATTAAATGTGTGTAATTGTGTGCATAATTAGTATTTTTCAGTCTTATCTTGAAACAAATGAATAGCAGTGTATGTTGCCGTGTCCTTTAGAAGTAGTTAGGAAACCAAACAAGGAGATCATGAAAGCAGATGAACAGATCTCTGTGTTGTGTTGATGCTCTGCTGCTGAACTCCTTATTGTTTACACCTAGGACCTCTCACTGCCGTGCACCTCCTTCCTCTGCCCCCCTGCCCTGTTCGTGGCCCGGGACATGAGCTCAGGCCATGAGCTCAGCAGCTCAAAGTGAACACTTCCTCCTCTCTCCCACTCTGTCGTCCCCCTGTGTGCAGGCCTCATGTGTGAACCTTGCTCAAGCTCTCAATTTCCATGTCACAATTAAATGCTGCAAAGTATAGGCCCAAAACAAAAAACCTCCAGCACCTGATCAAGATGATGGAGAAAACAGCTGTGAGTGTAACAGGGAGTTTGGACCAAAGAATCATGCTTTGTTACTGTGTACTGGTCTTCGAGGCTCAAAGGGGTAGTGCCCTAACACTTTAATCCCAGCTCCGTTGTGTTGTTGAGAATAACACTTCACCCTGCTTACTTATGTGTGAGTGTGAGTGATTGGTGCTGATTGGTTTGAATCCCTCCCATGTTTATGTGTTTCTTCTGCGTGCTACCTTAAAATCTCTGATAATAAGGATCAAGAAAAAAAAAAGTAGAGTAACTAGTATTGGGAAAAGTGGTATATAAGACTGATACTGTATATTTTAGTAATATTGTAGTAGGAGTGGCCCAAAACCTTTCAACCTCCAGCATACTGTATGTCCAGTTTGCACATACAGGTATTCATTCATTGTTTAAGGTGATGTCATATCAGTGAAGTGCACACGTTCGGGCTATTGTTGACCGAGCAATAGCCCTTTTTACCTCAACCAGACCCCCAGGGGAAATACATATTTATTTTATGGTTGTTACAATAGTTTTTATTGTTGTGCCTTTAATTAACAGGCTCTATATACGGCATTGCTTCTAGTTTGGGGGTTCATTTGTCTTACTCCCGAGTCCCGATCCCGATCTATCTTAGGCGGCAGCGAGGTGACGGACGCACACAGGACGAGGACTGGAGTGATTTAGGCCAGTTTTACTTTGTCTTAATTGTTTGTGCACAAAGTGTTTTATGCGCAGGTGCACGTGACTCCATAAAAATCACATTTTGCAGTGCTTAAGACAGTGCTTTACTCAGTGACGTGCTTCTGCTCCAGTCTGTGTGTTGAAGGAAAAGTCAATAATAACTTAAGAAGATGTATTTTGCTCTCTCCTATCAATTAAAACTGTATTGGTAATTGTGATATACAGTAGTTAAACAAATAAAAAAGACAAACGATAAAGTTGCAAGGTAAGCTATTTAGGCGCAGCGCGACCGCCTAGGAAGTGTGCTTTGACATGGAAGAGCGACTGCCTTTGAAAATCCTGTGCACGTCACTGTATCATTTATTCATTTGTAACTGTTTGTACTTTTTTCTATCCTAGACACTACAAGAAGATGTACATTTGTCATTTATTTTATCGTAATTTTGGTCTAGTCTGGCCTTGGTGTTAAATCCAGATCCACAAAACAAGATTTTAAGTGGAGACCTTTAGAGCCGGGTCTGTGGACAAAGGCCGGCCTGAGGTCTTATTAAACCCGCTTTAGTCTGAGTGAATTATGTCCCCCTCAAAAGTTAGCAAGTGTTATTCACTGTAATGGCTTCCTCTCGGCCTAAATTTAAACCAAATGCCTACAGCGCTACGCGGTGATGGTCCTCCGGAGATATAGCGGGGTATTTATCTTCCCGTTTTTCACCTGTCCTCAGATCCGTTTTCTTTTTTAAGTCCGGCAGCGGGGGGATTTAGTGGGCTGCTTCCTCCTACGGCCCATAGGAATACGCCATATAACTGCGGGGAGGGTAGAGACCTGTCGCGCACTAAAATAAAGTTATGTCAAAACCATTCGCCTCTTCCTGGAGTCTTCCCTCAAACTCGAAACTATCCTCTCCGGACCAGCAACATTACAAGTCATTCATTTTATTTGAATGGCCGCTAACATTAGGCAGTTATACACTATTTTATTCATTTTTGTTTTTTTATGTTTGAAGAAGTAGAAATAGAACACATTGCAGAATATGTAAGTCGTACTGGTATTACAAGTAGTAAGAGCCTGAGCAATAGCAGCAATAGTTATGTAAACTACATCCCCAGATCTTGACTATTTGCTTGGCATTTTCAAATAGTTGTACTTTGATCATGTAATATATGCAACATATGTAACAGTACTCAACATGTGATAAATATATCACAACTTGCTGACTTAGAATGGAGTTTAAGTGGACATGCTCTATAATAATAATAGGTCAGAGGCACAGAATGTTTTGGGCTAACTTCCTGATGATCAGTGTAGGGTAAAGTCAACTTCCTGTCAACATTTTGAACGTAAATTTGAAATAAAATAAGGAAAACTTAAATAAATGCCAAGCCGAGTGTGATTCATAAAGATTTGTTTAGATGTTGGTGCTATTTTAGGGCCGGGACATTTTTCGATTAATTACGATTAATTAATTACATATAAAACAAATATTAATCGAAATTAATCACACTTTGTTAATCGCCGACATAAACTTATTTAAAAAGATAATTCTCCAAAATAAATCAAACTGCTGTTGTTTTTTAAGTGTGAAATGATCACACAGGCCTCACATCTCCACTTCAGATGAGTTAAAAAATATAAAGAAGCCTCTAAAAATAAATACAACCCCTTAATAAATTATGCTTAAATGCGATTAATTGCGATTAATTAATTACAAAGGCCATATTTAACTCAATTTAAATTTTTCATCGCATCCCACCTCTAATTTATTTATTTGTTTATTAATATTTGTTATCATTAAATTGCAAAGAAGTCTCGTTTACACGTTGAGCTAAGGTTTTAACACGTTAAAATTATCATACAGCGATTCCTCCATAGGAATAAAACGATGACCGGAAACAGGTCACAGGAAGTTAGCCTCGGGTTGCGAGGCTTAGACACATTTGAAATTATGTCCATGCAAAGCAAATACAGTCAAGAGTGAGAATGACACAGGGAAAACAAGCTTTAAATTTTAGCTAACAGCATGCTCGCAGAATTAAGCCGCTGTGAGTAACACGCTTTGAGCACAGAGCTGGTCCGGTAATGGATTATGGGCTTTAAAAAAGTGGAGGACTGTTTCTATGACCCAATCAAATCTAGGAAATACAGATCAGCGCACTTCAGCAGTTGAAGAGGAAACAACCAAAGGGAACGTGATTAATCAAAACGTTGATTTTTACGCGATTTGTCAAGTAATTAAAACATACTTTCCTGCAGCACAATTTTACGACTACTCTGCTACTTGAGTAATACCCTTGAAAGTACTTTGGCATAAGACACAGATTTAAAGTTATGTCAAAACCATTCCCCTCTTCCTTCCTCCTCTGAAAGCATATCCCCCGAGGAGCAGGAGCCTTACAAGCCTTTCCCTTTATATGAATGGGCACCAACAGCCTGTTTCGCCATCGGGATACGTCTAAATTTTGCAGACACATCCTGTGGTCCATTAGGCACAGCTTTACTTTCAATTGAGCGTCTCCCGGCGGACCCCCGTCTTCCTATTTCATGTGGAAATCGTGTAGCGTCCCTTCAAAGCGCGAGATCATTTGCGAGACGGACAGGTTAGACATTTGCGAGGAGAAGAAGAAGAAGAAGAAGAGGGGGGATGTGATTGGATTAGCCCAAAATAAATAGAAGTTATGTAATACCTGCAGAAGTCTTTGGTGAAGGAGGAGAGCACCTGTATTTTTTATTGTAGTTTTATTAGAGCCCGCCTGCTTTATACTAGTCCATAAAGTGAGCCCGGTGCCCAGGGAGTCGTTTGGGATGATCTTTAGAACAGCAGAGCAGCCACTTCTCACAAACTCAAAATGATGTCAGAGAGAGAGAGAGCTACATTTGATTAGACTTTTATTTGATTTAATAGAAATGTCAGTGCAGACTTTGTAGATGACATCTGTGTTACTGGAACCTCTGGGGGGACTGAAGGGAACAGGATTGGATAATGGACAGCACCTGCTATGAATGCTGTGGTGGACGTATTCCTGAAGTTCAATTCAGGAATTTCTCTCTCAGTCGTCCAGGAATCTTCTATTGAAAAAGATGATCAAATATCTTCCACTGGATTGGGTTAGGGAGGATATTGTGTTGAGGATGATTTACTTCAGAGGTTTGTTCTCACTCTTGTTGTCAAACGTAAGATAAGTCAAACACACAAGCTAAAAGGCCTATTGAAACTCTCTTAGGAGCACTTCGAAGTCCGCTCCTAAGGTATTATTACGCCTTACAATATAGTACCCCTTTTTATCTGCTTAGAAAATCGACATGTTTAATTTTGTGTAACCAGACTTGGACCGTGTAAAGGCTTACGTAACCGTATTTAAATAGGGTAAACATGGAACGGCTTGGTAGCTTCTAACTTTACCCCAGTTTGGGGCTATACCTTTGCTGGAAGAGGTTAAATGCTAACAACATTTGCGTGACTGAGCGCACGCACAAAGACCAGACAGTTATGCATCAACTCGTCTAAGCTCAGGTAAGAACATATCTCAGTATGTTAAAACGGTGGCCTATTCCTTTAAGCATCAGGAGGTAGGATCAGGACATAGGAGGTATTATTTGAGGAATTCAGACGCAGCCTTTATGTCATTTTACGAAGCCTTATGAGTTGATTCCACGTATGTGATTTGAACACTTTCCTCTCCTCGTTATAAAAATACAGAGAGAGCCTTGGCCGTGTCATCGTCGGTAAGGACTCTCCTGCTGCTGAAGTGCGTGTCTCTGGTCCAACTCTGAAATCATATCTGCCTCAGCTGCTTTTATCAAAGATCCCGAGGACAAATTGATTCCCGGAAACAAACAGGCCACTCGGACGCCCCTGCTGACAGACGAATGTGTTACCAGTCATACGATATGTGCCGCTAACGCTGCGCCACACACCTCTCCAAAACATGTGAAAAGGGGCTCATATACAACTCATTTGGCAAAGGTTTTACACTGCATGCCCTCCCTGAACACCCCGTCCACTGACCCAGGTGTGGGGTGAACACAAACAGAGCCCTCACTGGCTCGAATGATTTTTTAATTGATATATTGAATAAAGTATAAATAAATAGAGATCAGTGTTTTAAAAAGTAACTTGTCATCATGTTACTCCTCTGGGAAACTAACTCGTGATATTACTCTGCTACTTTATTATGAAAGTAGCACTTTAGAGTAGTCTTGCGTGAACAATTTTAAACATAGCCTTTATTTGCCAAACATATTATACTCCATTTCACATGCTGAGCTATAGAAGCTAAATCAGTATGCAAAATAATTGCACGATAAATCCCCTCTTCTGAGCTTGAATATCAATGTACTTGTGTATTTGTACTGATAAACTCAATCAACAGTCCACAATAAGAGGCATTAACATGTACAGTAGCGTCCCTAAAAACCAATGAAACAGCTGATAGTTGGCTAAAGATAAATACATTTACCTTTTTTTGCCAACAAAATGTTAGTGTCCTTCTACAAAGGTAAAGCTGAATAGCGCTCAATGAAACCTCCGATGCCTGTAAAGTGGGAACAGCGGCTTCTCAGCTGCCTAGACACAAGTGCCTGCTCTGCCGCTGTCATGGCCGTCATGGCCGTCATGATCAGGGAAATGATAAGGCAGCGAGAGGAGATGGACTCGCAAACATAACACGTCACGTTACTCGTTACTGTACCATCCACAGTGATGCCAGAAATGAGTCTTTGGCTTGCTCATTCACGTGCCATTATGTGCTACAAACAAATACAGATACGTGAACAAAATGAGGATATTTCCCCTTTAATAGTTATTAATAAAGACATACAGGATTAGCCTTAAAGATTAGGAGATGACCTCACTTGGTCCGATCACATACCGTCCAATCCTTTTAGCAATTAGCCTTGAACTGGGAAAGACGATCGGCTCCGGTTTCCCATGGCAGCGTCCCTCGTCATCCCAGAGTACTTTGGATCTTTCCCCCGGCGTCCTAATTAAGACATTAATGCTACATCCCCCGGGAGCTATGGGGCGCCGCGCTCCCACCGAGCGCATTCCCGCTGCAGCCATCAAAAGTGTTATGATAATAGGCAGCTTTGCACAGGTGCAAATTGCTTACATTTAGCCCGCATTTGCTCCCCATCACAGATTCATCAAAGCTTAATTGTCCTTGACTTAACCATTTGCCAACAAGGCTCTTTACAGCCAACTCCACTCAGCGTGTTTAGAGTGAAACTTTTATAACATTTCTGTATGTTGATCAGTTGGAGCTGAGAATCATGACGGCAAAAGGACTGTCATTGTTAGATACCAGGACAAAGTCAGGAATATAAGAGTAAAAGTACCCTTACACAAATACTTTACAATTACTTTAATATGTTATACGTAGTGTAAATATTTATGTATATACGGTTCATCACTACTTTTTCATAGTTTTGAACTAAAGTATGTCTGAAATATGTTTTTTCTTGTTGCTTCTTACAGTACATAAAGTCATAAAATATGTCATTCCTAAGAACAATCGTGGCCAAATACAAAGTTATCAAAGTCTGTGAGAAACACATTTTGGTTAAAACTTTCCTTTCATGCGGTCACACAAGTAACTAATACACTTTTTCTGTGCTTATTCTGTACTAGCACAGAGCCAAACATGTGTGCCATCCAGCACCACATCTGATCTTTTATTTAAACAGAACATTTGATCTTCCACCAAGACTGGACTGTGCCACAAATCGCAACGTTTTCCGACCTCTTTTAAAGGGTGTATTATGCAAAATCTACTTTTAAGAGCTTTTTACCATGTTACAATCTTGTCCTCTCGTCAAATACAGACACGGAGCTGTGTATCGTGCTTGTGCTTCTCCAGTGATTTTTATTCACACCGCAGCGACAGCTCCCAAAAAGCTCCTAAGGTCCTACGTTTTCAGGAAATAGTTTCCTCACCATCGAAGCTTAATCATCTTAACGTAAAAACACTCGACTTAGCTTCACTACAGCCACAAAATCAGGAAGTGAAACTACAGGATATTTTGTTCTAGCTGTTTTAGATCAATGTTGCATTTTCTAAACAACAAAGTGTATGACAGTGATAAATATGTGTTTGAGATTATTTCCAAATACCCTCTTTGATGCTTCTATTTTATTATAAAGCAGTCTTATACTATGACTGTGGTAAATCCCATACATTTTCCATGAAATAGAAAGTTACAGTCTCCACATAACCCTTAGTGTAGAGCTTTTTAGTATGACTTCAACATAATAACACTGGAATAGATATCAAGGATCTGAATACTTTGTGTAGCCACTGTACAGTATATACTAGCTATATACATAATGAAATCACATACTCTATGTCTTTGCATTGACTCCAATTGAACCTATATTATGTGGCCACTTATCACCAACAGTCTCACAGTTACATGTCCATTAGGCCTCCCCTTGACCTTCTAATATTGACTTGGACCTGCGCCGCGGTATGTGTATAAGCCACTCACTGCAATTACAGCGAGCTGGGGAGAGAGGGGCTCGGGATGGCCTCTCCCATGCACAAGAGCCTGGCTTTGCTCCAGGCCCGGGCAAATGCAAGGCAAGAGTCTCCAGCCCATAGCGGCGGTACCTCGGGGAGTAATTAGGCAGTTTTATCCCAGCGTGTTGATATAAATGCGGCCAAGTTAGCCCCCCACGCCCTTGCTTTGTGGTAATGATCATGTTCAACAGGTGGCAAGGCAAAACGGACAAGTCCTGTAAGGGGATAGCCCACTTCCTGGATTTTGTTTTGCCTTTTACCCGGACCAATCTGATCTTCAGTGCCTTTTGGAAGCAACAGCAACACATTTTTTTTACTTAGGTCTAACTTGAATACATTTATTTGATAAACTGCAAAGGGGTACACCTTGAATAATGTACAGTATGGCCACATTATTGTTTGGAGTTTCAATATTGCAAACACAGAATGTAAGGCTCTCAGTCCCGTTGTAGTAGTGATAGACTACAACAACAAAAATGTTGTTGTAATTTTCCTAATTTAGTTACGTCTTGTTTTTGAACAATTTGATGAAGAAATTAAATTCAATGGGATGTGCTGTGTTGATATGCTTCGAAAAAATAACATTGTTAGGCCATATTGTTTATTTGTGTCATGCTGCCCTAGCTCACACCCTTCACTATTCTGACACCCGTAGCAATATAAATATAACATCAAAAGATTTTGTTGTTTGTTTGTTTGTTGCTTTATTTGTTATTATACATGAACTGTACAACGAAATTTGTCCTGTGCATTTAACCCATCCCTCGATGACCCGTAGGGAGCAGTGGGCAGCGGCAGTGCTGCGCCCGGGGACCCATCTCCATGATGTGGAGTCAGGCTGGGGGTCAAAAACACCTGCAGAACATGCAAACTCCACACAGAAAGGCCCCGTCCAGGTGGGAATCAAACCCAAGACCTTCTAGCTGTGAAGCACGAGCGCTAACCGCTGCGCCACCGTGCCGCTCAAGATCTTGAGAAATATTCCAAGTGACTAATTTATATGATGGTTTTATCAAACCATTGTGCAATGGAGACACTTGTAATGACTAATTCAATGCAAGAAGTGATAATATGAGAAAACTGTATTTTTGTGATATATTTCAATCATTTTTTCTTTCTTTTATGCAAAATTAAGAAAATAGCGTTGTAGTATTTGTAGAAAGTTTCATGCAGAAAGTTCATGCACTTTCAATTTTGAAGCTCAAATCCTATGCTTGGTATTAATAAGTAGTACTATAGTATACTATACTAGTTGCAGAGGTCAGTTAAACTGTGGACCAAGTGTCCTCATCTGTGTCCTTAAAAGCTTGAATGAATAGCTGTTTGCATAATTCTGTTGGAAGTAAACGTATGTCAGATACCGGAAAGTGTTGGACGAATTTGTCACCATCTCATCACATTATGGCTAATGGGGACGTCCCAAGGGGGCACAGCTCAATCCAAACAGTGGGAAGTGGCTGAGGTGAAAGTGGACACTGGTCTGACATAGACACACAGACGATGGGAAGTGTTTAGCTTTTCTCTTCCACGGGTCGTCATTAGAGAGGCCTGTTTGACTGAAATCTGTGCTGGAGTATGTCCACTCGCTAATGTGGGCATACTGTATACAATTATGGACACACTTTGCTTATAGAGTAGAAGTACTCATACTCTGACCTTCATTTAGAGTTGAATGTGCTGTTTTTTGGTAAGCACTACAAGATACCATCCAATCAAAATTACAATTTGAATGGTCGCAAGTAGCAAATAACATTGACAGAAATAGTGAATATGATTATAGGGACGTACTAATCATGTTATGCAGACCTCTGCAACATATTCTGAAATGTGTGTGAGTCTTGTTTTTGTTTACTTCATATTCCAGGCTTGTTTCAAATGTTAAACATGGGGAAAACTAGTCTGGCTTTGTCTATTCTACACAAGCAAGTAGTCTGGACACGCAACAGTTGAAGCTTTTTAAAAGGGCGGGCCTATTACGCACAGGTTGTCAGTGAATTAAACCAATCAGCAAACGTGACGATAGTGGAGTGCTGTAGTCCAGTTATGTTAGCCGGGGGCTACTCTCTGTTACACTCACCGTCACCCGCTAAGTCTGCATCGGTGCGACTCACTGTGAAGGAGCTCATCAGCGAGCCACTACAGAGAGGACCAATCAGGCTAGCTTGTCTAGTCAAAAATGTACGCCACGGTCTTCATTTAAAAGCACCATGTATGATTTAATCACAATTGCATTTATCTGAACAATTTTAATTAGGCGTTAGGGTTCCTAAAGAGCTCGGGTATTTACTTTATGGTTATGGAATAATTTTCAACCACATTTTTGCCGTTATGTTTGATATACAGTGCCTTGCGAAAGTACTAATACACCTTGAACTTTTGTATATTTTGTCATGTTTACAACCTTAAACATAAAGATTTTATTTTGAATTTTTTACTGAAAGTTCACACACAAGTAACAGACAACTGTGAAGTGAAAGCAAAATGATACATGATTCTGTTATTTTACAAAAAATAGAAAAGTGAAAAGTGGGGCGTGCATAAGTATTCATACAACATTTTCTGAGTGCATTAAATTGCCTTTATAACATTCCTAATGACTGCAGAATGTTCACACCTTGCCCTAACCATTAAATAGAGGCCACCTGTGTGTAATCTACTCTCAGTATAATTCCAGCTGTTCTGTGAGGGCCTCAGAGCTATGGTCAGAGTGTATTGGTCACTAAGCAACATCATGAAGGCCAAGGAGCACACCAGAGAGGTCAGGGATAAAGCTGTGGAGAAGTTTAAAGCAGTGTTAAGTTATACAAAGATTTCCCAAGATTTGACCATCTCACGGAGCACTGTTCAATCCATCATTGGGAAATGGAAAGAGTTATACTGTAGCTGTCATGATTCGTCTTTTTTGTTACCTCTGGGGCCTGACTTGCCTCTGCTCTTCCACCTTCATCGTCATCACTTTCCTGACCCTCCCGATTCCTCCTGGTCTGCCTCATGTCCCTCCTGCTGCTCCCCTGGTTCAGAAACGGTTCCCTCCTCTGGACCCCCTCCACCCTCCCGGGGCTGTTTGCATTATGGGACGTCTGGGAGCCGTCCCTTGGTGCTTGGTTCTGTCATGATTCATATTTTGTTTCCCTGTTTTTGTATGTTGTCTTTGGCCTAGTCCTGTGTTTTATTTTGACATGTCTGTTCTGTCCTTGTGATTTTGCTTTACTTCCCTTGTGTTAATTGCCTCCCTCGCTCTGATGTGTTTCACCTGTTCCTTGTTTCCTCATGTATTAATACCCTTGTGTTTCCCTTGTTCTTTGTTGTGTCATTGTCTACGTCAGCCCCGGTTTGAGTTTTGTCATCGCTGGATTTTGTTATTTTTGTTTTCGTCATTCATTAAACATCCCCAGTTTTGTTGCAGTCCTGCATTTTGGGTTTATTTTCCTCACTCCACCTCAACCGTGACAATAGCACCACTGCAAACTTACCAAGACACGGCCATTCGCGTAAACTAACAGACCGAACAAGGAGAGCACTGGTCAGAAATGTAACCAAGTGCCCTAAGATAACTCTGGAGGAGCTGCGACGTACTGCCGCTGAGCTGGGGGAATCTGTACATGGGACAACTATAAGTCGTACTCTACACAAATCTGGCCTTCATGGACGAGTGGCAAGAAGAAAGCCATTATTGAAAGGAGGCCAAAAGAAATCCCGTTTGAAGTTTGCTAGAAGTCATATGGAGGACACAGCTACCATGTGGAAGAAGGTGCTTTGGTCAGATGAGACTTTTTGACCCAAATGCAAAACGTTATGTATGGCACAAACCTAACACTGCTCATCGTCCTGAGTGCACCATCCCCAGTGTCAAATATGGTGGGGGGAGTATCATGCTATGGGGCTGCTTTTCCTCAGCGGGGACTGGGAAGATTGTAAGAATAGTTGGGAAGATGGATGGAGCCAAATACAGGGACATTTTGGAGGAAAACCTGCTGGAGTCAGCAAGAGAATTGAGGCTGGGGCGGAGATTCACCTTCCAGCAGGACAATGACCCTAAACACAAAGCTAAATCTACAATGGAATGGTTTAAAAAAAACATATTAATGTGTTAGAATGGCCCAGTCAAAGTCCTGACCTAAATCCTATTGAAAATCTGTGGAAAGACCTGAAAACTGCTGTTCACAAACGCTCTCCTTCTAATTTGACAGAGCTTGAGTTGTTTTGTAAAGAGGAATGGGCTAAAATATCAGTCTCTAGATGTGCAAACCTTGTAGTCATACCCCAAAAGACTTGCTGCTGTTATTGCAGCAAAAGGGGGTTCCACAAAGTATTTCATGCTGTATGAATACTTGTGCATGCCCCACTTTTCTATTTTTTGAAAAAATAACAGAATCATGTATCATTTTGTTTTCACTTCACAGTTGTCTGTTACTTGTGTGTGAAAAATCTAAATAAAATCTTTGTTTAGGGCTGTAAATATGACAAAATGTGCAAAAGTTCAAGGTGTATTTAGTACTTTCGCAAGACACTGTACAGTTCATGTTACTCAGCAGCATATTACAGTACAGGCTTTCTACATTTTCTCTCAGCCTAAAATATGCACAATAGGTTTACAATCAAGATCTGGGTTCAGGTGCCACATTGCATTTGCGTTTACTTTGAATATTGTATTTTCTGCAGCAAATACTTCAGTACTTAAACTAAAGTATTGATTTGATATGGCAACTTTTACTCATATTGGAGTAATATTTGACCAGGAGAATCTGTACTTAAACACAAGTAATGAAATGAAGTACTTAAACCACCACTGTGTTGTAAATTCAATTGTGTTTCACTTTATTTTTAGCCCGCAATAATATTTAAGTTGACAAAAAAAAACCTGCTCCAAACCTTAACCTTCTTGCTCTTACATGAAGAGAGACTCACGAGGACCGCAGCGCCACTTGAAGGCCGTACAAACAACTACACTCTTAACTTCTGTACCTCATAGAGCAAACATAGACACATTTCCCTTGTTTTCCTCCCAGATGGATTACAGTGGAGTTACAAGCTTCTGGATCGAGTCATCTCTCCTCTGCTCCTCCAAATCTCCAGTATCCTGCACTCGAGGGGAGGTACAGGGTTGGGGGAGGGCTGTGCTATGCAAGGGAAAATACATAGGAGACTCCTGATTCACTGTCATATAATGGACCATTTGGGGCACACAGAAGAAGAAGAAGAAGAAGAAGAAGAAGCAGGGGGAGGAATGAAGCATGTTTCCAAATTTACAAGCGTCCTTCCCAGAAAACGTGTGGAACAGATTTGAGCTTATCTTCGGAAACAAATGTCTTTTTAATTCGGACAACCTGTCGGGCTACAAGTTACAGCGTAGAGGGAAGGCCTTGTGAATACGGGAGCAAAAGGAAAACTGAAATAGATAATGGAGATGTGGTAGAAATTATGGCCTTGGGGTGACACATTTAAATCGTTTTTTGTGTCTTTTCTGCAGCATAAAGCTCCTCTTGCATTTTATTGTGTAATACATAGAAACTGTCACTGTCCACCACATTTTCATTCTCTGCAAATCATCACAACCTGTTTAGAGCAGTTCTCCTTCTATAGTGCGTTCATCACGGCGCCATTGCTTTGCTTGCGTGTGTCGTCAGCGAAAGAAAAATGAAACCTTGTGTGGTCTGTTTCCATTGCCTGCCGAGTGTGCGCCAGGTCAGTTCTAAATCCTCACTAACACTTTTAACCTGTGGTGGTCAAAGTACTTGATTTTATTACTTGAGTAAAAGTACAGATACTACTGCTCAAATGTTGCTCCAATTAAAGTAAAAGTTCTTTCAAATGTTTACTTAAATGTACCTACTGACGCATTTACTGCTGAAAACACCAAAGTATTCACTGTAGACAGTTCAAGAAAAAACACATAAATTGTGCTCGAATTCCCGGGGACAAATGTTCTTCCTTGTTGTGAGTCCGTAGTATTTGGCAGTACATCTACACAGCGCCGCCTACTGTCCTGGAGTGTATTATGACGAGTGCATTATTAGGCTTTTGAAATGAACAAAACACGTGGACAAAGTTATGTTTTACTGTGGAGCCTGTGTAGAAATAGTCGAAAGCATTATATTTGTCTTTCAGATGTTGAGGAGTAAAAGTAAAAAGTTCTGAACAAAACACTGCTCAAGTATAGTAAAGACCCTCAAAAGCTCTACTTAAGTGCAGTACTTGAGGGAATTTACTTCGTTACTGACCTATTCTGTGCCTAAATTGTCTTTACCATGACATTTAAGTTACAAAACCGCTAGAAGAAATGCAATGAAATTATTGAAAGAATAACCTTTGGCGCTTAGACCCCGGCAGAGAAAGACTTAGTTATTATCTGGTGGTGAAGAGGAGGAGATGTAGAATTCTGCTGCTGCGGTGGAGGTTGGTCAACAAGACAAACACGGTGTTTGGTTGATAGGGAAACATTGGCTGGCAGCTACAAGTGAATTTAACCATAGAGCTTCATTACATTTATCCTTTCATATTTTAAATAATTGAAACGTCTAGTCTAGAAAATGAAGTGGCACTCGCAGAATAGGTCATTCACTAGATGGGACATTAATACGCACCATTTTAGCCAAAACATGCATATCTTTAAAAGGGGCACTTAAAATCCCGTCTGACTCGTTCATCCTCTTGGAGCCACAACTTCTGCACCAAGTCCAAAAGGCTCTCAACATGGCTTCCACGGTGGTTACTCCCGTCCGGTTAATTATGGAGCCCGGAGTTTAGATTTAGGAGACTGATCCCGCTGACCAAGCCGCGACATGGGGTTTTGTTATAATTTTCACCTATCACTATGTTTTGAAAGCTTAGCCTAACCTTAACCCTAATCTAACTTTCATCACAGGCTTAAGAACGGCCTGAGATGTCTAAAAACAGTCTCAAAACAAGGTCTGTGGTTGTAAATTAGTTTTTTCTATACGTGGCGGTTTGGCTTTGCAAATCGAAAGCCGGTTTAGGACATTTTGTGGAGAGTTGTGAAGAAGTGCATTGCCTCTCAGAATGTCCTCAAGTCTTTTGGGCCGTATCCAGTGCTTCTATTGGCTTCATGGGATTTCACAGACATGTTTACTACTTTATACTGAGCTGGAGCTAGTCTCTGGGATACATCTGTTTAGGAGAATGTTTATATCCTCATAGACATGGGCCTCAGAGACGTGAAGTGTCATATTCGCCGCGTTTTGAAGGATTGAGTCCAAGCACAGACGTTGACAGGGCTGCTTGTTCATGTCCCCGAACAGTCTCCAAACTGTTTCCGTAAGTCAGAGACAGACATTTTGAATCAATAGCAAGCAAATCTAACTCAAGCGTGCCTTACTTAGGGAACAATACATGGCTCACGATAACGGTAACCTATAATAACGGTAATCGATATATATTACACAAAATATCCTACAGCAAATCATCAAACCACAGTCCTGTTTTCAAAATGAATACATGAAATTGACCATTGTTGCCCTTTATTGACTGAAAGCTCTGGAGCACAGCAGCCTTATTAATATACATGACGTCATTCAATAGTATGTATTACACCGTCACAAGTATTGAAGAAAAAGTATATTGTGCCGCACAATATCGCAATATTTTGCTAAATTGATACATTGCCACACCCCTAACCTTAAGGCCATTGGTGGCATTAAAACTGTCCACATAAACCTAAAACTCTTCTTTGCCACCAATTCCTATGTTTCATGGTGATGGTACAGGAAAAGAAAAGAAAATGGACCCAATAGAAACATGTTCAGATGTCCATGTTCAACTCGATAACAAAACACAATAGTAAATCTTTTCTTCCATTAAGTTAGGACATTAATGGAAGCAGAAGTAGCCAGCAGAAGACCTACGTGCTCCAGAAGTAGTTTCAAAAGTCTGAATTATGCTTCCCCTCTCATGTCTGATCTCTCCCCTGTGATCCGTCTGCTCTCCGTGCCTTTATTGTTTATTTTGACTGAAGTATGTGTGACCTCGAGGTGACAAATGTGAATGAGACCAAACCAAAATAAAAGTCTAAAAGTGTCTCTTTGTCTGCAGAGGGACCCGGGGCCAAACCTCTGACGTCTTCTCCTCCAGATTACTGCCCTGTCATTGTTCAGACACTTCCCTAAACACTCAGGCCGTGCACAGAGGAGGCTGATACCTGCCGCTACGAGGTACGCACGGTGCACTGCATACAAGATGTGGATGAAATGTGTCTCTTTCAAGGAGATCCTACTGCATAAAACAGCAGAGGATACAGTACAATCACATACACATCTTTGCCCACTGTACAGATATAAGATAATGCAAATTTGTCCCACAGTGGGGAAATTGCATTGTAGAACAGCAAAGTGCAAAATAGCAGCATTTGAATAAGAAATAAAACAGGTCGTAAAATACTTATGGGACACAGGGGCAAAAATCTAAGACCTGACTGGAACTTTACTGGTAGCGGGACGTCTCTAGCTCGTCTCCATGGAGATTTTGACTTGCAGCGACAGCCAAATAAAAGATTTCAAATGGTTAGATCCTCACCCAAATCCATTCTTTGATTACCCACTGCAGAATTGCATTTTCTGTGTCGAGCTGGTCATTAGGAGCATGTTTTGTGTTGGCAACAGTAGAATCCAAAATGTTACGCTGTATGCCTTTAATGAAATAAGCAGCCTCACAGTTATCTTTTAATAACTGGACTATTACTATAATACGAATGGCTGTCCAAAAAAGAAAAAAAAAAGCTTCAGACAGATATGTTTACTTTTGAGCTAAAGAGTACTTTACTTTACTTTCATCTTCATTTAGGGGACAAAAGCTCATAGACACAGAGATGTGCTGCACCAGATTAGGGCTAAATAGCTAGTTCTGGTTACAGAAAATTCATTAAAAGCGCACATTCAATATAATCACTAATCACTTTAAACTTCCCCCCGAATTCAACCCATTTACCGACACAGTATGTCACTATCAGACATTACCACAATACGTAACATGGTTTAAAATGCTCAAAAGATACAACCACTAACCCCAGCCCCTGTGTGTGTTTTGAGCCCTCTTGTCTTCTCCGTTTAGTATTTTATATTTGACGAAAGGATTATTTGCAGAGTTCTAAGCTTAAGCAGATGATATATAGGACGTCTGTGGAGTCCAAAGCGACAAATATTCAAAGCGCACTAAGATTTGTTGCACAAAGTGTTTATTACATAATTTTATCGGTTTCTTATTTGTTGCACTTCCAATTTTATGCATATTTTGAGCAAAGCTTGAAGCCGCTAATATACTTCTTTACTCACATTTGCCTGACACTGCTCATTTGCCCCTTTTTAGTGTATCGTTGACATATCTGGATGCATAGGATTGGAAACAGAGGAAGCCACCGCTGACCTGAGTGTGCTTCTTGTACACAATGTGCTCACTTTGAAAACACACACTTCCTCTATGTCGGGATAATGACGCTGATAAACTTTCAAAGTCTGTGCTGTGATGCCCCGCTCCACGCGTTCACAACAATGCCACACAATGGGCCATTAAAATAGCAATAACTATGGAGCTAAAAATACTTAAAGCGCTTAAGCAGACGCACGATTTATGGCACTCAATATCACAGAATTGCAAATATTGTAAGTGCATGAAATAAAAATGTTAGTAGCTTTGCAAAAAGTAAACTTTCTAAATGTTCACTAAACTTGACAGTGTAACTTGTAGGGGTGTAACAATGCACTGTGGCACGATCCTCCGCTGTACTAAAATCTGATGATATACAACATACTAAAGTGACTGTGCAACTTTTAGCCAGTATTTTTTAAAGGATCTGTATCATGCTATTTTAGCCATTCCAAAGTAAAGTATAGGCATTTATATGATATATTGTAACTCTAACACTACGGAGTACTCATTTTTGTGAGAAATATAAGTATTTTCTGGAGGTATTTTTCAAACCCGAAAGACAAGACGCTTCGATTCAGTTAACTCCGCCCCCTCTCTCCGAGTAGATGCAGCCCATGCAACTTTAGCAGTAAAAGAAATATAAATATCACAGCATAAAGGGAAGTTACTTCACAATGCAGTTATAAGGAGTTGACATGTGCAACACAGTTTCATAAATGGCTAACACACACGTTAACACGCGTTTTGATTGACTCACCGCTCAGCCTGGCCTCCCATCATCGGGTGTTTACGTTATGGCACTCGCGTTGGTTATAAAAGTTAATCCACTTTGGTTCTGGCCAAGGTTCACCAAGCATCCATCAAGTGACGGTCACAGACAACACTATTTTGGCTGATAGTTGCTGAATCCCGGAAAGAAATTCTAACTTCTGGCGAGTGGACTCTTCTTTAGGAAGGTTGAATAAAGTCCTGTCCTCTCGTAGCGCATTTTCTCCGTGCCATTATCGTTAGGTAAGAAAAAAAACAGGCGGTGTCCAGAGTAGGTTAGAAAGAGCTCCTTCTTCACAAGTGTCGGTGCAAACGTGACATCTGTTCAGACCATAGACATATTATTAATAGACCATTAATACTCACTCCTCCCCGTTTACCATAATGACCACATTCGAGGGGGAAATCATGGCGGATTTACAGGCTCCTCCTCCCCAGCTCTGACGAAGCATGTTCCTAATAAGGGCATAAGGGCGGGATCTTCACTGTAGACTCAGCCCTTGCTTAACAGTTCGACCAGACCAAGTACCAGATTTCTAAAATTTATCCTACGATAACAAGCCCAGTGCCTCTGATTGTGTCTAACCCAGCGTAATCACAGGAGGAATATCTAGCTGTAGACAGTTCCAAAAAATTAGGCACCGGGCATTAAAGTTGTTTTTAACGTGTCTAAAGTGCAATGCATTCCAATGGGGGACTAGCGGCTATATGGCGGTACTACAGCAATGACGGCCTCCAGTGTTGTGGTCGCAAAGCAGAGCAGCCAGCGGCCATTGGTTCAGACACTCAGGGGTTGCATTTGTTTACTCCACAGGGGAAGCGCGGACGCGTCAGGTACTTCTTTTTTTCTTTTTTTTCTTACAACATAATAATGAAAAAGCTGTTTTATAAATTAAAATCAAGGCCATAAGGCATTACATTACAGAAGTCTGGCACTTCCTGTTTGACACTTGTGAGTGTCACAAGTCAGTGGTTTACCAGGAGAGGGTGGAGCAGCTGCTCAGAGAGCAGGATTCAGGAGGATTGCTTAGAACTGCATTAATGAAGCCAAAAACCACTCTGGGGCTGTCTTTGCATGATATAGGACCTTTAATTTATAAGCTCCGCGGTGCGTGTCCTGCGTGTATGTGCGTACCCAAACAGAGCGCATGTGTGTCATTTTCACTTACTACTAAACTGAAGGCTGCAGACACTCAAGATCTGCAAAGTTACATCCTCCAAAAACACATGAAATCTGCATGGCTTTGTAATGGGTTCTCTCTCTCTCCCAAAAAGTATAATGAGCCTCAAATAATGAGCCTCATGTCGGCATTGTTTTCACAATGCCAACATGTGACAGTGCGCTGTTTTTTGTTGTTGTTTTTTACACTACGATGTTGTTTTGCCTTGTGAGCCCAGGGGCACATTTTATTATAAAGCAGCTTTGAAAAATAGAAAGCATTGGCAACTTTATTCTGAGTTTATAAATATTGCCTGATAATGAACATTTAGGCTATTTTCAAACCCAACTCATTATTTATATCACTCTTGCACCGTGATGCACCAAACCCGTGGGTCCTGTACCGTGAATCGAACTGAACCGTGAGCTCGCTGGACCGTTACACCCCCAGTAATTTGACTTGTGTCTTTGCAAACAAATACTGTATCAGGTCACACTTATTGATGGAGTCTTCCTTTCTGCACCAAATGTTATGAATTATGAACATGTTGAGACAATCTGGAAACATGTTGTGATATGTATTTAAGGGTTAAGAGGAAACAATTCATTCTCTTTATGATGAAATATAAGTATTTTATTTTGGAAACGGGGGGGAAACATTTGGAGACCCCAGCTTAAAAGACCTACATAACTGCAGCCTTCACGATTTGCTAATTGCAGCCATTATCACTTTATTGAAACTCGAAAGGCCAAATGGACATGTAACAGTCCTCGTTGGCTGCAGGGACATTAACAAAGACAGGAAGATTAAATATGCATCCGTCACATTGAGAAGGGCTCTGAGCCAAGTCCACGTCAGACCAATAACAAACTGCCACTACCCTAACTTCCTCATTCGCGCGTCACACACCGCTGGAAGTCTATGCAGAGGATGTATTGATCTTAGAGCTGCTTCCTTTCTCACCAGCTCTAAACAAGCAAGCCCCCCTCCCCACCGCAGCCCCATAAAACTAAATAATGAACGAGACGCTCGCCAAAATAACTGTGTTACCTTTGTTCGAAGCAGCGCGGTGGGCGTGCAGGTCCCGCCAATGCGCTCATATTTGTTTCCTTTGAGGTCAAGAGATGAAAACAGTCTGCGTCCCGTCCAAGAAATCTTATATTTAAGAAGCTGTTATCTGAGGAAAAAGACTTTAAGAGGTGTCTTCTGCTCCTGTTGGAGTATTGGTCCTCTGCATTTGACCCACCCTTCAGGATCAGTGGCACCATAGTTCAGATTGACCCCGGTGACCCTTTTCTCTTCTGAACTTGTATTACGTGAATGATCGGGACTGCAACTTGTTTTACTGTACATGGTCTATTTACAGTTGACAATTATATATTATAGATACTTCTTGGAGTAGTTTTATCAAATGGCACTTTTGACTTCATCTTGAGTAATATTACAAGGAAGTGTCTGTCCTTTTACTTGAACAAAAAAATATGTTACTTCACTAGATGTAGTTTTTGTTTTGTGCACTTTATTATCAAAATTACATATATTTGATGTCGTTTTCTTTCATGTTTTGTCACATAAATCATACTTTTACGCTCACACAGTAACTCACCAGCTCAATGCTTAAGCAGCATTTTCCCCAAGTGCTTTTCAAATTCTTAGTTTGTCTACTCTAGCCTCCTCTGGCAACAATTATGGTTGGAACATCAGAGGTGTTTCTCCAGGTGTTAACCTCCATATCTCGATTTAGATCTACAGTACATCACTGATTATATGTTACACTGTTGCGGCCCAATGCCTTCACTTCTCTATAATATCTAAGGCAGTGGTTCTCAATATAATGCAAAATATTCGATTGTTCCACAAGTTCTTGTTGTATATGCATTAAATAAGCCTCAAAAGCACCAAAACATGATCCAAATAACTAATTTTAATGTGTGGTGTTTTTGTGCTTCCATAAAAATACTGGTTCTGTGACTGTAATGTTTTAGAGTTAATTAAATTGAAGTCAGTAATACACTAACTGTGAAGTACCGTCTGGCCCCTCCCATCTTGCTGGGACGGCCTCTCATGTGTACCTACAGTATATAACCAGGGGAGAGACTTCGGCTCCCCAGAGCTAACCATGAGTTTACCTGTGTGTTGGCCCTCCGCACGTGTGTTAAATTAAACGTACACTTAGAGACAAAGACAAATACTTAAAATTTTTCCTTTATAGTGGTGAGAAATTGCCACGACATGACCCACTTTTGGGTCTCGACCCACCAGTTGAGAACCATTGGTCAAAGGCAATATTGCCCACATATCATCATATGAATGCACTCAATATTCTTACTAACAATTGATATTTATATTTTTTCCTTGGGGGACTTCCAGATCCAGGGTCAGACCGCCTTTGCTCTGCCTGATCCCGTCAGATCTCGACGCTAAGCAGGTTACAGGTTAAGGCCTGGCTGGTTCTTGGATGGGAGATCATTTGGGAACACCAAACTTGCTTTGGTGGTCGGAGGGGCCGATGGCACAGACTGACAGCCTCGCTGCAATCAGTCTACCCCAGGGCAGCTGTGGCTACAATAGTAGCTTACCACTACCAAGTATGGACTGAATGAATAATGCAGCGTCTTTGAGTGTCCAGAAAAGCGCTATATATAAAACCAATGCATTATTATTATTATTCTAAGCAGGAAGGGCCTGGTCGGTACTTGGATGGGAGACCGTTTGGGAACACCAGGAAGCCTGGGTGAATGTAGTGAGTGAGTGATTGGTGGTGGTCGGAGGTGCCGATGGCGCTGACTGGTTGCCTCGCTTCCGTTAGTCTACCCCAGGGCAGCTGTGGCTACAACAGTAGCTTACTACCACCGAGTATGGAGTGAATTAGCCCAAGGCTATGGAAATTAGCCCAAGGCTACAATCCGGTGTGGCTTGTTTACATGCATGAGACCCATGTATGTTCATTAACATGCACTGTCCCGACCAAATAAACCAATAAATAAATAAATGAATAATGACGATAGTGTAGCGTTTTGAGAAACTTGGTAATACAGGCTTGTAAAGCGCAATACAAGTGTAAAACATTATTATTATTATTATTATTATTATTCCTCATCAGATGTATACAATGTACAACAACACAATACTTGTAGACAGTGGTAGTTGAGTAGAATCTGTTAACTGCTTTGTTTCTAACTCTCACGGTCTCTCCCACATCCTGATTGTTCACATGAGTTCATTAGATGAACGTTTTTGTCGAAGCTCAGAATGAGACCGTGTTGAGAAGTGACCGAGGCGGATCTTCAAAGAAAACACTGCTAATTTATACACGTTTGTAATTGGTAAAAATGTGCTAAACTTAGACATACAACAGTGCACACGGTCTATTTTTTCTTTCACAAATGCAGTATTTACAATAGGTCTATGGTGGAAAAATAAATTTACTCCACTACATGACAATATACCGTTTACAACTCTTTAACTCGCCAACCATTGCTCAAAAGTGCTAGCTATTTGAAAGTACCAAAACACAAGCGTCCATGAATCCTTTATGACCCTTATGCGTGTTGTAATTTAGCTGCTCCTTTATTAGCCGAGAGGAAGGCACTCCTCTGATGATGGCTACAAACAGGAAGAGGCTGTTGTTTATGGTGATTATTACTGCGTGGGTTCAGATCTCAACAATAAAACACAGGAAGTCCCCACAAAGACGGAGGGCCCGGTCAGTGCTGGTCCAGCGTATCAGAGGTGTGCTGACGTACAGGAAACTCGGCGGAGAAAACACTACATATTTACTGAGAGATGGATGGGCCTACTCAAGGATATGTTTATCAATCATGATCCAACAAATTATTTACTCTGATAGATTTCTCGACAAAACTAGCTGATTTTCTGAAATGCTGCCTTTACAATAGAAAAAAAAGTACAGTAATAACCAATATGGAGTTAATCACTTTGGACTCTGTTGTGGAACTCCATCCTTTGCTTCTTTAGTTTGGTCCCCGCTGTTTCTAACCTTTGAGCTTTGAACCCTGCCTCGACACATGCTGGTTAATGAGGCTGACAGGAGGTCATGGCACAAGGCATTATGGGAAACAAGAGCCTCATAGTTGTCATTTTGTGGAAGATGTTTGCTGTAGGTTCTATCTGCAAAAGTCCAATGATGTGTCTTATTTGTTTGGAAGTGAGTGATGTATCTGGTGGTTCCACTGCGGTGGCTGAGTTGGGATGAAGGCACTTGGTCTAAATGGCTGAATGATGAGGGCAGAGAGTGCATTTATCTGTGTGGCTGATTGGTGGAGAGGCAATTGGATGACAGACAAACAGGTAAAAGAGGTTGGAAATAGTTAGAAAATACTGTCTTCTTGCTTTGTAGTTTTATTCATTCATTCACTCATGTAAACACACTTATTTTATATCTATGTACTGCATTTTGTGTACTTTTTACTACTTTTTCACATGCTGTTTTCCTACTGCGGAGTCTCAAAGAGCGGATATAGGCAACTTTTTAGCACTTTCTATCTTAGGCCTGTCACAATCATTACTATATTGACTTATTGTTCAATAAATGAGAACTAGAGCCTGACCAATGTGCGTTTTTTTTTAAGGCCGATGCCCATATTTTGGGATGTTAAGTGGCTGATGCCGATATGCTCGGCTGAAATTTTTGATCAATATTTTTGGCCGATTATTCCAAATGTCTAGTCTATAATCCCGTAAAAACAAATACTGGCCGATTTTATTTTATGACTTTAGGTGATCCAATCATAGTTTTTGTCCCAGCTTTGATTAGTTGTTGTCAGCAGTAGCGTTACCACGGCATGTTGCGCGGCAATCAAAAATACAATAGTGGAGGTTAAAACTAACTCAGTGATTGAATTCTCCAGATTCTGCACTTCAAAATGACATGCAGCATGTCCATATTGACTGAGGTTTAGTGAAACTTGTGTTTAACAAACCTGAAGCTAAGCTCATTGCGATGTTTCTCACCTCCCCTGAGGCCTAGGAGTTGTGGGAGGACTCGTTTTAAAGCCCTGACTTTGCTCTTTCCAATACAAAAAACGTGTTATTTCAGTCCCGGAAATATCTGCTTTTTTCGGCGCTAGATCGGCCGATAGCTGATATTGTAAAATCCCCAAATATCGCCTCTAGCCTCTAATAAGAACATTTAGGTACTTTTTTAATGTTATTTTTCATGTTATGACTTTTATTCATATGTACTGCTTAAACAAAAGGATTGCTTTGATTTCCATTCTTTGAGTTAGTTTCGGTGGCATGTAATGGCCTTCAATAATATTGTTTATCGCAATATATTCTTGCGTCAATATATGAAACATAAAAAGTTACCTATTCTACCCAGTAACAATGAAAGTACATGGTATATACTTTCAAAGCTGCAGCCCCTTCTGATACTCTACTAACGCTGATGTTTGACAGTAAAGCTACATCCACGGAGGTGGGGACACAGAGGTTTCTTATGCGCTAAGGAAGGAGGGGGCAAAATCGTTTTAGATCAATAACGCCTTTACTAACTAATAAAATGTATGATGATGATCAAGATGCGTTTGAAATGATCGCCAATTACAAGAATATAAGCATATCACCCACGGTTTCAAATATTTTGTACCTTCGCCCGTAGAGCAACCCTGAACTGTAACGACATACATGTGTGTTCTGCTGTAGTTGCGCCCAATGAGGCTTCTGTGACAGTGGTTTTACCCCAGCCTTTGGTTTCACGGTCCAGGGCCCGACCATTAGGACCAACCAAAACCCCCTCACACACCCCTCTCTTTCTCTCTCTCTCTCCACAGGGTCCTCCCGCGGCCCCCCCACCTCCCGGGCCTATCCCACACCCAAGATTTGCAGCCCCTGACACTTTCATTGATTGGAAAACACCACCGCGGACCCGGGAGTTAAGTAAGTCCATTAACACTATAGGAGTAATGGTTTCAGAAAGCGGTGCCAGCGCTGCCGCACACCGAGATCAAGCCCGGTCCGGTCGTTACGCAGCGGGTGAAGATTTTTTCCAGGAAACGCGGCCGCAAAGTCCCTGGAAGAGAAAAAAGAAAATCAGTTTAGGGGAGGGTTGTATAGTTTTAGAGCAATTCCATTTGAAAGGAAAATACATCTGTCGGTTTAGACGGGAGTGGAGCTGATCAAATAAAGCTAAAAACAACTGCCATGAAAGAATGAGAAATGATTTGTAGTGGAGGCAATTGGAGCCCTCAAACTGTTCGGGCCTGAGGGGAGAACCACAAAACATAATCCCAGGTATATGTTTATGAGGGGATGCACATTGTAGCATGACTAACGGCTCAAAGAAAGGAATAAAGCATAGAGCGGGCCCTTCAAAACATCCACCAATAGGAAGCAGGTTCGTGATTTCACCATTTTGTAAAGTCATATAGTGTTGTATGATTTATTGTGATAATAAACTATGCCAATGTTGGTCGTTTTAAATATTGTCCTCCTGGAATGGGACTAGATCATCTTTATCACTCTCTTACACTTTGTTGGTTAGAAAATGCAATATTGATCTAAAAACAGCTAAAACATAAAATATATTCAGTTTTGTTTCACTTCCGGATTTTCACACAAACTCCCCATAACCCTCCTCCTCCGTTTTTGCTGCGTAACTGATTCAATAAAGAGAAAGAAAAAGAACAAAAAGATCGCTGTAGTAAAGCTATCGTGAGTGTTTTTTACTCTGCGATAAGAGGATTTAGCTAAGCAAGAGGTGGAGGAAGAAGCATTTTCCGGATAGGACCTCGGGAGGAGCTTTTTGGGAGCTGCCGCCGCGGTGCTATAATTAGGCAAGGCAAGTTTATTTGTAGAGCACAATAAATACACAAGGCAATTCAAAGTGCTTCACAGTTGCAAGAAAACAGATCAAATCAATCAATAAAACATCAACATAAAGTTAATCAATGACAGTAAAAGGCAAGAGTGCAGATAAAATACTTTCAGTTTTCATATGCACGGGTAAAAAGAGCTGTTTTCAGCCTGGATTTGAACATTGTCAGAGTTGAGGCCTGTCTCACATCCTCGTCAGAGATGTACTTTGGTGGTAAACCATGAAAAGACTTGTACACAAGCAGAGCTGTTTTAAATTCTATTCTCTGAGTGACAGGAAGCCAGTGCAGAGACCGGAGCACTGGACTAATATGGTGGTATTTCCTGGTTCTTGTCAGGACTCAAGCAGCAGCGTTCTGGATGTTCTGCAGCTCTAACAGTTCGTTTAGAGAGGCCAGTGAGCAGGCCGTTACAGTAGTCTAACCTGCTGGAGACAAATGCATGGATGAGTCTCTCTAAGTCTGGTTTTGACACTATTCCTCTGATCTTAGCAATGTTTTTCAGATGGTAAAAAGCTGATGATGTTATTGCTTTGATGTGGCTGTTTAAGTTCAGGTCTGAGTCCATGATTACTCCTAGATTTCTAACCTGATTTTTTTGGTTTTAGAGAGAGACTCAAGGTGACTGATAACACTTTGTCTTTGTGTCTGTGGGCCAAAAACAATGATCTCAGTTTTGTCTGAGTTTAGTTGGAGAAAGTTGTTTTGCATCCACAAACTGATCTGTTTGATGCAGTGACAGAGTGTATCTACAGGCCCATGTTCACCTGCCGTCAGTGACACGTAGATCTGAGTGTCATCTGCGTAGTTGTGGTATGACACATTGTTGCTGTTTATTAGCTGACCCAATGGAAGCATGTACAAGTTGAATAAGAGGGGTCCCAAGATTGACCCCTGGGGGACTCCAGGGAAGTTCCCCAGGAAGATCTCTGTGGAAGATCCAGAGATTACTCAAAGCTGCACTAGTGGCTTGAAACACAGCTCTATGTCTGTTTCTGACGAGAGAACAACATTGTAACATGGCAAAAAGCTCTAAACATTAGGACAAGGAAAGGACCGTACTGTATATTGGACTCCACATCTAAAATCCACACATTGAAAAGAACAGCGTGTTTTGTTCAGTTAAATGATTGTTAATTGTATTTGTTGTGCAGTAATCACTCAAATGTAATGCTGAAGTAAACATCTATCTTCAAATTCAGCTGCTCTATCCTCTGCGACCTCTTATCACAGCATTTCTCTGTGTCCAGTGCATTTGAAAGCGTCAGCTGAGCCTGCAAATGACCGAAGGCACGCGCAGCTGCGGAGGACTGGAAAAACGCGTCCGAAAACGGCTCAGTCTAAATGGAAAGATGGAGCAGAAGCTGTTAAAACTATCTGACAGACACGGACGGGGGTGGGGGTGGGGGCAGTCATATTAATTTGGGACCAGGGCCTGCTAAATCCATCAGTGAGTGAGTCTAAGGCGAGCCAGAGCGCACGGGTTTACGCGGCCATCTCCCATTTGAAGTGAAGTATAGTGTGGACGTGCAGCCACAGCTACCGTCTCAGGAAAGGTTAACGGCGACATCTAGTGGACTTTTGCTGTGCAAAAGAGAGGAACTGTATCGGAGGAAAATGGTGTAGGGATACTAAGGCACAATTTTTAATGGCTCATATTCTGTTAAGTGAAATTTTGTAAGCTTTTAACAATATTTTGATGTTGCACCCCCAAGTGCCCTCAATCAGTGATGCTCAGCTCTACCAGACGATATAATTTTAGTCTAAACTTTCTTTGATTTGCTAAAAGGAAATCAAATTTGACTGCCTATACACTGCCCAGTCCGAAAAAAGTCCTTTACCTGGACTTAACTAACTGTTCTGACCTGGAGTTACTGCAGTTGGTCAGGTCTAGGAAACACTATGTGCCCAAAGAATGAGATCAGCCGACAACCTGAACATCCTGAATGACCAGGTTATTCCATCAATGGATTTCTTCTTCCCTGATGGAATATTCCAGGATGACAATGCCAGAATTCATTGGGCTCATATTGAAAGAATGGTTCAGGGAGCATCAGAATTTTTGTGATGTGCTGGAGAAGGCTTAGCGCAGAGGTCACACTTTCCCATCATCAATACAATCTTGGTGAAAAATGTATGCAACACTGGATCTTTTGACTTTGCAGAAGCTTATTTAAAAATATGCCACAGAGAATGTGTGCTGTAATCAAAGCTAAAGGCGCTACAACCAAATATTACAAATATTAGAGCGGGCGATTTTTTGGGGGGTGTCAGGCAGTACAGCGTGGTAATATTTATGACATGTGTTTTGCAGCCCTGTTTCTTTAATTATTACCAAGAAAATACTCACTATGTTTTAGTAATTTACAGTCTTTAGACCGGGTTAGGGCTTGGCTATAGGGCAGTCAGTTTATTGTTCTGTTTCAACATAATTATCATAATTACCATTATTACACTTTAAATTAATAGGCCACCGTTTTTCCATACTGAGATATGTTCTTAGACGAGTTGATGCGTAACTGTCTGGTCTTTGTGCGTGCGCTCATTCACGCAAAAAGACCAACATTTAGCCTCTCCTCCTCTCCTTTATGGGGGCAAATGGGGGTGGAGTTAGAAGCGACCAAGCTCTTCCACGTTTTCCCTATTTAAACACGGTTAAGTGAGTAGTTACACGATCCAAGCATAGTTACACAAAATTAAACATGACTTTCAAACGATTTTCTAAGCGGATTAAAAGGGGTACTATATTGTAATGCGTAATAATACCCTTGGAGCACTTTGATGTCCGCGCAGTAATATCTTCAGAATTCTTTAGGAGTGAAGATATTACCTGTTTGGCCCCATAGAGAAGAAGCGGAGAGGCTAAATGCTAACAACATCTTGGTGTTTTTTGCATGACTGAGCGCACGCACATACCCAGACAAGTACGCATCAACTCGTCTAAGCTCAGGTAAGAACATATCTCGGTATAGAAAAACGGTGACCTGTTCCTTTAAGTACCATGTTAATTTCACCCTATATACACTCACATGCGCTGTGTTTTAAAAAATAAAATAAAAAGGATTTTACAAAATGTTATCGCAAATAAAGTTTGAACATAGGCTGCCTGAGTGTACGATGGTACTTTTGTGTCTATCATGCTATTCTGTGCTATAAATTCAGCAAGAAGCTTTAAGGCCATGCTTTGGACACCTCTGGGCTAATATATTTGTTGCTTATTATGGTATTGAGATGTTGAAGTGGACTTAATGAGCACAAACTGAAGCCATGAAAGGGGAAAGGTTATCACTGACGAACAGGGTCTGTTAAAAAGCCATTATCCCACAGACAGACAGACACTTGTGTTTTTATGACCCATTCAGACAACAGTAAATCACCTTCACCGACAGCTCTTCCTAAACATCGCTGTGTCCTGTGTGACGTTAGCCCATAGAAACGATGTGAAAACTATAGGGTTTAACTATATTCTACTCTACCCCATTAAATCTACTGCTCAGTCCATGCCCCCTTCCCATTTGTCCCGTTGTGAGATATGGTGTTTGTTTGCTTAAAGCTGTCCCATAACTGCCCCTTGTCCCATCACCTCCTGTCTCTCATCCGCAGTCTCTTTAAAAATCTACCTTTTTGTATTAATACATTCCAGAGATTTATTTCTTTGCTTAAGATTTGGAAGATGTTGCTAAGACGCAGAGTATATTGTGAACAGATAATGTAAGCTTTTGAACTAACTCAGAAATCCTGGTTTTCAAAGGGAAAGGCAGATTGTGCTTGTATCCACCAGAGGGCAGTATTCTTCTGTTTTTGATCAAAGCGCCTTGTCGCTGCAGGCAGCATCACTGGGAGCTTCTTCCTTCAACTTATTCAACTTGGAAAAAGCTTGATTCAGCTACTTTTGTGGAGGCAAAACGTTCAAATTATTTCAACACTGACAAAGACGTTAGTTTAGTCATTGTGGATACACAGACACATACAAAGAGCATTTTATATCATTATAATTTGCGAGTCGACAACATATTAGCAACAATCATTAAATTTGTGTTAATATTTGTGTTAATTAATTTGTGTTTGTAGTAAGAAGTAAGCTACAAAATCTCATTAGGCCTACCTTTACATAATGTTGAGATAAAGGGCGGACTGAAGTTCTGGGGTGAGTCCTCCTTTCAGTCATGGGAACTATGACTGTGGGTGCCTCAGGCCTACGCAGTGATCAGACGACCCAGGCAACCAGTGCCCCCTCAGCGACTGATCTTCCACGGGCTGTATATCTTCAGACGCCTTTAGACAGATAGCTGTATACCGTGCTGTTGCCAGCTGCAGCGGTAACCTCACAGACTGAAGCCCCACTAATTTGGACAAGCAGGACACCGGGACTCGAACCCGGCACACGCTACCCATTAGGCCATCAGCCCGCATTTGAAATACGCTGCTATTTGAAATATGTCTATGGTGCTTTCAACCTATGATGTCATACCAAAGCAACAGAAACCAAATGTAACAATGTTATTAATTGTGTTATAAGGGCTATAAGGACCATGGACTGTAAATTAACAATGGATGAGGTGAGGGTGGCTTCTTTCATAGCGTTCAGCATGGGCTAACTGAAGCTCGTTGATGCTAGCAATTCAGCCGGGTTTTTGGAGCCAGCACCATTATTTAGAATATTTTTTAGGATGGAAATGAAAAAAATGAGAAAGGGGACAAAGACAACATATGGAGGTAAGAATGACAAGTTTATGTTAGATAACGACGCAAAGAGGTGCAAAAAGTTTCAATATAAACTAAGCATAGGAGCCAGGAACGTCCGGAGCCTTCCCCCATTTCCTCACGGCTTCAGGAAGAATGTGACTATTTATTAGTTCATTCTTAATTTACAGTCTATACACACGGCACAACTTTAATTATTCCCAAAAACTATTTAAAAAAGTAGAAAAGTTTATCAGTGATTTTTATTCCCCTTGCGGCTGTGCTCTCGGTGTGTCGTGCGCTGCCCCCTCCTGCTGTGGAGGGGTCAGTGCGAGTTGAGGTCCTGACAAACAGAGGACAGGCCAAAGTGTGGAGCCAAACACCATCTGCTCGACTGGCCCCAAGGAGTTCCTACTGTTTCATATGTAACACCCAGAAGGCAACAAGTCCCAAATAAACTTTCAAATGTTTGGATTTCTCCTTTGTGATCAGTAAAGTCTTTGGTAAAGTAATCAGTAGAATATTTAAAGTTGCCGTTCCCAGCGTGTCTGCGTGTCCCTACGGTAGCCTTGCTTGACATCTCTTGGCTGGCTCTTGGAAGAGTGAAGTCACTTGACCAGAATGCCCCCCATTGAACCTTATCACTCTGGTAGTTTTTTAAAAGTCCCGTACCTACATTTTCCCCGGTTTGAGAATGAAACCAACAAAAAGAGAACTAGTTACTTTGATCCAGACTCATTCCTTATGTTACATACAGTAGGTTGGAAATGACCAATGTCCACAAAGTACTGTGCAAAATAGAATTTAAACAGAACAACATATTTAAAAGAGTGCAATATGTTGAACAAATAAATACCAATGACTTCTCACTTTATTCCATTTGAAAGCTTCAGTGGCAGGTTTGGGACGGTTTGCAGCCGAGTGTGAAGCGGCCGGGATGAGGTGAGATCGATAGACGGATCGGTGTGTGATGCGGTCGCTGTATCGGACTGTTGTGGTGAAGAGCTGAGTCAGGGGGTAAAGCTCTCAATTTACCGATCGATCTACGTTCCCACCCTCACCTATGGTCATGAGATCTGGGTAATGACCGAAAGGACAAGATCGCGAATACAAGCGGCCGAAATGAGTTTCCTTTGCAGGGTGGCTGGGCGCACCCTTCGAGATCAGGTGAGGAGCTCAGTTACCCGGGAGGAGCTCGGAATAGAGTCGCTGCTCCTTCACGTCGAAAGGAGCCAGCTGAGGTGGCTAGGGCATCTGTTTCGGATGCCTCCTGGTGCTCCAGGCATATCCTACTGGGAGGAGGTCTCGAGGAAGACCCAGTACACGCTGGAGGGACTATGTCTCTGAGCTGGCCTGGTGTCGCCTCGGGGTCCCCCAGAACAGCTGGAGGAGGTGTGCGTGGATCGGGAAGTCTGGGCATCTCTGCTGAGACTGCTGCCTCCGCGACCCGGCCCCGGATAAAGCGGAAGAAGATGGATGGATGGATGGACTGGCATGTTTGCTTTTTGCATTTGAACATCTATTGATTGTCTTAACCTGAAGTATCTAAATGTGATGCTGAATCAGCCTTTAGTGCATTTTTCATCGGCGGTGTGTTGTGTGTTGTGTACACACATGGAGATAGATGTGGCAGATGCGACGCGGGCACTTGTCAAACTCGGCACTTCACTTGAGCGTGTGGTTTGTGTCTATTCAAGGTCGCGCCGTGAATGGGCTCTGGTTTCCATGGAAAAGATGCAGTAACTTAAGTGTGCAGTGCCAAGCAACGGGCCATGTGTGTGAGTGGCAGTGCAGGTGTCAATAAGACAATATCACGAAAGAATAGGCTGTATGCAGAGATCTTCCTCCATGATTCTGTTTGTCTGATTCGCCCACAAGTCTAAAGATTGGCAGTTCGATCCCACCTCTGAGTCCGACCAGTGCATTCTGACGTTGTGTCATTGGGCAAGACACTTCAGCCGCGTTGCCTCCTGTCTGTGTGGACTGGTGCGCAAATGCCTGTCTGAAATGCAGCACAACAGATGCAAATTCAGTGTCAGCCCCATGGGGAGGTGACGCGGGCCGGGCACGTCCTCTCGGGTGGAGCCCTTGGACATGCTGGCTTCGGAATGCCTGGACTTAGACTTGAGGCCTTCTTGCTGTGACATTGTGACAAAATGTAATATTTGTTTTCACTTTTAATTAAGCATTTTTCGTATATCATACAAGTTTACATTACCTTTGCAGAAATTTAGATGGTAATGTGCTAATTAGTATCCCATTAGAGTACTCAGAATGCTCTTTTGAAGTAACGTATCACATTTTGCATTCTCAACTAAACTAGTATTCTGTAGTATCTTTTTCAGTTACTTGTTAGTTTGGATCGTCTCCTCTCTCAGCCTCAGCATTTCCTGATCCTAGTGCGGCTAGGGGCCCAAAGGCGCCTCTGCACATTTGTTTATTTGTTTATTTGAGCAGCAAACACTCTGCTCAAGAGGAGTGGGCCGAAGCAATAGCTTATAAGCGCCCACCCCCAAAATCAATACAATTAAAATCATAATTTCCCAAGAACACAGTGGAACAACAAAGGAACCAAATATCAACAAGGAAACAACAGCAAAACAAAATAAAACAAAATAGACCCTACAGTACATACCCGCAGCATCCGACCATACCCCAAAACGGAGCAATACTGATTACATAACAACTAATTACAAAACCACTATGATAATGCCACATACTTACAAACTATTTACAAAGAACTATAACTTACAAAACACTGTTTGAAGTGTTCGTACATCAACAGAAAAGAAGCACAATTACAACAACGGTCTAGTTTCATGTACGAAGTCTAGTACAAAGCAAATAACACAAGGCGATCATTACATTTCTTTCAGATGGTTACCATGCCTAACATTGTTAGCATTACCAAAAGTCACTAGTTTTATGTTATGTATTAAAAATACAGATTAATATACATATTAAAAGTCACTAGTTTTATGTTAAAAAACAGATTAATATACATATTATACTCCGTGAATATTATTATGTACATTTATTATGTAAGCCCTACGTATAGAGCGGGCCAGTTGTAGAGGGCAGTAGCTCCTCATCAACAAACCCCTACGCAGCTGCCGTAATTAGCTGATTTTGTAGATAATGTGGTAAAAAGACGAGGGTTACAAGCCCGTTGGGAGGATCCCTCTCAACAGATCCATAGCTCGCCTACCCTAATTCTCTATTTGTAATTTTGAGCAATAGAATGACACCCGTTGAGAACAACATCATTCTTCCTTAAAAAAAGCAATTTGATCCTAATGCGCCCCTAGTGGCAACTAATTTCTTCTTCTCTATACTTTGCAAAAATCTTTTGCTTGAATTTATATTTGAACAGGTTGATGTTGAACCTCGTTTCATCTCCATCTCCAGTTTATTCCACAATTGTACCCCATTAACTGTCGGACTAAAACTTTTCAAAGTTGAGGTATGTTTCTGAGGCCTGAAGTTTAATTCATCACGTAATTCATAACGACCAGTACATTTCCATTTCCACTTCCATTTCCATTACTGTATGGGTTTTATAGGAGCTACTTTCCACTTTTGTTGACAATTGTGGATGTTGATGATTGTGGACTTTTCAGTCAGTCAGTATAGATTAGATACATAAATAAAGCTCGCAGAAGCAGATTTATTGTGCTATTATAATGCATTTACTGATATTAAACTGTTGCGGGGTTTAGTTTGTACGACGGCTTGGTTTGTGAAATGGAGGCTATGGCGTCGAAAAACATGTTTGGCAAATAAAGACGATATATAAATGTTTATTACTGGTACTCTGAGGCGTTTCTTTAATTAAGAATGAGTGCCGTAATGTAACAAGTTACTTTTCCAGAGGCATAACGAGTAACGAGGTCAACCCTACCCAACCCTGCACCTCTTACAGTGATAGATTTGATCAGTCTTTGCAGCTGTTGTTTTGACATCACCAGAGAAACAGTCGTGGTGGGTGTTGGGTGACCCTGTGTGTCTGAGCAGAGACATAGGTGCACTCAGAGTGGGCGAGTGTGACCCGGGGCATGTGTGAGAATGAACTATAAACATCACCACGGAGTATGTTTACTCAAAGGTCAAGTTATTCATAGACGCTAAGTCACTGCTAACTTTCCCCTGCACTACAGAGCAATGACAGTGAAGTCTGAAACATATGACGAAAACAGAAAGACTCAAAGGCCAATGTGTCTAGTTCAAAAAAGGCCTTAATATTGCTAGTCTTTACTAAAAACTAAATGTGTGTTTGAGTGTTGTCAGGATGCAGGGTGAAGAGTTAAGTTTAGCACCTCATTTCATCTCACAGACGGGGAAATCCTGGTGAAAAGAATGTGATTCCTATGCGGCACGTAGTCATTATACAGCAGGTGATTACATCGTTAATTACAGGTATGGGGAGAGCAAGATCCTGGAGATTAAAGTGAACTGCTTCAGACGGTCTTTTCTTCTGAACATCTTAGTGTGAGGGGATCCCTAACATTTCTCTTCCATGCAAACCATCTTTTATGATTCAAAATTGGAGGACTAATTTTACCTGTCCATAAGGCACACGTTGCCATACCTAAAACTTGTTTTATAAAGTGGTTTTATCACACTGAATGATGCCCCCGTGCTCTTCCTGCCCCCCTGTTCATTTTCCGTGCACTCAGTGGGAAATCCCCTCCTGTAACTCGATGACACAATTTACTCAGACCCAGACCCACTGATTATCTTACAGTGTGGGGGGTCCAACACCCAAACACTGGGTCTCCACTGCTCATATGAAAGTAATGGTAAGAGATTGAAAAGTGAGACAGAGCACTTACAAGATTTTAATCTATTTTCAACTATTTAGCAACATAAACACAGAATTGCTTTTATTGTTTTTAAGCTTTTAACAATTTTATAATTCAGTTTATTCTGTCTTATCCACTCCTTATCCATTAAGAACTACCTGGATCAGAATCAGAATAGGTCTCATTACCATTGTCAGTGAGTCTGAGTACAGCGGGAACACTTCATAAAAAATAAAAAGACACATTTGCATTTTTTTCTCACTGTCTGACATGAAACCAGAATTTACTTCTTCTTTTTTTTTTAGGTCAATTAGAATTTAAAAAAATATTTCTATTTGTCAAATACCGAGAGAATGAGAGATGCATTTTCTACACAATTTTCCATTACTTTTTACAAAACCAAAAGTTTACATGCACTAAGATTACTACTGTGTACCTTTAAACAATTTGAGAAAGCCCAGATGACGATGTCATGTCTGGTTCATCCTTGGGTGCAATTTCAAAAGGTGAAGGTACCAGGTTCATTGATTCAAACAATGATGGAAATGACCAGTCATCATACAGATCAGAAAGAAGGCGAGCTCTGTGTCCCAGAGATGAACATGCTGTGGTCTGAAATGTGAATATCAACCCAAGAACAAATGCAAAAGACCTGGTGAAGATACTGGCTGAAACTGGTAAGAGTTTGTCATTATCCAGAGTGAAACAAGTACTGTACTGACATGGGCTGAGAGGGAACTCTGCCAGGAAGAAGCTCTTACTCTAAAATAAACATCAAAAAGCCAGTTTTGAGTGTGCAAATAAATAAAGGATAAAGACTTTAATTTTTGGAGACATATCCTGTGATCTTTTTTTGGCCATAATGACCATCGTCACGTTTGGAGGAAAAAGCCTGAGAACATCATGACAACTGTGAAATATGGGGGTGGCAGCATCATGCTGTGGGGTTGTTTTGCTGTGGGAGGGACTGGTGCACTTCACAAAATAGATGACATAAAAAAGAACACTATGTGGAAATATTGGAGCAACATCTCAAGATATCAGCCAGGAAGTTAAAGCTTGGGCGCAGATGGGTCTTCCAAATGGACAATGACCCAAAGCAAACTGCCAAACTGGTTACAAAGTGGCTTAAGGAAAACAAAGTCAATGTTCTGAAGTGGTCATCACAGAGTCCTGATCTCAATCCAGCTGAAAATGTATGAGCAGAGCTGAAAAGGCATAGGCACGCAAGGCGGCCTATAAACTTGACTCAGTTACACAAGTTCTGTTTGGAGGAATGGACCAAAACTCCTGCCAACTATTGTAAGGAGCTTATGGAAAGATATCCAAAACATTTGACCCAAGTTATACAGTTTAAAGCCAAATATTCATTAAATGTATGTAAACTTTTGGTTTTGTAAAAAGTAATACAAAATTGTGTAGAAAATTCTATCTCTCATTCTTCTGGCATTTGACAAATAGAAATGCCGTAATTTCCGGCCTATATGCCTCTACTTTTTCCCCACGCTTTTAACCCTGCGGCCAATACGACGGTGCGGCCAATATATAGCCGTAAACGCAAAAGTGAGACAGGACGCTGCTCTTGGCTGAGGAATGGTAGATGAGTAACTTTTAAAATGATGAATGCTTACTTTAGCCTAAATATCGAAGGGCTTTGCTCGCCTGGGGAGTGGTCTGAGCTTGAGATGTGGCCACAACGTGGACGGGTTACGTCACATCCCTACACTTCCACATTGAGGTTTGTTACACTGGCCATTTCTGTGTGCCTTTTATACGCATTTATCACTGCCGTCCCTGCCCCACCATTCTCCGGGATGAGGTGTCTCTTCCTCCTCATCCGCGCCATGGGCCGCTCTGAGCGGATACACGGCACTAAGAATATACACGGCCTGTCAGTGTACAAGGCCGCAAATTTAGCGGCTTAGCTTATAGTAAGGTGAGCTTAATTGGCCGAAATGCACGGTAATTAAAAATTCTAATTGACCTAACAAATATAAAATTTAAAAAAGCTAATTCTGGTTACATGTCAGACAGTGAGAAAAAAATGCAAATGTGTTTTTTTATTAAGTGTATGTAAACATCTGGTTCCCGCTGTATACAAGAATTTGCCTATAGTGACTGTGAGCAATCTTTAAAGGGGGTTGTTATGCAAGATTGACTTTATTTAGAGCTTTTTACCATGTTAAAATGTTGTTTTAACATGGTGGAGCTGTGTCTTGAGTTGCTCGCGCATCTTTGAGTGATCTTTGAATCTTCTCCAGTGGCTATTCTTAGCAGCACGACGTCAGCTCCCAAAAAGCTCTTACCCAAGTCCTGTGTCCAGGAAATTTTCTACTGATCTCTTGCTAAGCTTAATCCTTACATTGCCATCGCTTCACTAAAGCTACACAAGGCCATGAACTATTTTTTTTCTATTTATTGCACAGCGAAGCAGAGCAAGTGGAGAGGGGTGGGAGGGGCTTACAGTGAGATTGCTTGAATAACCAGGAAGTGAAACTTCAAGATATTTTGATTATTTTGATCAATAATGCATTTTCCAACCAACAAAGTGTCATATAGTGATAAAGTTGTGTTTGCCATTACACATAAGCATAACACCCCCTCTAACACCTTGGCTCTGGAAAAGTGATTTTGTTCCTCATGAAACATTGCCCTTATATGATATTTTTAAGTCTAGATCAAAGACTCATTAATATATTAATATATTTTGGACTTAGTTTCTACTGACCCATTTTTATATGTAATTACTTGTATTTTGTGCGCTCTATTTCTGAAGCACTTGAAAGGTGCGCTATTAACAAAATTGAGATGACCAAGTTTCGTGCACAAGTATACAACGGCAGTATGTTGCAATTGAACCATCGACCTTTGGGTCAGTGGGCAAACACTCGACTCACAAAGCTACTGCTGCCCAAAGTTTTCAGACCGGGTTACATACTGTACATAGAGCTGAAGATGCGAAACGTAAGGATTATAAGGATTGTTTTTCTTAAATAAAGTACCCTATGTTACACTCCTGGACGACGTAGAGCTTCTACAAACGAATCATGGGTTGACTCTCCAGAACATATAAATAAATAATGACAAGTATTTGTGGTAAATGTAAAAGCACGATCCCAATGTCCTTGCCATGCGTGTGATCTAATGATGTAACCCGGCCCCCTCCCCTCGGGCCAGTGCTATGCCCACAGTGCCCGCTCATGTGGCCAGTTATCTCTGCACAGTTGGAGCAGAGATAACTTTAGTTGTCCACAGCCCGTGCAGCTCCCCGCTCTGGCTTGCTTCTTGTTTGATGTATTTCAGTAAAAAGGGTTGGAGCCGAGCAGCTATGGTTACTATAGCAGCGCGTCTCCGTTTATCTTTCACACAGGACTTCACTCACGCAGGACCCTCTGAGGGTAGAAACAATGCAGTTTTGTTATGAGATTGATTTGCCTTATTTATTCATGCATGCGGCCTGGAGAAGAATTTAGATCAACGTTTATGAATTTGCAATGAACAAACCATCTTGGTGGGCCCATACCACACATTTTCTGTATGACTAAGTATTGAAAATACTTTTGGATGGCCCCCTCCCTGCTCTGGGCCCTGGGTCAACAGTCGCCTGGCTTGTACCCACCAGGGCCCCTCCCTCGTCTCCACTGCAGCAGCACAGCCATCACCATCTTCAGCTTTGTTAAAACACCAAATTCCATTGACTGCACTCTCTCAATATTTCCCCATTAGTGATCAGCGGTGTCTCGCACAAATCAATTAATACAGTGGGTTGCATAAGTATCGGCCCCCCTTTAACTTTTCGACATTTTGCCACGCTATGGACCATAAACATAAATACATTTTATTGAAATTTTATGTGAAAGACGCACACTGAGTGACACACAATCAGGAAGTGGAATGAAATTTATACATGAATTTGATTTTTTTTTTGAATAAAAAACTGAAAAGTGGGATGTGCAAAAGTACCGGCCCCCTTTCCTTTTGGTGCAACCAATTGCCTTCAGAAGTTGAATGAAGATTTCTGAATGATCACATGTTGATCTAATGACTAAATGGAGTCTACCTGTGTGTAATCTAATGTCAGTTCAAATACAGCTGATCTGTGATGGTCTCAGAGGTCTGTTAAGAGACTATTGGGGAGCAGACAGCATCATGAAGTTTAAGAACACACCAGACAGGTCTGGGATAAAGTTATTGAGAAGTATAAAGCTGGGTTAGGTTATAAAAAAGATTTCCAAAGCTTTGAACATCTCTCAGTGCACAGTTAAATACACCATCCAGGTATGAAAAGAGGATGGCATCACTGCAAACCTACCAAGACCAGGCCATCCTCCTAAACTTGCTGACCGAACAAGGACCGCACTGACCAGAGCTGTTACCAAGAAGCCTATGATGACCCTGGATGAACTGCAGAGAGCTACAGCTCAGGTGGGGGAAACTGTCCACAGAACAACTATATACTGCACAAATCTGGCCTTCATGGCAGAGTGGCTAGAACAAGCCATTTTTAAAAGAAAACCATCAGAAGTCCCGTTTTTTGTTTGCCAGAAGCCACATGGAGGCCACATGGTAACAGGACTTCTAATGGTTTTCTTTTAAAATGGCTTGTTCTAGCCACTCAGGGACCTTCTTCAAGAGCGCTAACCGCTCAGCCACCTCAATAACAAGAGTGGAAGATGTGCGCCTCCTGAGAATTCACTCGGAAGTCACGTGTCGCTCACGTAGCTCATATACCTTTGTACTTTTGGAAATTCATCGTGTTCTTTCTTTTTTACTAATTCTGGGCAAAGTCGGCTGTGTATCGTGGCAAAAGCGTATCATCCCAGACCTTTTTCCAAAAATTCTACTCTCATTTTGTCAGAGCACTGGTCACATTCTCCCCCTGAACACCACAGCAGTTGTAGTTTCATTTGAAAACACCTTGTACAGGGTTGACGGTAATGAAAGTGTGCAGTGTTTTTCGACAAGAGAACAGTGTTTAGCAATTGAAAAAAATTCTAATGCTCAACCATTTATAAGTCGCTTTAATTTTGACACGTCTCTCTCTAGCAGCATGTCCTTTCATTTAGATCTAATCAATGTTGTCGCGTGCTTCTCTATCACTTATGCCGTGTCCTAAAATGTGCTCGGGGCATATGGTCGGGAGGGAGCACGCTGAGTCCTGGCCTGTTTCTTGGCCTCCCCTACAAGACGCCGCTCCTTAGAAATTACCCACAATGCACGGCGGCGGTACCACGCAGCAGATTGGAGAAGATAGCGCTGTTATCTTTGCAGAGGCAGCAGAGTTTGATACGATCTCTTTCTCTCTCCTTCCCCCTCATTGTTTCGCTGCTCAGCGCCTGTCCGTCTTTACTCCTGTGCTGTTCTTAGACAGAGAGTCAGGGACGAAGGGATTCAACATAAAGAAATGATGTTAGTGATTTTATTTAAAGTCACAATGCAGAACCTTCCAGGTTCTTTGTATGTTATGACTTTTGTTGTGTCTCTGTGGCTCAAGATCAAATCAGGACTAAAACGGGTCTAGAAAAAGGTCTAGAAACACAAACAGGACTTCAATTATGGATTTAATGAGGTAAGTGTAATGTAAAAGTGGTTTCCCATCTCTGACTTGCATTACAACTACCTTACCCTTATGTCTTACCCACATAACCCCTGTCATCCAGACCTATTATAACTCGCTCCCTCCCTCCTCTCTGATGTTACAATGTCCACAGTCATGCTCTCATCTCTTACTTCCTAATACGTCCATGTATGAAGCCCACACCACAGCAGAGGGGCTATTCCTGTCCCTCAGTCCAGTCTACCACTCATCACGTCCAATTAGAAACAACACTAAACGCTGCTATTTCCAGGCCGGTTCCTATGGGGAGATCATGACCTCTCATAACAGACACTAAAGTGAAGGGTAAATATAGGGTGGGAACGCGTGTCGGAACACAGATAGCTTTGCATTAGCGGAGTGTGTAGTATGTGTTTGAGGCTGCTCAGGGCGGCTGTAGCTAGAACTGTGAAGTCACAGGAGTGTTTTCAAACATGACATTTCAAACACCTGTTAACCGTCATGTGTACCCGCCCACTGTTGGATCTTGTTGGACGCAGTCAATGATATGTTTTGTGGCGAAATCATGGCTTTTAAGTCGAGATAAGACAGTTGGTTTGATTTATTGGGCCTAAGCTAAATAAATATAATGTGCCTAGATGTTTTAGCTTTGTTTTATTAGCATTAAAAATACATTTATCCAGTTCTTTAAAGGAATGATTTTATAAAAGTAAAAGCTTCACAACTTTATGGGAGCTGTACTAGCACAGTAATATAAGCAACAACAATAACTCCAACTACATAACTACTCTTGGTTCATGATCGATTAAAAAAGGCTTTATAATGTTTTTTTTTTTTTTACAAATCTCTGTTTTTATTATGTACTTTAGGTAAACACACATTTATTTCAATTATGAGAAAGAAATTGGGTGGAGAGTTATTAAAAATGCGTCTGATCCACTTAACTATACACTTGTAGTTATTCTAAAGTGTTACAGAGAACTCAGAAGAAAAAAACACATTGCTGAGACCAACCCAAACTTGAAGCCCGTTTATTTCAAAGCTCACAAGTTGAAGTTACAAAAGTACAGTGCTTCATTTTGGCAACGTTTGGAGTAGAAGTAGAAGTAGTTGGAGAACAGATATCAGTCCATTTGAGGATTCTCTCTTGAGAGTTCATGCAAAAAGGTGTGGGAGAAGGCCTCCGATATAATAGCACCTTTTGTGGAAAATAAAAATAAATCCTTTTGTCCATATAGTCAGTGCAAAAATAGTCAAGAATATTATATGCATACAAAGAAAATAGATATATATGCTTACTGTATAGAGCTTTCTCTTCCACGCTGAGGGCTACCACTGCAGAAAGTCTATTATATCTTTTTGAATGTGCAAATATGTGAATTCATCAAATTAACTGAACAAAAGCTAAGCTCTACAGACTTGAGCTACTGTTTGGCTAAGTCATATTTGGGTATGTTGTTTTTGTTTGTTTTTTTGCCCTAGGATCTACCAAAAGGCTACACATTGTTATACCATTTTGAGATTTTTCCAGCCACTTTGAATCTGAAAGTCTGAACACATGGCAAAATCCTGATTCCCAGCACAAATCCCCAAATACTTTTACCGCAGTAACGGCACCCACAGCGCAGTAATGGCCAGTATAGTGTCCCCCACGGGCCTAAAAGCACATAAAACATGCCTCCAGCCAAGTACGATACAACATTATCAAGAAACCCACTGATCGCACAATGTCTTCTTTTGAAAAACGTTGGCTCTTTTTCTGTCACCAAACGAATATCTATCACAAGCTACAAATGTGCATGAGAAGAATTGAGGAGCACCATGTGTTACGGCGAGATACAGCAACAGAATACGACATTTGAACTTCAAAAAAGGACAACAGCAAAGTCTTATAGCAAAACAGTCACGTGATTTCCGGTTGGAGAAAAGAGCCTGCTATATTTGTATTGCATAGTGAGTGTCTGAACTGTTGGGATTTATACGTGTGGCCTACTACTTTAACTGCCTTGACCCATGTTAGTCTTTCTCCACGTTTTATAACTTGTATCATGCAAAATCTGGATACTTTTTAACAATGAAATAACATTGTTCCTTTCCTGTTCACATTAGTAATTTTTTCTCCTACTGCTGAAGTGTTCCGATCTTTATTTTCTGTATAGGAAATGCCCGCCTAATTTTTCCAGTCCAAAAACCATCACTGCATCCATTCTGAACCGATTAGTGCTCAAACTGTGTTTATCACAGCACCATTGATTTGTTGGCATAAAGGAATAGGCCACTGTTTTTACATACTGCGATATGTCCTTAGCTTTGACGAGTTCATTTGTACCTGTCTGGTCTCCACGTGTGCCTTCCGTAATGTAAACACAGCACAGACGGCGTTAGCATTTAGCCTCTCTCTTCTCCTCTATAGCTCCAAACCAGGTGAAGATAGAAGCTACCAAACTCTTCCACATTTTCCCTATTTAAATATGGTTACGTGAAGTGTTACACTACAAAGTATAATTACACAAAATTAAACAATGTGGATTTTCTAAGCGGATAAAAAGGGGAACTACTGTATATTGTAAGGCGTAATAACCATATTTAAATAGGGAAAACGTGGAAGAGTTTGGTAGCTTCTATCTTCACCTGGTTTGGAGCTATAGAGGAGAAGAGAGAGGCTAAATGCTAACGCCATCTGTGCTGTGTTTACGTTACAGAAGGCACGCGTGGAGACCAGACAGGTACAGATGAACTCGTCAAAGCTAAGGTAAGAACATATCTCAGTATGTAAAAACGGTGGCCTATTCCTTTAAAATGGAGGCTTGTGCCTTGCTTTTTTGGAAATTTCCCCTGCTGCCAGCGGAGGGTGATCCAAACAATATATGAGATCTCTAAATAAGCAGTCTTTACTTATCAAGTACATTTTCAATGAACCACATAAATTAGCTTAATAGCCAACTGGCAGATTTGCTGCATGGTAGTGGAGGCAATTTAAGCACTGAAATGATCAGAATGAGTCTAATGAAGATGTATGGCTGTATATAGAGATATATAGGAGCGTCTGTTCAGAAGAAAAGTTCCTCACTCATTGTTTTTGAAACGAATAAAATTATAAATTAGTCAAAAGCTCGAAAATGTGATTTAGCAGAATACAGGGCTATACCTTTAAATTCCCTACTCCACTGTGCATTTGTGATGACTTGAGAAAACACATCTCTGCTCTACTTTGTAACACTCAGTGCCAAGTTGATTTGTAATTCACAGATCTTCTTCAAACGCACCACGAGACCAGAGTTACATAATGGGCATTTTACCTCCGGGTTTTCTGGCAGCTTCTGATGCAAACTCAGCAAATCGCTAACAAACAGCACGGCTACATTAACATGCTCTCTGTCTTTGTGGTTATAAAATTGGCTCAGTGATGGCGCAGATAGAGCTTCACAGAGGCACTAGCAGCATGACAGCACCAAAACGAGAACGAGTCAATCCAAGCTGGTCTGAGGTGGAAGAACTTCACTGTATCAGTCTGTACTATGGAAGAAAATTGTACCTTTATTTTACCATGCTAAACGCTAAGGCTAATTACTAAACTATACCAAGGGACCTTTGGATTGTAACTTTTTCACCACTCAAAGAACGTGGACCTCAACAGTCCTGCCCACCTCGAAACCTGCCTTGGTTCTGACCGTAAATTTTTCAATAATTTCTTCCCACAGACTTTAAGAGTTTACTAAAGGCATGTTGGAGGGTAATCAGCTTGGTGGTAACTACTACTACTACTGCTCAAAGCACATTTATACGGTATATCATGACAGAAAACACAAAATAAATAAATCTAATTAAAATTGTGTGCTTTATGGTCATGTTACTTTTAGTCACATAGCTGATTAGCTCCCATCATTCTTCAAAACTCTTAACATAGCTTTCATGGTTTCTTTCCCCATGAATTCAATGGGAAAAAATAAAAATGGAACTAGAATGCGCCCCAAGGTTGGTATAGATACAGACGTCAACGCGGCATATTAGAGCAGGTGGACTAACGAGGGAAGTCTCTCGCTTTTAGATGTTTTCTGGCAGACTATATTTAGCAAACACAAATAAAAGTTAAGAAAACGGCACTCAAAGCTTGCGTTAGCATGTAGCATGAAGCTAACGTTAGGATGATGATTAAAGTTCTCTATGATATGAACAAATTTGGACCGTTGAACTACTTTGTCCTTCTCCATGTCACTGTGTCTTAGTTTTGTTTAGCATTTGTAACGTAGTAGTTGAGTGAAGAGTAGTTATTTTCCCCTTTGCCGTCTGTATCTATACATTATTGGGCTCCATAACCTATACATACAGGAAAAAACAAGTTGATAATTTAACATTATTCATCCATTTTACAAACTGTATGTTCATTGTTCACCAAAAAAAAAGAAACACTTCTGAAATTCCATAAGCCTGCTTTTCTCCTCTGAAGATAGCATTAGCATTTTACTGCAGACACGGACATAAAAAGAAAATGATAATAATAATAACAATAATAATTGAGCTGTTTACAAAGAACCCCAATTTTTCCATATTTGCAGTATTTGTTATAAATGACTAAAAAGAAAAGGAAAGCCCTGCCACTTTGGAGCTAACTAGCTTAGAGCTTAAACAGACAAGAAAAGCAGACTGAAACATTGCTCCATATTATACCATATTATAGCCCTGTTGACACAATATTTAAAATGTACTTCCTTCTGCTGACAGTTGTTAATACAAACGCACAAATTGATCTCCAGTCTCTGGTAAAACATTGACTGTATAGCATAGGTCATTGCTAAAATGTGTTCGCCTTTAGCAATGTGTGAAAGCAGAAAAATAGTAAAGCATCATTCGACAAACAACAGACTTTTGGCTAGCATAATCATAAAAATGTATATACGGCCAACAAAACGAAAGCTGCTCATTTTTTGTTTGTTTTGGAGAGTAGGCCGCCTTCAAACTTGCATTTAAATCTATTTATTACCAATGCCAAAGTCAAGAAAAACAGTACGAAATCGACTTGAAATGTCTGCCTCAATTGTGACACCACTTTGAGTAACTGGAATAGTAAGTAACTCCAATAGATTTTGCGAGGTTATTTTCGAATGACCTTTTTTAGTCGCTACCGTCTTCCCGCCCATGTTTTATTCCTATGGGAGATTAGCCGAGTCTTACTCAAATGAATAAATAATTAGATTATGCTGCTGCTGGATATTCACTGTTACCATGTTAAACATTTTATCCAGGATGTACATACCTTTCCAGAAGGTACACTTTATCTCAGAGTAAATGGTGAACATTAATAGTAATAATAATGAAATGACTAAATATATTTTTAATGAAAGATGGGCCCATTGATTTCCAGTAGGTGTTGTGACAAACCATGTGATTAAATATGAAACTAGGAGGACTCTTAAAAGAGATCGAAACATCATGGCTAAACTGGTGTCTCGACTAAACATATGATGAGAAAAAAGAAAACTAGATTTAAATGCGAAGTTTAAGGCTGCCTTTGGCCTCCCAGTAATCCCCATAAAACATCTCCAACAGCAACAACAACTTAACCAGCAAAGCGCCGATTGTGTTCCGTAAATGTTACCAATATATACACATAATATAATAAGTTGCAGTCCGCTCTTTTAAAATTATTGCACAGTAAAAGCCTCAAATGGGCTGGTCAACCCCATAAACCCCTGTATAAAAATAGAGTAACATACACACGTCAAATATTAAGTACTCCTATATATTTTTTTGTTTTTAGACAGGCACTGCCATGGCCTCTCCAGTCTCAGTTTTTCGTGTCAAGAATTGCCCTTTAGCTAATTGAAAATCTTTTGGCAAATGTTTATTTCCGTCGATTCTTTTTGAGCCACTTTGTCCAGCTTTGGGATATCTGCAAAGTCTGAAAAGTGGCCATTTGTTTTGGCATTTCTTACCACCTCGGTAGGTTGCGTTCACATGATGTCACACGCTAATTGGCCAATAGCTACTGTTAATATCTCTCTAACTACTTCACCTTATTGTCATGACACAAAAACTGTCACAAAATGGATGTTTTCTCTGTGCAAATAACTTCAAATTAAATCAACATGAAAAAGTTGTGGTATTATTCATAAGCACAGGTGTGAATGTAGACAGTTAAATTTGGATTTTCTATTGAGTGAAATCAGCCCACCATCGGACATTCCCTGGAAAGTGAACGCAACCTGTCCTTTCAAACTATGGTCTCTACTCCGGTTAGCTTTGGCGATAGGATCCGCGGCGTGATGCCGTTGTTGAGGTCCTCTTCGAACTCCAGCAGTTGACCCATGAAGTTGAGGTTGGGCGAGATGATGGGCCGGCGCGTCTTGACGTACTTGTAGGCGTCGGTCATGGTCATCCAGGTGTGCTTCATCAGGTAGGCGATGACTATAGTGGCCGACCGGGACACGCCCGCCTGGCAGTGGATCAGGAGGCCCATCCCCGCCTGCTGTGCCTCCTCTGCAATGACAGGGAATAGGAAAAGGGCTTGGATTCAGTCAGTTCACAAGAATTATTCAGTATTCTACCTTCTAAGGATTTAGTTGTAATGGTTGTAGCGGCCAGCGGCCCTGTACCACTGGCTACTATGGCTGGCAAAGTTAAAAGGTGTTAAGCACACGTGGAAAGAGCCCAATACTCTTGCGTTAAATGAAGAATCCTTTTATTTCCTTATTCAACAGTTTAACAACCACGGTCAAAAACTGTATGCCTTCACTCTGCCACACTGAGGACACTCCCTTGAGCCCTTAAATAGGCTCACCTGGTCACACAAACAGGAAGTGTAGTGCCGCATAGTGGCTGGTGGAACAAATACATAAAAAGGCCTTTAAAATGTCTCTTACACACCGGCCCCTTAATTGTGCGGCACGGAGTGGAACACAATTACAACTCCTTTGATACAAGAGCCTTTAGATTTGAAGTTACATTTTCTTCACCAAAAGTTACAGATGTCCATTATCACAAACATAATCCACAGGTACAGAAATTCAAATGCCATAAGTCAGTACACATTTTACACAAACCTAAAATTACATTTCCACCTCCTATATTTGAACATTTTCCTTGGTTTCATGAAGAAGACATGTTGCTTTGTCATGAACTTTAGCTGTCAAGGCATCACTCTCCATTTGTAAAGAAAAGGCAAAACAATTTGTCATTTTCATAACTTCATCAAAATGAACTTCAAAGCATTTTGCCCTTAACTTGACCAAACCACAATGAACAGATACAGAGCTGACATTTATACTTGGTGCATCATTTTCCTTAGAGTCAAAATTCACAATCACCGGCTCATTAGTTTTACTGAGGTCTAACATGTCCTCCTTGGTCTCAGTTTGAGGAAACAGGTCCTTTGGAGTGTTAACCAATAGCTCTGAGATACAGTCTGTCGGAGAGGCTTCCTCTGTCACATTTGAGGTAATGTCTGACTCAGTGTGACACATACTGGCCCCTGTTTCAGTACACGGAGCCACCACTGGGACATAGATTGCTGGACCCTCCCAGTCCACCTCTTCAAATGTATCCCCGGCCCCCGTTACATCACCAACCACCGTATGTTCACGTTGTAATGACAGTTGGATCATTGGTGGGTCTGGTAAAGAGTCAATGCCAAAAATGTCCAAAGTCCGAGACGGTAAATGCAGTTTCTTGGGAGATGTTTCATTCAGTTCACGTTCCTTTTCACAAGCAGCTTTATGTGAGGACTTGCGCTTGGGTTTGTTGGATTTCAATATAGCAAGTTTCTCTTCAGCTGCTACAATTTGTGTTTTTAGCTGTAACATCTCCTTCTTTCTCCTAAGAGTGTCTAGTTGCTCATCCAGTTCATGCATCATCTCAAGATGGGAAGCTCGCACCAAAAGTGCTGCTATGTCAGCCTGTGCTTCAAGGCGAGCTGAGCTAACACTTATTGAGCTCCTATGTGACCAGTCACCATGTTTTTCTTTTGCGTTTTTTGCGAACATTTTTTCAGTGTAGTTCATTGTGCATAAAACAAAATCTTGTCAGATGCATCTTTCAGTACAAAAGCATTGGGTTCACAATGAATTTCATACTCATAGATCTGCAAGAATATACCCAATGCTCATTTTCCTGCTGCGTTTCGCCTCCAGCGATGATCCTGGATCTGAACGCGGTGCTCCCCACCGCCGCACTGATACCGCGTTCGCTCCTCGAGGTGCACAGCCCCGCCTTTGATCCTCGCGGTGCTCCTCTCGGTCTTCGCGCTGCTACCGCGTCCGTTCCTCGGGCTGCACAATCCACCACCGCAAGGTACCGCGTCTCCTCTTGCCGCGCTGGTATCGCACCTCTTCCTTGCAGTGTTGCGAATCTCAGCCGTCCCGTTCCGTTCACGTCTGAGCCTTGCGTTGCCGCGAATCTCCACCAGCGTCTGGCCATCCACCATGCACATGGAGGCCTCGCAGTCCCACGCCTTCCCCGCAGCCGCGGTCAGGTCTCCTCCTTCGCGGGTTACACCCCAATAGCGCACCCGGTCGAAAAGCAAGATGTCCACTACAACAATACGCCAAGCTTTCCACTTAAAGCAAGGCGTTCCAACTTTCTTGGCTAGTTTTTGACTAATGTAGCGGCCAGCGGCCCTGTACCACTGGCTGCTATGGCTGGCAAAGTTAAAAGGTGTTAAGCACACGTGGAAAGAGCCCAATACTCTTGCGTTAAATGAAGAATCCTTTTATTTCCTTATTCAACAGTTTAACAACCACGGTCAAAAACTGTATGCCTTCACTCTGCCACACTGAGGACACTCCCTTGAGCCCTTAAATAGGCTCACCTGGTCACACAAACAGGAAGTGTAGTGCCGCATAGTGGCTGGTGGAACAAATACATAAAAAGGCCTTTAAAATGTCTCTTACAATGGTGATATGATTGAGCTCCTGGGGATGAAATGTATTTTGAGGGTATAAATGAAAACTACATCACAAGATTGTACCTGATTGTTTTTTAAACCAAATGTTTCAAAAACTGTATGGAACTTAAAATTTCGTTTTTTGTTTTGTTTATACTCTTTTTCATTTGCACTTTAAAGGCACACTGCGCAACATTTTGGATTACAGTATATTGTTGCTAGTAGGGATGCAACGGATCATCATTGATCCGTGATCCGTTCGGATCAATATCTTCGGGGCGCATGTTCAGTCCACGCACAGCGTGGTCAAGGCGAGTGGAGGAACGGAGGAGCTTGAACGCCCAGCGTCATTTAAATCCCCTATATGCATGTCCCCACCATTGTTTCACAACGTTTCCCTTCTGAGCATTTACATTTGTGGACAATAGCTTGAGCAGCAGCGGCTAGGCGGAGTTCAGAGCGTCTTTGAGCCAATGATGCACGAGTGTTTTCATGCCCCGCTGCTCCCACTGGGATGTGAGGGGCGTCGGGGACATGTCTTCTCATTGTGCGATCTTTCACAAAAGCTTTACACTGATATTGGCATGTAATGCCGGAGAGAGGATAGTCGGCATCACAACACTTTTTGTTTCGTGTTAATTGGTGAAATATTTGCGGAGATATTCACATTTTCGGGTTGCAACTGCCCTACAGTTTGTTTATGGAGCTTATTTACATTCGCCGCATTGAAGCGGAAACACGCGATGTCTGTAGATTAATTTGATCAAAAGGTTTTTACTAAAAAACTATCAGAAAATAGTTGTTATGCTCTTATTACTTAGTTACTAGTTTTATAGAGAAGTCAAGTGCGGGAGAGGAGGAGAGGAGAGCGGTATGTTCCTTCCAGACTGTAAGGGCAGCAGTGAGGGGAGGGGCCACAGGGAAGGAGAGACAGACTTACGTAGTAACCCAAAAATATATACTTAATATATAAAAATATATGCATTTTAAAGTAAATTCTAAGAAATTTGACAGGTTGTTGGCATTATTTACCTTTTTATTTCAACATAAAGCCCTTTCTCCCCGTTTTATGCATTTATGTTGCACATCCACATATAGTGCACAAGTGCCTTGTCCACTATATGTTGATTTTATATATTTTAATTTAACAATTTAAGTGTTAATAAGCAAAAAGACAAAACTTATGTTTATTTGTCTTTTTTTTTTTTTTTTTGCTGATCCGAAAAATGATCCGATCCGTGACCCTGTTCCGAGGAACGATCCGAACCATCAGTTTTTTGATCCGTTGCACCCCTATAGTTGCTAGCAGTACAAAATATGCTCCTAATGACCAGCTTTGTTTTTTGTTTTTGCAGTGGGTAAAAATTCAAAAATGAATTTGGACAAGGAACTAACCTATTTAAAAAATCTCATATTTCCACGTAAAGTACACCTAAAAATTAGGTCTTAGTTTGTTTGTATTTTTTTAGGGATTTTTCAAGCGATAAAAAATCTGTAATAAAATAAATTCTTGTATTTTATTCTATTTACTGGGTGAAGTGTTATGCGTTGTGGCTTTAAGATGTCGGTGTTGACTTTCAGAGCAGGTTCTTGTCTATATAAGAGGCTCTTGTCTCAAATTTGATTAAACCATACATTTCACTTCCATGTCTAGGGTTTACCTGTCAGACCTTTGTAGGTTGTTGCAGGTCATTAGCCAAGGAGGGGCACTTAGTAGGAAAACATAGCCTATTAGGTTTAGGTTGATGGGGAGAACCCAGTGGAAACTTTCCACGCGACGTGCAATTGCCAACCAGTGTGCCACCAAAGCACACTGTATCACCGCATATTTCTCAGTTGCCTTGGGTTTAAATCAATCCAATCTATTAAAAGAAATCCAATTTTTATATTCATTATCACAAGGACCTAGTTTTTGTAATATTTTTTCCCTGTGTTCCGTGGCTCAGTGTGTTTGAGTTTACTGGTTTCCCTGGAGATGAATGAATGAAAATTGTATTTGAATGTGGCCTATTACTTTGGCTTAGGGATGAGTCACCGCTGTTCAAGGTCTTTATCCAGATGATACTGAGAGAGCCTGCTTGGATCGAATGGCCGGACTACTAGTTTATTTACTTGGAATTAGCCAGACTGCGAGAAAAACTGCATTAACTAAAGGTCAGCACACACTACACGATTTTTCTAGTCTTAAACGATTTTATATAGAATCGGGGGGGTCCACACTACACGACTGGATTTAGTGCGAGTCTGGGGGTTCACACTTAACTACTGAGAATCGTAAGAGCGAACACACTACACGATTCTGTCAAACAGCTGATGTTTGATAACACAGCGCATCTGTCCTCTCCTTTTCTCCTCCGGTTTCAAAAACTGACCCCAAATCCGCAAAGAGAGGCCTGTGTTTGTGAGCGTGGGAAAACATGTGCGTGTCCCGATTGGTCAACAGTGTCACAACATCGCAGTGCAAGGCTACTACTGCTACTACAAAGCCTTCAACTTGGCTATAGTTCTGTCAAATAGAGATAAAAGTCGGCGACACGAAGAAGCGGGACGTATTTCAGTGGATTTAATAAGAAAAGGAGACGGGCCTTAGCCCCGAGATGGAGGAGGCGGAGGGGACAACGGAGAAAGCGGAGGGAGGCGAGCCGCTAGCCGGCGAGGTGAAGCTGAACAGTTCGTCTCCAAACTCAGTAAGTGCCGCTAAACTCTGTTCGTAGTTTAAATGTAGCTGAAAAGGTGGTTATCGTGAACTTTTGGTGATATAAAGTTGTGCTGTTTCGTGTGGGGCTGTGGCCATGAAATGAGTTGTTTGTGCCGCTGTTTTGACAGAGAAATTAAAAAGGAGGCGCGGTGGTGTATTTCTGTCTTTATCTCACTGTCATTGGCCGCTGCTTTCTGTGTGTTCACTTTGGGGACGGTAAAATCACCCACGTCTCTCCTGTGCGTCCAAAATTGGGCTTAAAATTCAAACATGTTTGATTTCCTGCGACTGTAGTCCAGTTGTGTCTGACTGCTGCCCACACTACACGATTCAAACGCCAGTCCAGTCGTGACCCCCCCACACTACGCGACACGACTCTCTGCGACTGCCTTCGACTAGCCATGACACGGGAAGACTCGGTGCGACTGAGAATTGTATCAAAATCGGGCATAAAAGTCGTGTAGTGTGTGCTGACCTTTATGCGTTTTTTTTCTATTATTTTGGTCATTTTGTTTCTTGGGACCTATTGCTTTTTGGCTAGGTTTATTATGTTTGAATTCTAATAAATAGTAGAATCTTTGCTAGCTTGGGCAAGAATATACACTTTAAAGGCACTGACAAAATATACAACTCTCAAAAAGAGCCACAAGCAGCAGTTGCGGGCATTAGTCCACTACAGCAGCACAGTGATTGAGAATTGATCTTTTTATGTCTTTTACCCTCTTTATTTGGACTGGTACAAATATTTACTCCTTGTGGCTAATTCCTGTAATTAAATGGGTTGTAAGTTGCCTAGTTCTTGACATACTGAGGGTAGATTGCAGTTTTTGCCCTGCAAAGAAAAATTGTACCTAAATGACTCAACATAGAACTAGCTGAATGTGAATGTGGAAGACGGACAGAAAGGTCCCTCTCAGTTTGGGAGTCAACCCTGGACCTTCTTGTCATGTGACGAGTTTTTAAGCCACTGATTGGAGCTGGAACCATTTAAAGCCAAATAATACAATACTAAAGTGCACATATGTATCCTGCATACAGGGCTTAAAAATAGACTCAAAAACATTAATTTGGGCGTATCTGCATTAATATTAATCATAGTTTTATCATTTGAAATAATGTATCTGTAAGAATTAAATAGTAACGATGAAATACAGGCACCAGGGCTGGTGAAGACTTTGCCTAGGGCTCCTCCTGCTGTGAGCAGGAAAGGGTGATACACACTTTGAGCAGAACGGTCAGAACCTAACCCTCTTTGAGGAAGGAACAACATTATACTGTAACATGGTTTCAAGATCAAAAAGTCGATTTTGCACAATATGTCACCTTTAAAGTACTATTAAAGGTGCATTATGGAACTTGTCCTGAAGCATCATATAGGCCACTGTGATGGAAAGTAAAAGCACTATGCTAAACACTGGGTCACTAAAAGGTCAAATACGCACTAATTAAAAGCTTTTTTTCCACATAAAAAGTTCCATAAAGCACTTTTAACTAATAATAATAATAATGATAATGCCTTACACTTATATTGCGCTTTGCAAGCCTGTTTTACCAAGTTTTTCAAAGTACCACACTGTAGTCATTATTCATTCAGGCCAGACTCGGTGATGGTAAGCTACTGTTGTAGCCACAGCTGCCCTGGGGTTGACTGACGAAAGCAATCAGTCTGAGTGAGTGGGTGGTGGTCGGAGGGGCCAATGGCACACTCTCTACATTCACCCCAGGCTTCCCGGTGTTCCCAAACATCCTCCCATCCAAGTACTGACCAGGCCCGTCCTGCTTAGCATCGAGATCTGACGGGATCGAGCAGAGGAGGTATGACCTACAACTAAATGCTGCTCTGCTTCTTCAGATTCGTATATAGTATAATATGGAAAATAATATTCCAAATCTTTTTCCATACCTATGAACTCGAAGGCCTCCTCAAAGTACTGGCGCAGGTTCTGCTTGGCGCTGTCCGTGGCGGGGAGCCTCTTGTAGACGAACAGCCCGGTGTGGTGGTGGAAGAGAGGCAGGTGGGTGGTGACGTTCAGGATGTAGCCCACGTGGAGCCGCTGCAGCAGCCTCAGGTTCTGGGCGTCAAGCTCGTTGCCCAGGTACAGGAAGGGCAGGATGGGGGTCAGGTCGGCGTTCTCGATGTCCGGAGTGGAGGGCAGGGGCAGAGTGTGAGGTAGCGCCCCCGTGACGCCCGAGGAAGCAGCGCAGGGGTCCAGGCCGTCGTGCATGTGCAGGGAGTGCTCACACAGGTTCTCATGGCTCATTCGGAAACAGCTGAGGCCACCTGGGACAACAGAGGTGCAGAGGAAGTCGTAAGACATTGTATACAGTTCGAGAGTGGCCGATATAATGCGATAGTTATCTTTTTCTACACATAATACAATATACAGTAAGTAGGTCCTGGCCATACCAAAAAGCATACCCACAAGGGTGAGCAGAGAGCGGACAAAATGTGTAACTATTGTTAATATGGGACATTTTTCAAAGATGTAAAGGGTGCACTCACACCAACAGTGGCAGGAGCGAAATGAGCGGCCAGTCCCCATTCATTCCCAAAGCTGGCTGGTGACCGGAAAACGACTACTGTAAAGTTACAGAAGAGCAGCACAATACGGGCGACTGCATTTGTATAGAGTTGAATGAATCCAAATCTCTGGAAATACAGAGCGATTTGAACAGGCTCAGCTGCGTCTCAAACCTCACCTCCACTGGCTCCTGCATGAGGGGGGCTCGCGAAGGAAGTAGAGTAAGCTGGGCGAAGGAAAACAAAAGCATTTTTTCCGTTTCATTTTTATTTTGAATCATGTGCAGCAGCTTTTAACGGAGTGAGCTGTGGCAAGGAAAGAGTGCAGGTGAGGGCTGTGATCTTCACATCTTAGCATTCGAAATAAAGATTGCGCAGCAGAGAGAAATATGCAAAACACAGCCCCAATTAGCGCGATGCAGGATTTCAGCTGAAAATGCTGTGCAGTCGCGCACAACATGGGACTTAATTTCACCATATAGCATCTGTGTGCCATGTACTAGTTTTAGTGTATGTTTGATGAATCTGCATACTTGTTAGATTTATAAAGTGGACCACAATCTCAGCATCCCTGCACACATGCCCAAACCCTATCAACGTAGAAACATAATCTTCAAAACACCTAACCTGTCGTTCACATTCCGAATCCTGTCCTTGTCATGAACAAAGAGGACAATAGCATCTTTACTAAGCTACAATGGCAAATAGAAACGATTTAAAATGACTGATATCTTGAATAGCCTTAAGTATGGACCATGTTCACCTTGGCAACAGCTGTGACTCACCTCTGAGCCAATGGAAGGGTCCTTTATAATAATGGCACATTGTTTGGGTGCAATCTAAACAATGTGCAAACCTGGGTCAGGTTTCCTCCGTTTGCTTGTAATCAGTAGTATTTCACCCATAAAAGGTTGTATCATTCCAATGTAGCCCACTTTGTACTGCAACTTGTACCTGCCTACAGTCACCTATCACAGCCTCTCGTCAACAGTTGCATCTCAATCCATTCGTATAAATGCACTAACGCTCCCCTCTAACATCATACTACATCTCCAGGACCACCAGTCGGTTCAGCTTCCCCGTCTGCTCTTTTTTATTCTAATTTATCCATTTAATGAGATATTCATTGCTCCAGTCTCACTCGGTTTAAACTGACTTGCGTGCGGCTGCAAGAAACCTGTTTTGTTTGCTGAACTGCACGGGTTTAAGGGTCACTTCTCACTAAATCTTACACGGCTAATAATAAAAATACATGCGGCAGTCTGCCTTGTAACGCCAATATCTAGCCAGAAACTTTGTCTAAAACTACTTTTTTTTTAAACAGGCACTGCACAAAAGGTCAAAAGAGTGGGGGGGAAAATCTACACTTTCTACTATTACCGCACTGAACATGCAGATCCAAATCAATATTGCTGGTTGTGGCCACATTTATTTATATATATATATATAATATATATATATATATATATATATATACTGTGTATATATATATATATATATATATATATATATATATATATATATAAAACAAAAGTAGATTGTTGTTGTAAGTCTGTACGATATTCATGTTGTTACTATAAAATACTGCTGCTAATACAGCAACGAGACGCAAAGAAAACGTTTTTGAGAAATCCCCTTCATGACCCAGCGCTAAACAGTGGCACTGAAACATTCATGATGCCCCTGATGGACGTCTGCACTTCTGCAAATAACCCCTAGCCTGCACCTGTTAGCCACGTTTACCCATGATGCCACAGCATTCTATTTGCAGTGAAGGGTTGTGACACACACATACAACTGGATTCATTGTTCCAACAGGGGCTGATGTCATGGGATATAGTAGACTCTAAGGGACATGCAGCAGGAAATAACAAAAGATAAAGTTGTAGTTCTCTTATAGGGCTTACATTATTACATTATTATTACATCTCTTTTACAAGAGTGCCGAGATTTTTCCTGTTTAAATAAAGATTTGAACATCCATCCATCCATCCATCCATTTTCTTCCGCTTTATCCGGGGCCGGGTCGCGGAGGCAGCAGTCTCAGCAGAGATGCCCAGACTTCCCGATCCACGCACACCTCCTCCAGCTGTTCTGGGGGACCCCGAGGCGACACCAGGCCAGCTCGGAGACATAGTCCCACCAGCGTGTCCTGGGCCTTCCACGAGGCCTCCTCCCAATAGGACATGCCTGGAACACCTCCCGAGGGAGGCGACCAGGAGGCATCCGGAACAGATGCCCTAGCCACCTCAGCTGGCTCCTTTCGATGTGAAGGAGCAGCGACTCTACCCCGAGCTCCTCCCGGGTAACTGAGCTCCTCACCCGATCTTGGAGGGTGCGCCCAGCCACCCTGCGAAGGAAACTCATTTCGGCCGCTTGTATTCGCGATCTTGTCCTTTCGGTCATTACCCAAATCTCATGACCATAGGTGAGGGTGAGAACGTAGATCGATCGGTAAATCGAGAGCTTTGCCCCTGACTCAGCTCCCTCTTCACCACAACAGTCCGATACAGCGACCGCATCACTGCTGACGCTGCACCGATCCGTCTATCGATCTCACGCTCCATCCGTCCCTCACTCGTGAACAAGACCCCGAGATACTTGAACTCCTCCACTTGAGGTAAGGACTCCCCACCGACCTGAAGAGGGGAAGCCACCTTTTTCCGGTGGAGAACCATGGCCTCAGATTTGGAGGTGCTGATCCTCATCCCGGCCGCTTCACACTCGGCTGCAAACCGCCCCAGTGCGCGCTGGAGGTCCTGATTTGATGAAGCCAACAGAACAACATCATCTGCAAACAGCAGAGGTGAGATCCTGAGGTTCCCAAACCGGACACCCTCCGGCCCCTGGCTGCGCCTAGAAATTCTGTCCATAAAGGTAATGAACAGAACCGGTGACATAGGGCAGCCCTGGCGGAGACCAACACGCACCGGAAACAAGTCTGACTTACTGCCGGCAATGCGAACCAAGCTCCTGCTGCGGTCATACAGGGAACGGACAGCCCTTAGCAGAGGGCCCCGGACCCCATACTCCCGGAGCACCCCCCACAGGGCACCACGAGGGACACGGTCGAACGCTTTCTCCAAATCCACAAAACACATGTGGACTGGTTGGGCGAACTCCCACGAACCCTCGAGCACCCGATGTAGGGTATAGAGCTGGTCCAGTGTGCCACGACCGGGACGAAAACCGCATTGTTCCTCCTGAATCTGAGGTTCGACTATCGGCCGAATCCTCCTCTCCAGCACCGGGGAGGCTGAGAAGTGTGATCCCTCTGTAATTGGAGCACACCCTCCGATCCCCCTTCTTAAAGAGAGGGACCACCACCCCGGTCTGCCAATCCAGAGGCACTGTCCCCAACCGCCACGCGATGTTGCAGAGACGTGTCAGCCAAGACAGCCCTACAACATCCAGAGACTTAAGGTACTCGGGACGAATCTCATTCACCCCCGGGGCCTTGCCACCGAGGAGCTTTCTAACCACCTCAGTGACTTCAGCCTGGGTGATGGACGAACCCCCCTCCGAGTCCCCAGCCTCTGCCTCCTCATCGGAAGACGTGACAGTGGGATTGAGGAGATCCTCGAAGTACTCCTTCCACCGCCCGACCACATCCCCAGTCGAGGTCAACAGCTCCCCGCCCGCACTGTAAACAGTGTTGGTGAAGCACTGCTTCCCCCTCCTGAGGCGCCGGATGGTTTGCCAGAATCTCTTCGAGGCCGACCGATAGTCCTCCTCCATGGCTTCTCCGAACTCCTCCCAGACCCGAGTTTTTGCCTCTGTGACTGCACGAGCTGCAGCACGCTTGGCCTGCCAGTACCTCTCAGCTGCCTCCGGAGTCCCACAAGCCAACAAAGATTTGAACATTACATTATTATTCTAGAATCACTGGTGGAGATCAGTGTTGGGAACGTTACTTTAAAAAAGTAATTAGTTATAGTGACTCACTACTTGTTCCAAAAAGTAACTGAGTTAGTAACTGAATTACTCTATAATAGAAGTAACTCATTACCAGTACAAGTAACTATTTGCATTACTGTAAAAAAAAAAAAGTTCTTATATGTCAAAGAATTTGGATTTTTTTTTTCTTTTTTTGCAGTTTTCACAAGTCAGTGTATAAATGCGTAGAACAGACAGGTGTTTGTATTTGTGTACCATCATGTCAAAGATGTTCATAGTAACTGAATGAACTGAATAGGGGGTAGAGTGGGGGAGGCCCCTGTGAATGAATGGTATTGACCAGTATTTGCGTTGCTGTTTTATTAATGTAAGAATACGGCCGTATTCACAGAGAATGGGGAGGAACAGGAGTAAAAGAAACATGTGCCAACGATCAGGGCAGACTTTACGCACAGGCATTGTGCAAGTCTCTCCGTTCATTCATCAGGCAAAACAGAAAACAATCAGCAAATGTAGGTTAAATGCCCTAACAGAAGGTTAGCAGCCTGTAGTGTTTCTCTGGAGCGGAGAGCGGGGAGAGAGGAAGAAGAACAGGCGCTGAGAGAGAGTGAGAGGGGGGGAAAGACGCGTCTCCACCGATTCTGCGTCTTTGTGTTAAAAATAAGTTCCATCACTATTGAGCAATGATCACCAACTTGATTCTCCCCCGCGCACCGGACACAAACAGTGCTATGGGGATGACGAGCCGTGGGTCGGGGACACGAGTAGTTTTTGGTGCAGAGAGCACGATGCAACGATCTGCACAGACAGTCAGATGTGCGCTTTACTTTCTGCTCTATGAGACTCCGCCCACCCTCTCCGCTGCTCTCCCCATTGCTGACACCGCGGCGCTCATTCGGTCGAATTGTAACGTGCCACTTTGTTTACCCAGTAACGATAACGGCGTTGTAACGACGGGGAGAGTAATGAATTAGATTACTCCGTTACTGAAAAATAACGTCGTTACCTAACGCCGTTCTTTTAAACAGCGTTATTCCAAACACTGCTGGAGACACATCCAAAACTTGCAATGGGCACAGAATTTCATGAAAATAACCTTTGTGGTTGTATTGCAGCCAGTGGCACAGGGAACATTTCATTTGTAGAACAAACAATATATTCAATTAATGTCCAACAAATTCTAAAGGAAAATGTAACAACATCTGTGAAAAAGCTGAAGTTAAAAAGCAGATGGCTTCTACAAATGTGTAATGATCGTAAACACACTTCAGAATCCATGGTGGACGACATCAAGAGGTGAAGTCTGAAAGTATTGCCATGGCCTTAACAGTCTTCTGAACAAAACATCATTGAAGATTTCTGGATGGACCTCCAAAGAGCAATACATACTAGCAGGGTTCGAAATTAACACCCGCCACACCCCGGGTTAAAAATCATTTTGGCGGGTACTGATAAAAACCTACCAGCCAGTTTGGCCGGTGATGCATGAGCCAATCATGCAAATAATGTCAGAGACGCTCTGGGTGGTTTGTCCCCTCCGTCCTACATTTCCCATGAACACTACACTACTGGTGACGTTTTAGATACCTATTGGCAGATTGGCTGCAGCGCGCAGATACGCGGAAATATCGGATGAGAGGACTGAGCTGGACAGCGAAATAAACTAAAATGTTGCGGTGGTTAGAACAAACGTCAGGATCAAGAAGAAGTGAGAAGAGGAAGGAGCCAGAAGATGAAAATGTTGACAGAATATGCGAAACAAAGAGAAGGAAGTTCAGTTGTAAAAGGCAGACAGGTCGTCACTGGTTAGTGTTTGATAGTAAAAATTCGGTCATGTTTTGTCAGATTTGCCGTGAGTACACGAAAGAAAAAAATAAAACCAACAGTTTCGTTGTTGGTACCAAAAAAATTTGTAAATTTGGTAAAAATTTGTCTAATGGAAATTCTGATTGGCTGGTAACTTCAGAAAGTTACCAGCCACTTTGGCTGGTGATCAAAAAAGTTAATTTCGAACCCTGCATACTAGACAGCTCACAAATCTCATAGTTTTGGAAGACTTTTCTTGGAAGAAAAGGCAAAACTCCTTCGAACTAGAATGGAAAGACTCTTGGCTATCTAGAAAAGCCTTTAAACCTGTGATACTTGCCATAAATTGTCTGCAGGCTGCCCAAACTTTAGTCTCCTTGCTTCATTGTTCACATTAATAGACATTTTGATCTGGGGTGCCTAAACATTTGCACCCCACTAGAGGCACTAACAGAAATATTGCCAATATCAAACCTAGACATAATAATTCACAGGTCTTACAGACAGAATGAGCACAAGAATAGGGCGTTCTTCAGTATGGAGCAATGGCCGCTGGTTGTACTGCTTTATGACCGCATCGCTAGGGGCCGGCATTGCCCGCCATTGCTGTAGTACCTGCAAAAGTTTTCAGATGACTCCGCCATCGTGGGCTGTGTCTGAGGGGAACAAACTGGAGTACCGGTCGGTTATCATGGACTTTGTGGACTGGTGTGAGCGCAACCACCTTGCTTGAACACCAGTAAGACGAAGGAGATGGTGATCGACTTCAGGAGGAGGACACTACTGCACACACCGCTGAACATCCAGGGAAAGGTCATTGAGGAGGTGGATAGTTTCAAGTACCTGGGTGTTCACCTCAACAATAAACTGGACTGGTCCCACAACACCAACGCCCTGTACAAGAAGGGCCAAAGTCGCCTCCACCTTCTGAGGAGACTGAGGTCCTTTGGAGTGAGCAGGCCTCTGCTCAGGACTTTTTATGACTCTGTGGTAGCCTCTGCTATCCACTACGCTGTCGTGTGCTGGGCCCCGGGCAGCACAGAGCGGCAAGAACAGACTGAACAAGCTGGTCAGGAGGGCCAGCTCCGTCCTGGGCTGCCCCCTGGACTCTGTGGAGGAGGTGAGGGACAGGAGAGTATTAGCCAAGCTCACCTCAATCATGGACAACGCCTCCCACCCACTGCATGGGACTGTAGAGGAGCTGAGCAGCTCTTTCAGTGGAAGACTGAGGCACCCTCAGTGCAAGGAGTTCCACCGCAAGTCGTTTATCCTTACTGTCTGTACAGCAAGACTGTAAAGCAATAATCACTATGCAAAACTACGTGCAATAATCTCTGTATTTACATTACTTTATCTACGTCACTTTATCAACCACCTGCACTATGACTGTAAACCTGCACTGCACATTTTTTATTATAGTCCGTTTATTTAATTTTTACTGTTTATACTTTTTGCCCCTTAAAGTTTTTGGTAGTCATTTATATAAGATACCTCTATTTACTATTTAATTGTTTGCACATTTCCTGTCTATTTTGCACATCCTGAGTGTTTCTGAGAGCTGTAACAAGTGAATTTCTCCTTTGTGAGATCAATAAAGGCTTATCTTATCTTATCTTAACTTAACAACTGTAAAGGCTGGTGCCTATTTATTTTAAACTTTCTACAGCTAGATATTCCTCCTGTGATAATGCTGGGTTAGTTACAATTAAAGGGACCAGGCGGGTTTTCGTAAGGAACATTTAAGAAATCTGGTATGCTAATGAGGGCTGGACTTTGATTGACATGTTGTTAGCATTAGAGCAGGGAGGAGTGAGCAGAAGCTGTCTATTAATACTACAGTCTATGGTATGGAGCAGCATTAGTACTTGATTCATATACAGTGGGGAAAAAAAGTATTTGGTCAGTTCCCCATAGACTTTCTATTGGATTTTGGCCAAATCCTTTTTTCCCCACTGTATGCCTTGTGTGTAATTTTATGCATGCTTGCCTTTTATTTACAATCTACAATCTTTATATAGCAATTATCAGCATGTCCAACCCCCTGAATATTATCGCTGTCAGCAGCCCAAACCTCTGTATCAGTCTGGCCCTTTTTTTTAAAGCCATAAATAATCATTTTGTGACACTTTTATATTCATCATCACAATGTTGCCAGTAGTAATAGATCTAAGTAAACAATGCTTTTCATTTAATGGTCACCATTGCGGTTGTATAAACAGTGTGTGTAGATTGTTCTGATGGCGCTCTAGTAGAAAGTATCTTGTAGAGATGACAGATTGGCCATAATTGAATGTCCAGAAGCAACATAGTTCAGTTCAGTGAGCAGGGAGCGTAAACTGTGTCCAACTCTCTTACGCTCAGAAATCATCAACGTAACTCAATACTGAGTAGCTCGAGTACTTTACAGGGCCTATATACTTTATTCGGGCTTTTAAGATTGCTTTAAGGCACATTATTATTAGTTTTGTTGTAGCATAACATAACTCCGGACTTTAGATGTTACAAATATAGTTACACAAAACGCCAGTCGAGGGCGACAACCTGTCCATGTATGAGTTTCAACATGAATCTTAAAACAATAGGTAGGTAAGAGGGTTTGACCCAGGTTTGACCACGGACAGGAGCAGAACAAGTTTGGTGAAGTGCTCGTGTAATGTATAAGAGCGTGTGCCATACCATTCTAGGTATGTTTCACTTTTGATGGCATAACATTATATAACTCTTCAGCGTGGCAAGCAATAATATACACCAAAAAAAACTAAACATTTCGACCATAAAATATTGTCTATTGAACTACTCTGTTAACTAGCTGTTGTGATTTGGACCATATTAAGAGCGCCCTTTAAGGCACAGAATGTGGCCTGTTGTCATGTTATAATTTTTGGCACGCTATTAAAGGAACAGGCCACCGTTTTTTCATACTGAGAAGTAAGTGGATAAAAAGGGGTACTATATTATAAGCCGTAATCACTCGCTTCTCATTTGACTCCCGTTTGGCCCCATGGAGGAAAAGAGGAGAGGCTAAATGCTAACAACATCTTTGGGCTTTTTGCGTGACTGAGCGTACGCGTAAAGACCAGACAGGTACGCATCAACTCATCTAAGCTCAGGTAAGAACATTTCTCAGTATGGAAAAAACGGTGGCCTATTCCTTTAAAGCTGCCCATTAAATCATCTATCCACCGGTGCATAGTCCGTTATAGCTACAAAAGGCTTTCAAAATGCTAATTAGCTTTTCCTCAAAGGCCCCTAGCCATCTCTGCTCAAACAGTCCCTTGTAAAATAAATAAATAAAATAAAAGGTAGTCGTCTGATTTCTGGAGTTGATGGCATTTCTAAGGAAAGAAACAGGCTTCTCCTTAATGGACAAGATGACAGCATGAGCGCAATAGAAAGTAAAAAAAAAAGACCTGAGACAGAACAAATTGTATTTTCTGGGTGTACAGTACATACCTTACCCTTGCACAAATACATTTCCATACAAACAATGCAAAAACATTTCAATGAGTAAATAGACCAACTAAACTGAATAAACAAATATGTCCCCGATGCAAAACAGGCTCTTAATGATCAGCGAGACACGGTCAAACGCTAACAATGCAATTTTTCGAGTGGCTTATCAAAAAAAAAACATTTGTAAGAGGACCTAATGGAGTAGCATAATAGTAATAGTATGAAAATAGCAGTAGTTACATGGACTCTGGTGGTAGTTACAATATATTTCAGCAGCACTACTTGTAGTTGACATAAAAGTCATATTTGGAGTAGAAGTTAACTGCCATTGTATCTATTAGTACCAGTAGCCAGTGGTGCGTTTACATTAGTAGCAGTAATAGTAATAGCAGCATATATAACAGTTAGAAGTACTGTTTTAACAATGGAAAATGGTGCTGTTGTGTGATGGGGAGGTGATTCGATTTCTGGTGCCCTAGCAAGGTTGGCATTTTGACACACAAACACGCACAAAAAGAAACACTGTTTTCTTCCCAGAGGACCAACCCGGAGACAAAACAAGCAACCTATTTTATGAAGTCAACATGCGGCTGAGGAAATACAGAATAAGAATGGAACAGCGAGATCAAGCTACTGTGATGTTCAAGTAACAAGAAGGAGGCATTGTGAAAACACAACATCGCAATAATATCCCAGTCAGAATTGCTATTTGAATTCTCATAATTAGCAAAGTTAACAGAGGAACTAGCTTTATAACACGGCAAAATATGCGATAGATATATGGCTTGCAGTGTACATCAATGGGGCTTCACATTATGAAGACCTGCCAGTCGTCAGCTGTCATAAAGCTAGTTTTATACATAGCCAAACATCTTGCACATTGCAGTTTCATTCATATCACTACATTTTACCAATAAGCTTCCCCTCTTTTCAAAACGGCACGCTGCTTTCAGGTGTCTCAATGATTTATGTGGCCAGATGTCAATTCAATGCATAGAAAATGGTGGAGTATAGTCTCTTTTCGAAGTGGAAAGCCTATTTAGGTCTGGTGCTCGCCGTGGCAATGCATCTTCTAAGAAATACATGTCAAACACTAATAGGCTCTGGGGCTAAATCTGCTCCTGTATAAACGCACAGTCTGGGGCATGTGTGATTATTTAAGCGTAAAGGTGCAAGGATAGAAGAGGTTTATACTGTAGTGGAGAGTGGCACTAATATAATTATGTTTGAATGATTTTCGACATATTGGAAGCCTTTATGACATCTGCTGATGGTTGTAGTTGTATTTAACGCATGGGTAGTGCACTATAGAATACGAGTGTGTGCAATCTGTAAACTAAGTTGGCCTGATTTTTGTGTACCTTTGAGGACCATGGGGTCCTTGCCCTCGCGCTGCAGGGACTCCAGTAGCACATGCAGGGGCTGGGCGGGACTGAGGCGATGTGGGTCCATGGTGCTGTCATCATACACCACGATGTCTTTGGAGAACAAGCCCTTGAAGGAGTCCTGAGCCTCCCTGCAGGACAGCAGGTCCAGCACAGTGATCTTGCCCTGCTGCAGCCTGCGCCGGCTGATCTTGTCTGAGCAGTTAATGTGCACAGCTCCTCGGATGTGGCTCTTGTTGTACTCTGTGAAGGGCCTGCAGTCGATGATGACAGGGACAGGCCCCACTGGGTGTCCCAGGGGACAGCAATGCAGCCGCTTAGCCAGTTCATTGGGGTGCATGAGGCGCACGGAGGGCAGCAGCTTTGGCGCGGCCGTGGGCAGGGCTTTGGGGAGGGTTTTGGGGGTGCTAGGGGTGAGCTCCGAGGCCAGACTGGGTACACTGCGGGCCTCATGGCTTCTGAGCGGGGGGAGTACAGGGCTGGGGGTCCCGGCGTACGAGAGGTTGGGGCTGCTGTGGCTCAGACTGGGACTGTCCCGCTCATAGGTAGTGACAGAGCAGCAGCTGGCACTGCTACATCCACACGACAGAGAGCGCGTGGAGCCCTTGGACGAGGGCATATACGTGGCCCGGATGGTCACCACTGTGGTGCTGATGACCGTGTGCTCCTCGCTGCTGAAGGCGTCCACGTAACTGGAGTCTAGTGACAGAGTGAGCTCCTGAGGTCGGCTGGGCCTGGGCAGCGCCACCACAATCCTGTCGTCCAGAGGAGAGGGAGGCATGGGGAGGCCGCGCAGGAACACCGGGAGAAGTCAACACGCCGCTCTGAGACAGGACAGGAGCAGAGAGCAGGTCACAACAACAGCCTGTATTATGAAGGCATGGTCCCTATCCTCACTCAGTCTTTAACATGCAGTCACTGCGCTCAAAACACAGCAACAAAATAGGTCAGAAAGAGATGACTTTTTAATTTTCCATTCACACAACTCTGTTAGTCTGTTACACATTATTCTCCTTCGAGTTCCAACGTACCCATACACAGGTCATTTTTAATGAACAAATGCACTGCAAATAAAATTGTCCAACACGTCTCCTCTGTTAACTTGATTACACGGTGCAGTCAGTATCTGAGCTCTGAGAGGCAGAGGGAGAATAGGAATTACACGCAACAATTGGTCCAGATGGACTTAGACTGGGGGCATGTTCACTCATGTGCACTTTAAGCTGTGTCATGCTATTGCCCTGATGACTGGACTAAAATTCAGTCCATTGTACTACAGAATGATTATCATATTATAACCATCTTTGATTAAACACATGCATTCAGATGCGATGACCTGTACAAAACATCTCGTAACCTCATTTATTCAAGTTTGACCAGTCAGTCAGAATGAGACCAGGTCATGAAGCTAAATATTAGTATAGTGTCAACACCTGCAGGGCTACACCCAGAATTGGAGGGAAAATGGTATGACATAGTGGCCCCTTATTAAGAAACGGCCCAGTCATCAAAGCTGCATGTCCAAAACGGCATCTGACAGCGCGTGTAATGCGAATCATCCGCAAAATACTATGCAGGCTCCTGAGGTAATGTAGAGCAAGCATGTCTAAACCCAAAGTGTGTCTGCTGCTTCAACGCTGTATGTGCTGCAGTTTTGGTCTTTTTCCAAATTGCTGCAAATACAAGACGGCATGACAAATGTCTTTCTTTTTTTTATATATTCATGAATAGCCGGGAGCTTGTCTCAGCCAAGAAAAAGCATGTCATCTGGCGTGTTATGTAAAAAGAAGGGGGGGGAAATCGCAACGGTTCGTTTGGGGAGCAAGCCAGGCACAAATCATTGATGGCAAATTCATTCAAGAAACCCGGCATGAGGACGTGAGCCGAATGTAATGCACGGGATTTGAGCTTTCTTTGAGGCGATTCACACTCGCTAATGCTGCTGTGTGAGCCGGGCAACATCGACATTTCCAATAAAACAAAGAAACAAATAGTGTCGTTGCCATGCGTATCGGGAACTTTAAATTGACGCAGGGATGGGCTCGTAATGACAAATGTTACAAGACACTTACTGTAACCCCCCCCCCCCCCCCCCCCCCCCCCAAAGAAGCTATACGTGCCCAAGTTCTAACACAAAATGGCTCGACATAGTCCTTTATAAATTATATATTGAGTTGCGTAAAGCTGGCGGACCTACGTCTTTGGGCATGTAACTTGGAGCGCGCTGTACGGTTCCAAAGTTCGTGTGTGCAATCTTACCGGAGTGTAGTCTGCCGCTGCCGTGGACTGGTAAAGACGGTTTTACGGTGTCCGCGCGTTAACAACACAGTCCCCATTCAGTCACTGCGTAAACGCGAGCATAATTTAGTAGCTTTTGATATCCCGGAACGATGTAAGAAAAAAAAAAGAAAAAAAAGAAGAAGGAGGAGGACGTGTGCCAGCCTTCCTCGACGGTGCTCGGCAGACGGATTGGCGGGGTAGTGAGCCAATGCAGCGCTACATGGATGTGAGAGAGTCGGGGCAGGATGGGGAAGACGGGGAGGAGGGAGTCGTCCAAAAAAAAAAAAAAAAAAAAAAAGGGGAGGGCTCGGAGCGCCGAAGAGGCTGCAAGGGGCGGGGCCGAGGTGCACAAGCCACGCCTTATAATGCAAGGATGATGTCACTGAGAGCCAATCAGAAGGCAAGGCAAAAAAAAGGTATGAGGAAGTTCGTGTTATTATAATGTTATATTAGTTGTTGTAAAATAGTTTTCAGTTGGTATGGAGTCCCATCTGATGCATTCAAAAGGAAAGGGTTTAGTAATCTGAACTTTTTCCGTGACCCAAGCCCGGATAAATAGTGAGATCTATTTGTATTCTTTATCAAACATTTGAATGCATGTATACTTTTCTTGCTTTTCGCAGGTCATTGTGTGTTGGGAGCTGCTATGACCAGGGCCACGTCCACACTTTGGGGGTCATTTACCTTGCCTGGCCTGCCAGACACTTCTCCTTTTTGTTCAAAAGAAGAACCGTCTGGGCGGCTGCTCGCAGCCAATCATTTCACGATTTTACCCACATCGGTCCAATCACGCACCAAGAGACGGTAGCCGTCACCTGTCACCACCACGCACTCTTCCAAAACATTAAAGATGGCGGCCGATACACTGTTTTCTTCTGCTCTTTCGTCGGTTTTAAATCATTTGGAAAATATGAAATCCCTAAAACCGGACCAAGAAACAGCGTTCGAAGCGTTCCTCGTAAAAAATGACGTTTTTGGAAAGGCTTTCTGCCGCTTGTTACTGCAACGTATCTTGCGTTGCTCTAATTGGTTGATGCCCTCTGTCAATCACGCCCACCGGGAAATTGTTGAGATCATGCTTGCTCCCAGACTATATGTCTTTGAAATATCTATGAAAAAGGCATGTCGTTTGGCAGGCCAGGCAATCATTTACCAAGTGTTTACTCATGTGCTACACAAGCAGCATGTGCAAAAGTGGTTCAACAGCAGAGTCATTTTTATATACGGAACATTCTGTCATTTACATTTCGGATTTGGAGCTCTAATACTGTAATATCGGCCATTTCAAAGGCTGCACTGAACAAAAACATGCTCCTTTGCTCCTTTTTCAGGCGCTGAACTCAAAGTCATGACATCTTTTTTATATATATATACTGTACTATGGATTTATTTCTCTCTAATATTGGTCACAAATCTGTCTAAATCTGTGTTAGTGAGCACTGTGTTAGCAGAGATAATCCCCCCCCCCCCCCCACAGCCGGGGCATATCAAGATGCTGGTTAGACTGCATGGATATTACAAAGGTGTGCCTTAGGCTGTCCACAATAAAAGTCCCCTCTGGAATGTTCAGTTTTGCTTTATTAGAGGGGTCTTGGGCGGTGGGGGTGGTCAGAAAACCAGTCAGTATTTCCCTCACGTAGTCCGGCACATCTCCTTCCCCTGAAGTGTGACATGTCAGCAAGTAGCTGTATGCTATTTTCTAGCTTGCACTCGCAATTTAGCACCTGTCTTTATAAATTATCAGCAGTTTTTTTTGGAGGAGTATGGTGGGGGAAGGGACTTGGACATTTAAAGCTTGAAATTGGCCTCAGACTTGCACATGGAAGACTTGGACTTTAGATACCAATTAAGGATGACTGTTCCAGGGACAGGGACAGCGCATTATTGTTCTGTTTTATGGTTCTAGATGGCTAATATGTTAGTGTAAGTGTGGAAAAAGTATTGTTTAGGTCTCGATATCGTAAACCAAGTATTGTTGAAGTACTGGTATAAAAAATATAGTGAAAAAACGCTACCGTGCCCAAGTCTTGGGGAATGAGGACTTGAGGAGGACCAGGGGGGGGGAAAAGACATTAAATAAAATGATGGAGAATTTAACTCTTAAATTTCAATCACACATTTCAAAAATCACAGTAGTTAGTAACAGTAACCCTATGTGGCAGTAAAAAAAAATTCTCATACCTACCTATGCTATAAAGTGAGTCTTTGTCGGGTTAACCTAAATTGTTCCCTTTATGTAACTCTGAATCTGAGCCGCATTTTTGTGAAGTTAGTCACTCCTCCTCCACGCCTGCGTTCAGCTCACTAAATACAATAACGTTTGTTTGACCTTTCAGTGGATTTGAAGCTGCTAACCGCTAAATATTTAGACAACAGACTGTTTGCAATCTGGTAAAGAATCTTCAATGATACTTTTAGTTTACTTTAGTTTAGTTTATTAGTTTATTTGAGCAGTAAACATTCTGCTCAAAATGAGTGGGCTGAAGCAAGAGCTTATAAGCGCCCACCCCCAAAATCAATACAACATTTACAATATAGCATCTACATAAAGACATTACATGACAGAACTATAATAATAACTTTATCCTATTGCAATTACATTATCAATCATACAATTAGCAGCATCATATTTTGATTTTCATCAATGTCAAAGGAGAACCAGTTACACTTCAAAGCAGCTTTTTTAACACAGACCAAAATACAAAGCATTGTTTGAAATGTTCATATAGAAAACAGAAACGAAGCACAACGACAACCACGATCTCCTTTCATGTACGATGTTTAGTACAAAGCAAGTAACAAAAGGCAACTCTTAATATAATATATTTCAGCATGTTACCAATGCCAAACCTTGGTAACATTACCGGAAGTCACTATTTTTATGTTATAAAGGCACGTTACTATGCAGTACATATTATACTTCGTGATCTTGCTACTTCATTACCATCCTCAGTATAATATCAATTTGTGTATAATTTTCCTCTTCTTTTTTTCATGTATAATGTATTATGAAAGCCCTACATAGTGTGGTGCATTAAAAAGCCAGGGTGTAGAGCGGGCCAGATGAAGAGGGCAGTAGCTCCCCATCCACAAACCCTCACCCAGCTGCCCTAACAGCTGATTTTGTAGATGAAGTTTCTATGCTGTGTGGTGCATTTAAAGACGAGGTTTATGATCCCGTTGGGAGGGTCCCTCTCAACAGATTCATAGCCTTTTTAATTATTTATTTATTTATTTATTGTATCTTTGAGCAATAGAGTGACAACCTTCAGAGCAACAACACTTAAATGCAATTAGGTCTTGCTGCTCCCCCTAGAGGCGACGCATTTCTTCTTCCCTATACTTTGACTTAAGTTGTTGGAAAATGCTCCTCAACAGCGTCGTAACAGACTGAGTCTGATATTTTTGTAGGAGTAATAGATGCGATAGTCGCCTAGTATGTAGCTGTACTTTAGTAAATCCTGAGGTAAGAGTCAAATTCAAATTTCAATGTGTTCAGTATACAATTTACAATGAATACTTTTTACATTCACTCCTCTTCATTAGTTCAGGTATCTGTTCTGTAAAGTAGTTCTAATCCCAAACATTAGTACAATAAAGTCAGGAAACTCCAACACCATATTTACTCTCTGCTGTTCATCTGGTTCAATAACAGCTTTCAAAATCTGTGGGGAATACTTTTATTTTTTTTACATTACGTACATTTGAAAGCGGATACTTTACGTTCTGTACTTATATGTTATTGTTAGAGAAAAATTATGGATAGACGAGGAATAGGCAGAAGTCTGGATGTCTTATGCAGGAGACTGGAGACTTGAACTCGAGACATTGTTAGCGCAATGTCTTACCATTCAAGTATGCCTCTACTTCCACAGGAAGAGGGATAAATACCCTCTGTCGAGCGGTATATTGATACGCAAGCAAAACATTCAGTGGCTGAGGATAGGGGCCTGAGCACCACAGTCAAGAGTCAAGGCTATGACAGCGATATTTTAACTGTACAGCTTGACCCACAGGGATAGTACGACTGTACAGCATGACCTAATATGATAAATAGCCATTTAATTTTATTCTTTAACAGTTAAATGTTAAAATGCAAAAATTATAGTCAGCCGACCTGTCACGGTCCATCTCCTCCACTGCAGCTGCAGAAAGACCAGCCTCCTCAGCCTCAACTCTCCTCCTCTCCACCTCCACCACTTTACCCAAACTTTGTAATCAATTCTGTTCACATACTGTACCTACTCAAAACTACCTACATTTTAAAAACGTTCACTTCTTCTTCAGTTTTAGATGCCTGTCAGATCCAGTTTTGTCCGAATTTGATTTGGGAGACACAATCCCAAGCACTATTGTTATATGTGACTTTTATTTTTATGTTTTTATGTATATATACAGTATTAATAGCAGAGTTGGCCAAAAACCAGCATAGGTGAAAGGGTCCATTTGGCAGGCAGCAGCTATCACAACATGATGTGTGTATTTATTCCCATGGGCGAGCCTGAAACAATGTAGGGCACGCATTATCGCCGCTATTCTTAGTGTGCCGTGCAGTTATTTATAATGGGACACAGCTGATCAAAGCCCTAGCGGATCGGGTTTCCAGTCGCTCCGGTTTCATTGTGTTTAAGGGAAGTGGTCAAGCAGCTACTGTAAGGAAATGTAGCCTACAGGCTACAGTAGGGGTTCTTTGGTCACGCTTTCAAGTTTTAAGTGGCTTTACACCGCGTTTATCCAACATTTCATCCAATTTAGATTTAGTTCTGATTTCATCTTGCTCTCTGCCTGGTGTGGGGGTTGAAACAAAGAAGATTAGACATTTTTAAAAGTTTAAGACCCACAGACCTACAGTACAAGAGGACATATTGGCGTTTTAAATGGACATGTGCGTAACTGTGGCAGAAACATTCTTTTGGGCGCCTCAGCGTTGGTATTTCACTCTTCTTTTTTTTTAGACACCGCAATTTGAGAGCAGAAAAGCTCAGAACGTGTCCTGTGATGGCTTATGGGTTTTTTTTATGCAACATATTCCAGGTAATACAGATTGGAGCACTTCAGCTGAAGAAGAAACAACCAAAATGAACAGGATAATTCCAAACATTATTATAACTTATCCAAAACGCGGATATGTCCCTTTTGAATTAATGTATAAAACATATTCCTTTAAACCTCAATCTTGTCTTTGTGGCAGAGGCGTTGAATGTATCTCCAAACAATAGTAAATATGGGGATAGGCCCAAACTCATGAGTGTAAGTTTGTTTACAGAATGTTGAAAATTGTGCCAATAAAAAAATCTAAAGTAGGTCTTCTACCAAATCCCAGGTCAGTGTGGACACAAAACACTTCTCTTGTCAGAACATTTTCCGCAGTAGCAGAAGGAACAAAGTGACCTGGGCGGTTCCAGAAATGCAGTCTGACCAGTGAGGCCGCTTTACGAGGACAATAAGAAATATAGCCGCAAGCGGCGATTATCGGCCCTCGCCGACCGCCCTGCCTAAAGCAAGGGGGCGCTTCGCGCCCTTTTGTCTCCCTCAATCTAAAATTATGGTATTGCTACTGCCTTTATGTTTGTTTTTTACTTTTTTCCCAAGGGTCTTAGTTTTAGGATTTTTGGAATGCACTAACACGCACTCCGCGCTCAATTTTGACATTATACAGAGAAAAATGTGTATGAATTTGTATCACACTATATCTGCAAACTGAAGCATATTTTTACATTTTACTTAGGGCTGCGGCTGCGTCGCAGGAAATCCACAAAGGTTATCCAAGTACTTTGGATAACCTTTGGTTCCTCACTTCTCGCTGAATTATGGAGTTTAACATTTTTCCATCAGAATAAAATGGGACGTTCTGGTCATCGCTACGGCAACACCGTGAAAAATATGGCATGGGTGTAATTGACTTTTCTGATCGGAACGACCAAATAGAATTTTGTGCCAAATTATTTTAATTTTCGTAAAACTAAGATTTGTACTCTCCATATAATTCATATAGGGGGCGCTATCGCGCCCAATTTGAATTTTTCCAAATGAAAGTGTTGAGGACTGTGACTTTAACAATGATAACAAAATGAGCGAAATCGGGCTTCATATGTGCGAATGGGAGCCATTTTTTGTTTGCGAAAAATCTCAAAATACTTCGTACAGTTTGCGGCTTCGCCGCATAAAAACCGTAACACTTAGAAAAGTAATTTGGATAACTTTTAAAGTTCTACTTTAAAAGTTCAAGATTATTTTCCACCCAAAATTAGCTCGTTCCGATAAACGCTCTAGGAGGAGATAGATTTTGTACAAAGTGAAAAATAAAGGCGGATTCCCGCTTCACGGGCTGTCATCCAAAATGGCCGACACCCAATATGGCAGACGGCGTTGCCGTAATAATATTTTTTGCTCAACTTGTCATGATGCACGTCTGTACCGATTTTATGATTCTACGACAAACTTCATTTTTGGCCAAGTCCTATCTCGCAATGTTAAAAAAAAAAGGTGTTTCACTATTTTGAAATTCAAAATTTGGAAATAGTCAAAAGTTGCGTCGGATCGGGTTTGAATTTTGGGCCAAAATCTGTGACTTTTCATCGATGTTCACTGGGTGAAAATTGCGACGGTGCAAAAGAAAGAAAGAAAGAAAGAATAATATTCCCATACGAAAACAATGTTCCCGCTTACGCGGGTACCATAAACTATATATTTTCGGAAAGTGCTCGCGCATTCCTACCTCATGGTAGAGGTCCAGGGCTCTCAGTCGCCCATTGACTTTTATAGGCTCTGTACAATTACAATGTTGATTTTTGCATTATATATGTATGTGCACGGGACGTGCACGACGACAAGAGGAGTGTGTTAGTGCATGTTTGAGAGGAGGCGAGCGCTTCGCGCTCGTTTTGTGCGCTCCGCGCACTTTGGGGGAGTGCGCTCCGCTTCCCTCCGCGCACTCTATACGATTACAAGAGCCCCTTCGCCAGCCCTGATGGCGCTCGGGCCTAATGACACTAAACCTCATAAGCATTTTGAAAAAGTGACATTTCCAAAAATAATGTGTTTGTTTTTCATAATTTACACAGCGCTTTTGGAGACCCAGTGTCATGTGTTATTGGGTCATTCGTCACAGACACTGGTTATGTCGCCACAGCTGCTCTGGGCCAAACTGGCAGAAGTGTGGCTACCATGGGCATTCATCCTTCTGGTTCCTCAAAGCACTTTCAATGAGTTTTTTTACTCATTGAAATACTTACTTGTGTCATATAAAAAGCGCTATACAAATAAGATTCCCTTCCCTAAAACAAATTACAATTTACTCAAGTAAAAGTAAATCATTAGGTTACTCAAGGGTTAAAAAAAAAGTACTACTTCTGAGTAACTGTGTGAGTGTAAGAGCCTTATTTATGTTTTAGGAGCAACAGAATATTTTCAAAGCTAAAAACATAGATAAAAGTATTGTTTTTTGTTTTAAATAAGATGGCATAAAAATATATTGAAGTTTTGTTTCTTCTTACACAATGCGTTTCCCCTCCAGTAAGCATATACTTTTAAATAATAATTGTCAAATCGAAGTATTGTGTGATGAAACTACTCTAAGAATTACATTACTGAGCTCTGCCTGCGTCGACTCACCACTATAGTAATTTGAGTAATTATTTACAGCTTTTTCTTATACTTCAAAACACCTGCACCTCATCTCAGTTCCTTCATTGCCACAAACAATACTATCTTCAGATCATCATTTCATATCTTCCTGTGAACTAAATCTAGTGATTCTATGGAAACAAGAATAGAATTTTTTTCCCATAATTGTAAGGCAGTAGGTTGCTAGCTACCCACTTTTAATCACAAGATGATGGGTGAGGTTTTGATTATAAATGTCATCTTATGGAAAGTGTGACGTATTTGTGAAACCCGTACAGGAGATACATGCTGTGACTGCGTGGAGTATGATTTATCGAGCAGAGAATGGAAAATGTGACTAAAGCAGTGACAGGCCACTTCCTCCGCTCCACGCTCGATATACAGACGTGTCAAACCGACCGCACGTGACCTCCAAACCACAGTACAGTATGTTTTCTGGGGGGTTACTTGAACAAAAAAAATCCTTTTTAACATACGGGTAAAAGAGTACAAATATACGTGCTTGAGAGCCCAGAGCACTTGCCTGCCTTGCCTATTTGGCCAGCTACATCCCTAACCGCCCAGAAATTAAACTAATTAAAAATGGTAATCGCTCAAGTGTCAACAATTGACCTTTCGCAAAAGCCCCGCCATCCCTTGAGAAATGTTAGCTTGCTCCAACAAGAAGTGGAGAAGTGTGTGTTAGTGACTCTTTTTGGTGCAATGTCAGTGCAATATCCTAACTTATGATAGCGAGCATTCTTGAGTTAAAGTATGTCATTTCAAATGATTTATGGGCCGTCATTTAACTAAATATAAGAAAGAGAGGCCTGAAAACTTGAAATTTTGAGATTATTAGTAAATCAATCAGTGTTCAGACCGTGAGTCCTCGTTCCTTCCAGCTCAAATATGAAACAACTCCTCCAGAGTTTTAAAATGGACAACTGTGGGTGTCTGGATGGAGGTGTGGTGTTTCTACCGCGCCTCCTCCAGGCGTCCTGTGTTGGTGCCCTGTGGCTGCAGCCGAGGTGCCGCTCCCGATGCAGACGGCTCCTTGGATGGTGTTTCCTTACCTGGTTTATCTGTACCCAGCCTTATCCCAGCCTTACCTCAGCCTTATGTCGTCATTGCGTCCATTGTTTTACCTTGAGTGTGTGTGTTGTGCTTGTGTGGTGTGTCTCTGGGAAGGTGGGTGGGGAGAGTGTGAGTGCGACAATGTGTTTGTATTTGTGGGAGGAGGTGGGTGTGAGAGAATGTTTTTAAATCTGTAAAGCACTTTGTGTTACATGACATGTATGAAAAGCGCTATATAAATAAAGATTGATTGATTGATTGAACTGTTTTACACCCAATTAGAATAATGTAGCTCACCATATCTCCTATCTCATATGTAAAAAATAATGTGATAATCAATAAAACAAAAGCATCACTAAAGAAACTCCAGAGTAAATGTGATATTTCTTTGCGAGCAGATGTTTGAAAAGAGCCTTGTAAGGCAAGGCAAGGCAACTCCATTTATACCGCGCATTTCGTACACAAGGCAACTCGATGCACCTAGTAGTCGGCTCTACAGCAGGCTACAATCAGCTAAATCCCATTATAGGGAATAGGGCTAAAGCTCTGTTGGACCCGGAAGTGGAGCGATGACATCATCACTTAACAAAATGTATAGAGTTGTAAAAAGCCCCTTAGACCTAAGACCCTCCTACTATTGTGTAGACCAGGGGTAGGCAACGTCAGGCCCGGGGGCCAAAACCGGCCTGCCATCATAGAACCTCTGGCCCATAAGAGGATTTTGAGGAATAATATTACACAAATAAGAGATCAAATACCTGATAGTACATGTCATAGTACTCTAGAAATGTGAAAAATACTGTCACTTCCTTTAAAATGTCTTAGCAGAACACTGGCATTTGTAGATAGTGATGCTTTTTTTCGGCCTACATTTGGGGGGTCTGGCCCTTGGTCTTTTGGCGATGAAGAAAATCATCCCTCCACCAAACAAACTTGCCTACCCCTGGTGTAGACTGTGGGGGGGTTGATTAATCATGAAATGTTGGCCGTCTGTATCGAGAAATGTCCAGCTGTCTCAATCTATTGCACTTTGTCTGTTTATCGGCCTGAATGTCTGAGAATTCCTGTTTCATACCCTTTAAACAGGAATTAATACCTATTTAATTCCATGGTATTAGTAACTAAAAATCTACATATATAAGGCAATCATCAGTGTTGAATTTTTAGAATTAGAAAGAAAATAGTATGTTTTTTGTGATAGACTAAATCAAAATAATTAAAAGAGGTATGAAGACCTTCTGAATCCACGCTACTAATTTGGAAAGTACTACTACCACTACCATGTACATTTATGAATTACTCTTTGCCTACAGCACACAGTCTCCTATCTTTTGAAAGCGGTGGGATTAGAAAGTAACGCATTCACAGACAGAGAGGAGCACAGATGGGCCACTGCACACTGAGCAGCTTGAAGCACATGTCGATAAACAACCGCGAGAAACAAAGCCAGTTCCACAGAAAACACGCCACGGCAGACGCAAACCTGCCGCCTGTTTACAGCTCACAATCTGGCCGCTCAGAAAGTGGAGGGAGAAAACGAGTTCTGGAAATCAAGATCGGCTTTTAATGTGTTATACCAAGACAAAGAGATCTATTGAGGGAAAACAAAAGGCCACCAGATTAAAATGTGTGCTGCATCTTTATTCAAGCTGTTACAACTAATTCAGACACTTAAAGGAATAGGCCACCATTTTTCCATACTGAGATATGATGCGTACCTGTCTGGACTTTGTGTGTGAGCTCAGTCACGCAAGTAGACGAAAGACGTTGTTAGCATTTAGCCTCTCCCAGCATATTCCTATGGCTCCAAACGGGGGTGATGATAGAAGCGACCAAGTTCTTCAACGTTTTCACTATTTAAAGGAGCTATATCATGCAAAATCGACTTTTTTGAGTTTTTAGCCATGTTGTTTTGCTATTTCCTTCTCAAAAACACCCCCAGAGCGGTTTTTGGCTTCATTCACGCAGTTCTAAGTAATCCTCCTGAATCCTGCTCTCTGAGCAGCTGCTCCGCCCTCTCCTGGAAAACGGCTGAGCTGTTCAGTTGTGTCGTCACAAAGGAACGGAAGTGCTCTACGTCTGTAATGTAATGCCTTAAGGCCTGGTTTTAATTTATAAAACAGCTTTTTCATTATTTTGTTGTAAGAGAGTAATAAAAAATAAAAAAAGGAACTCTCTGTGCTGTCCCGGGAGGGTAAACAAACGCACCCCCGGAGGATCCGAACAGAAGTCATGTTTTTGAAGACTGAGCTCTTTCTAACCTACTCTGGACACGCCTGTTCTTTTTTCTTACCCAACGATAATGTCACGGATGCGCGTTTGGCTAGGAGAGGAACAGGACTACCGTAAATCCTCTAATACTGGCCTGTATTCCATTACCGGCCGGGTCTCTAACAGTGGCCGGGTTCGTAGCTGGCGGAGGCAAATAAAAGCCGGTCTCTAAAACAGGCCATGTTCGGTATTTGTCTCATACCCGTGTAAACGATAACTCACGTGCAGGAAGTAAACGAACGGGAACCCAGGCCGAGAGAGAGGGAACGCTGCGAAGTGGAGCTGATCCAAGCGTAACTTTGAGACAGATTTTGCCACTTTTCAAACCTTCTGTGACTATAAACAGGGCAAGCAACAAATGTTGTGTGACTCTCCAGGGTTTTAATAAAGTCACCATCGCGAAGCACATCCAGCGGCTCTCCGTGTGCAGGTAAGTCCCACGCCTCAAAATAACTCCTCCGATCGCTGCGAGCGTCTCGTCTTCTCTCAGGTCTATTTTATGATCGATCACAAACACAAACGCTCCGTCTAAACTCGCCTTTACACAAGATAACAATAAATAATCCGGTCTGCGGTAAAAAAAAAAGAAAAGATAAAAAGAAAAAGAAACCTGGCGTGACATTGATGTCAATGTTCCGCTAACAGCAGCGAAACGCTTCCTGTTGTCCCTACAAAATAAAAAGCGTCAATGTTCCAGCCGCTGGGAGAGTGTTTGCAATGTTAATTAATAAAGGAACCTAATATTTTAGGTTCAAAGGACACAAATCTCGTTTTTCTTCATTCTACTGGTCGTCCGTTTTGCTCAAATAAAAATAAAGGCCTGTCTCTAATTTTGGCCTGGTTCCAATAAAGGCCTGGTCCTTGATGTGCTTGAGTAAATAAAGGCCCTGGCCTATATTAGAGGATTTACGGTATTCAACTTTCCTAAAGAAGAGAGCACTCGCCAGAAGTTGGAATTTCTTTCCGGGATTCAGCGACTATATCAACCAACCTGATGGATGCTTGGTGAACCTTGGCCAGAATCAAAGTGGATTAACTTTTATAACCAACGCGATCCCATAACCCGATGGGGAGGCCAGGCTGAGCGGTGAGTCAATCAAAACGCGTGTTAGCATGTGTGTTAGCCATTTATGAAACTGTGTTGCCCATGTCAACCCCTTTAACTGCATTATGTGAAGTAACTTCACTTTTTGCAGCGATATTTATATTTATAATACTGCAAATGTGGAATGAGTGGAGAGAGGGGCGGAGTTAACTGGATCGAAGCGTCTTGTCTTCCGGGTTTGGAAAATACCCCCCAAAAATACTTATCAAAATGCTCAAAAATGAGTATTCCATAGTGATACAATATATCATATAAATGCCTATACTTTACTTTGGAATGGCTAAAATAGCATGATACAGCTCTTTTAAAGGAACAGGCCACCGTTTTTCCATACTGAGATATGTTCTTACCTGAGCTTAGACGAGTTGATACGTACCTGTCTGGTTTTTGTTTGGAGCTATAGGAATATGCTGGGAGAGGCCAAATGCTAACAACATCTTTGGTCGTTTTGCATGACTGAGCGCAGGCCCAAAGACCAGACAGGTACGCATCAACTCATCTAAGCTCAGGTAAGAACATATCTCAGTATGGAAAAACGGTGGCCTGTTCCTTTAAATACAGTTACGTGAGTAATGGGGCACTATATTGTAAGGCGTAATAACACCTTAGGAGCACTTCGACGTCTGCGCAGTAAAGTGAAGATATTACTGCGCGGACGTGCTCCTAAGGTGTTATTACGCTTTACAATATAGCATATCATAACATAATGTATGTTCCTAGAATATAACCCTAAGACTTAAGACGTTATTGATTATAAGTTATACAAATGCCAGCAGAGGGCTCAATCCCTTCTTTGTTGCTCCTGTGACTCAAACAGCAGTGCAAAAATTTTACTTTATCAATCCATCTCCCTCTGCGATTGTAAATAAGTTAATAAATCTATTTCTCTGCAAGTCAATAAGTCTAATCTGATTCATATTTTTGCCTATTCTTAAAGTAATGTTATTCCTTTATTCCTTGCACAAAACATACACCGGCTGACCAAAAAAAGAAGGGGCCACTGCTAATATTTCAATAAGCTTCTGCAATGTCAAATGTTGGATTACTTTAATAGTACATATTTGAGGTTTCTCAAATGCTCCTGGACGTACATTCAAATTGCGATTGTAAGACATTTCTCCATAATGGTTCAGTCCCTATTGGGAGACGTGGTATTGGCCTGCAGCTGTGACAGATTACTGCTGGGAGCGTGGTTTACTCCTGACCATAACAGTGTGATCGGAGGGTCTCGCAGGCCCGCACGTCTCAGCTACGGCCGAGGGCTGACTCATCCGCGCCGTCACGTAGCAACAAGAAAATATTGTTGAGCTAATGGTCCAAAAATGTAAACATTAGCCCTGGGCCTGAACACTGTCCCACTTAAGAGAGATGATGTGGAGACAGTGGGACCTCCAAAGCTTTGGATGAGCGTTTGTCACAGTATATGGTACTAACGCTAAATACTGCGATGTGAGCATGCCAAATGTGTCCAAAATCTAGAGAGTAGAAAGAATAGCAACTTGAGTAGTAGAAATAGTTGAGAATGTCTTCCATGAGTGGATATAAACCTGTTCATTTCCTCTCCAAAGCAATTAGGTAATGTTCAGAACGCCATCATACGTTTAACAACCTTCAAGTGCCTATATCACACAAAATCGACTTTTTTGTGTGTGGAGGTTTCAGTCATTATAAAAGTTATATTCTCATTGAAAGCATACCTGGAGTGGTGTTTTGTGTTGTTATTGATTCTGCATATTTAGTGTATCTCCCTCTTCCACACTCCAAACACCAGCCCACACGCTGAGAAACGTTACACAGAGGTTTCTATAAAGGTCCTCTGTGTTTTAAAGCTGCACTAACTGAATTATCCCATTTTCAAGTCGTGAAAGTCGGAGGTGGTTGAGTAAAATCTGTGAGCTGCTGTCAAACGCATCTCGTCGTCTCATACAGCCTATTTGTTCACATTATTCTACTTTTTTGAGCTTTAAACCATGTTTTAACGTTGTTCTATTGTCAAAAACAGACCTGGAGTAGTATTTCACGTCATTCACACATTGTTGAGTAATCCTAAGGCAATCCTGTTTAATTTAGCTGCATCTTCTTCTACAGTTCCAGCTCTTCGTTTTGTACTTGATGTTTTTATGTATGTGCTTTGCCTTAACTTAACCTGATTGTAATTTTGCATATCTTCTTTTGTAAGGCGCATTGAAATGCCTTGTGTATGAAATGTGCGATATAAATAAACATGCCTTGCCTTGCCTTCCTGGATACAATTGTGTCATTGTTTAAACCTGAAACTGTCCTCCACATTTTAAAAGCCCATAATCCAACATGATATTGGTTCTGAGTTAAGTGAGCTTAAGGTGTGTTGCTGCACTGAACCACGCCATAAATCGAAACTGAAAGTTTGTAAATACGTTATTCCCACAACTGCCTGTAGGAGGAGCCCCAGGCAAAGTCTTCACCAGCTCTAGGCCTGTAATTCATTGTAACAATTGTATTTCAATTATTGCAAATTATGAAACGTAAAATGTGCTGAAGTACCTAAAATAATGTTTTTAAGTATTCTTCAGCCTCATATGCTGGGTATGGCCACTTTACTGGATGCACGTTTCAATTGGAGTTTAGGGTGATTCTTTGTTGAGAAGTGGTATTTGTTTATTTGGGCGGGACATGTATGTTACAATAACGCTTTTCCGATCAGGCTCGGAAATCAAATCACGTTGTATAAACTAGGAAAAAAATGACCATCTTATGTAAGATAAAAGGATAAGAAGTTCTTGAATTATGAAGGTTTGTACCAATTATGTGTAGTTTTGGACCGTCTTGAAATAAGACTGCCAATGGAACACGCATTATGTTACTGAAAAGAAGAGAAGTTTACCAAAAATAAGTCAAAGGCATGGAAAAGAATGCATGTTCCATTGACAATCCTCTTTTGAAATTGTCTGAATCCACTTTTTGGAGTACCCCCAGTAACGGCTAATCTTAATAACAAGCAGAAAACTCTTATCAAATTTATTTCAGCGCTATCGAGAAGACTGATAATACTAAATTGTAATAAGAAAAACCCTCCAACCTTTATTAATTCGTTATATGATATTGTGAAGCATGTTCAATTGGAAAATATCAAAATATATATATTTATTCTTTTGTATATAGCCTTGGTGTCCACGGTAGACACCAAGGCTATATACAAAAGAATAAAAATTTTAAAAAGACAAGATTGACTGGAAAGATGAGACTTTATAGATATTAGATCTTACTTTAGAAATTCAGTTATCACAGCTGCTCTTCTTGTCTATTTTTGTAGTTATGGGACAGTTACGTACTGCAGCTGGGTTATGTTTCAGCTGAAATCAGCAGTGATCTTTTGAAGGTGTAATAAAATAAAAGTTGTTAATTCTTCTTAAAAAAAAAAGTGTCTGATTCCACTCAAAATCAGTATATTCTCAAAATTCTTTTTCTTATCAAAGACAATAATTTTTTCCAGTGCAGTCCAATATCATCATTGTACCAACATGACTGAATTACAAACAGGAAACAGTGAAACCGACACAAACAAATATAAAGTCCAAATGAGCAGTCAGCGGCAGATGAGCAACTCCTTTAAATGTGGAGCTTACACACATCATCAGCTCTGATGTGAGTTCACTTCATCTTCACCCCAAAGTGGACGGTGACAGGTTTATTCAGACCAACTATCACATGATGTCTCTGGATATTTTTACCCATCGGTGTGTTTATATACACTGAGCCCACTTCAGCTTTCAAGTCAAAACACAATATCTAAATAAAAATGAATGTGCTATAATAGCCGACAAACAGCAACAGTCTCCAGGACAGGAGAATGGTCCTACTCTGTGGGGAAACTTAAAGCATAACTTGTGGTTATTTGGCATCAGTACAAATGTGGCCAAACTGTTCGGTATTAGTCATACAACTGTCTTAAAGAGTATGACAAAGAACTGTATGTACTGAATGTGTGCTACACTCGGCACATGATGTCACTGCGTTCATCATTTCCTTGTGTTGAGTCGTTTGAAGCTTTTTTTACCTACATATGTAAACAAGTATTATCCACCTCTACAGAGCAACCGGGACGAACGAGCAGCTATAATTAACATGTTTAGCGGAAAACACGGTCAAGCACCAAACATGTATTAAGAGATTATGTGCAATGATAACGCTGAGTGAAGGAAAAGTGCTCCACTGACACCAATTCCTAAGAAAAGACTTGTGTAGGTGCAACAGGTGAAGTGTTGGGGTTGTATGCTGATAACTGGCGCCCCCTTTAGGACATGTTTTTAAAGGTCAGGACAGTTTTATTGGTTAGTTCTGGTGATCTCCACCTCTATCTCAACTCTTTCCGCTTCCCTTTGCGCCAGCTGGTGTTTTGTTTGATTGGACATGATAGGACCGATTACTCTTTCAAAGTTGTCTTCCCAGCTTGCTATAAAAAACAGAAAGCTTCAAGGGCTTTTGTCACAGTCTCTCCAGTTAAAGAAGACCTACAGGTGACATTTTTCCTTTTATGTACTTAGCGATGTTGAAATGACTCAAAAACAAGAAAACATTTAAACTTCTTCATTCGTAACATTTCACAGACTAGAAAAAAATCCTCTCTGGAAAACGTCATTTTTACATCGAACGTGCCTTATTTCGATATGAAAGTGTGAAATGATAGAAAACTTGCAAAACACTTTCCCTTATGCTTGTCAACTACACCAGGTTCCTGTTCCCATCTGTAATTCAAGTCTAAAATGTACAGGTTTTGCAGGTTTTCTTCCTTCCTTGTATGTTTTCAAAGCATGAAGTTAAGTCGCAACATTTCGAGTCAGTCACAGAGAAAACTCCTGAAGCCTGTTCCGCCTCAGGTGACGCTTCAAGATTTTATCTGCAAACCGTTTGTTTTGTTTTTTCGAGAGCGAGACCGTTCTAATCCGTTGGAGTAAAATCTGAGCATACAAAAAACCCCTATGTTAGATTATGTATTTATTAATGCAGGCGTTTTAATGGCATTTTTTCATCACCCCTCCATACCTGACTCGCCTCCTTCATATCTCCACACCTGTTCGTTCTCTCCGCCTCCTCCTCCAGCTCATTGTCCCTCCTGCCCGCCTCCTCACAGCTCTGGAACACTCTCTCCCCCCTGACCTCCGCAACACCGACTCACTCCCACACTTCAAATCCAAACTCATCTGTTTAGAGAGGCCTTACCTCAGACGGTGAGAGTCGTTGGTGTCGAGGAACGGAGGAACCCCGCCTACAGGGACTGGACAAGAACAACTGAAGCTTCAACAAGGACTGGACGTTCCGCTATCTTGGCCCGTCTGCTGAGGGACTCACATCGGCCGTGGGTCTATCTCTAGCCTGGCCGTCCATGGGAGTGGATCTCTCCTTCTGTGGTTCTCCCGAGGTTTCTTTTTGTTCCTCCCACTAGGTGTTTTAGTTTTTCCTGGCCGTGCTGGAGAGTCTAAGGACCGGGGACACCCACGTCGTCACCTGGTGCCGACGCTTATTTGGACATTATGTTTGCCTGGATACTTAATTTGCCTGAACTTCACATTGTCTTGTTTTTAGGACTGGCATTAAAGAAGTTTGAGTGATTAACATTTACTTGGCAACAACGCAACCAAGAAATATGGCTACACACAAATTAAAGGCCCTATACCTTGATTCTCTTTTTAGATCAGTGGTACGGAATCTCCTTAAGTATACTGTAAACTCAGAAAAACAAAAGTGACCCCCGCAATTTGCTATAAACGCTTATATATCCCTGTGAGGGATTTGAGAGTTAGGAACGAGTTAGGAAAGTTAAAAATGAGTTTGGACACAGCAAACAATTTTATTTACTCACACTGTCTTTCATTGGCTGTAAACTGTAAAGGGCCTTTAAGTTGTTCCATTTACAGGTGCTTGCCATATAATTAGAATGTCATGAAAAAGTGTACCTTAAAATGTGAAACTAATATATGTAATATATATAGACTCATTACATGCAAAGTGACATATGTCAAGCCTTTATTTGTTATAATTTTGATGATTATGGCTTACAGTCCGTTTTCAAAATATTCTAATTTTATGAGATTTTTAATTTGGGGTTTTTACAAGTTGAGCCATAATCATCAAAATGATAACAAATAAAGGCTATACATATCTCACTTTGCATTTTTGAGTCTATCATAATAGTTTCACAGTTTAAGTTGAATAACATAAGTGAATGCACTTTTTCATGATATTCTAATTATATGACGAGCACCTGTACACCAATTCAACATTAATACATAGATTTACATTGGAATGGAACTGCAATGAGACACATGTACAGTATATTTCAAATCTACTTTCCGTTCCAAGACCCCAGCGGACTGGACTTTATTGACCTAGGAACACCTGTGCTGGTGATTGGCACTGTCCCAAAGTCCTTATTCAGAAACAGGTTGACTTCAGCTCGGACTCTGTTGCATTGCAGTGACCCCTCGGTGGACTTCACCTGGCCGCTTGCGTAACGAATTACAATTTTCAAATATGTGCAGCGAATCCCCAAATCACTGGAGCAGCTGTGGCGGAGCGACTTAGGGGAATTGAATTATGCAATGACTAAAATGAGTTAGAGAAATGGACAATGGCCATGTTTAAGAAGACTAAATGGTAGCTGTGGTAAGGTTTTTATTTTTTATTATTAATGTATGTTGTAGGTTAAGAAATTGTTCACTTAGGAATGATAATATTTATACAGTAGACTACCACAGAAGGGAGTTTACAACCTGAACTTTGACTTTGGCGCTACAAGTCAATACCATTGCTCCGGGGGCAGCTCCTTCTGTTAAAGTTTCTCTTGAAGGAAAAAGCAATGATGAGAAGCATTCTAACTAATACAAAAAATGATCTGTCTATTTTTGTGGCCAGTCAAAAAAGAAGAAAATCTGTGGACGATTTGTTGAAATGAAACTGTAAAAGGTCCAGACATCCAGAAAAGTCCGTCTACGTTTTGAAAATTCGCCATGGCCTCTCATGTGGTTCCGCCTTCCTGGCAGTACCTCAGAGTCATATCTGTTGAACAAAGAACAGCTCAACGATGGCACATGTGCAGTAAAACAGCTTCTCGTTGCGTATCGTCACCTGGACAGAGGATTTTGGCGAGGGGGGCCTTGACTCTGCGCAGCTCGGGGTTCTCTCTCTCGTCATGAGCCGCGTGGAACGTGGTGAAGTGGAGAGCGGGCCACCAGTCTTTCCTCCCCAACATGACTTCAGACACGGCCTCCTCCCAGCCTTCTCTGGTTGTGTGCAAAACACACAGATTATCATGCACAAGTCAATGAGTGCCAGGAAAGTTTAGAAATAGTCAGTTTATCAAGAAATATTATGATTACTCAGACTGTAGTCTTTCGACAATGGATTTTAAAGTTTTCCAAGTGCCCACATCGTTTCTCCAGCAAGCGTAGTCAAGCATATCCAGGGTGACTGCCAACGCTTTTGAAGTTTTACCTTCAAACAATAATAAGAAATCATCATAAATTATATTCACATTTCAAATGTTGTGGTACCCAGAGTCTGCAATGTTTTAATTTCCATAAATAAAAGATGAGCTAATTTGATTGCTGTTTTAGAACAACCAAATAAAATAAATGTGCAATAGAGAAGACTGTTTACCTCTTGGAACATAAGTTTTTATTTTGTTTTTCTTGACTTTTTTTTTTTTTTAACCTACAGTCTACATTCATTCCCATGTGTTGGCCTTGTTTTATAGATACAGTGGGAGAAAAAAGTGGAATTTCTAACATTTCTGCCTAAATTGGTCATAAAATGTGGTCTGATCTTTATTAAAACCACAAGAATGAGTAAAGAGTGTCTGCTTAAATGAATACCATCCAAACAATTACATGTTATCATATTTTATTGGCCGTAAACATTCACAGGACAGGGAGGAAAAAGTGAGTACACCCTCGGATTTAAAAACTGGTTGACCCTTCTTTGGCAGCAATAACTTCATCCAAATGTTTCCTGTAGTTGCAGATTAGACGTGCACAACGTTCAGGATGAATTTACTGCAGTTCAAGATTTCTAGGATGTCTGGTGTGAATTAGCCTGGTTTTACCATCCCCTCGTACTCATTTCGTTTCGTACAGAGGGTCTGGACTTTCTCAATTGAGCTCCGTTAACAGGTGGGAGGGGTGAACTCCTTTGAAACGATTGGATCTGATTTTCGCTAGCGTGTGGTCGTGACCTATGTAGTGCGCCCGTGTTGAGTGAAGCGAGCCATCATAATTCTTGGGAGCATTCCTTGCGTATTCCAAGGCTTCAGTTATAATTTCTGGATATTTGGGAGCTGAGCCAGAACGGATTGAAGAGCTACCTTTACGTTCGTATCCGCCGCCATTGCCGAACTACAACCAGCAAATGCGGCGCAAATGCTTGACGTCACCGACAACACCCGCCTCCCCAACTCGCCGAGTGGTAGGTTGAAATTCAACCGATGAAACGCAGCCACTGAGATCAAACCCAGACGTACATGCAGGGAAAATATAATTGACCAGAGTTTACGGATGGCTAAGGCCAGGCTAGGTGTGAATGGCTTTCTTGAGGTCATGTCACAGCATCTCAATCGGGTTTGAGTCAGGACTTTGACTGGGCCATTCCAGAACGCGTATTTTATTCTTCCGAATAAGAAATCGGAAGAATAGTTCCAATTTACTTTTCGGAAGTAAATTTACTTTTGTACATTGTCTTGTTGCATCACCCATCCTCTTTTGAGCTTCAGCTCTTGGTAAAATTTGTGAGTTCATTTTTCCATTGATGATAGCAAGTTGTCCAGGCCCTGAGGCAACACAGGAGCCCCACACCATGATGCTCCCTCCACTGTATTTCACAGAGGGGATAAGGTTTTCCTCCACACATGACATGTGTGTTTAGCCCAAACTATTCAACTTTGGTTTAATGTGTCCACAGAATATTTTGCCAGTAGTGCTGTGGAGCATCGAAGTGCTCTTTAGCAAACTTCAAACGTGCAGCAATGTGTTCTGTAAGTCTTTAGCTGACACTCTAGGGTTCTTTTTTACCTCATTAAGTATTCTGCGCTGTGTGCTTGGAGTCATCTTTACAGGGCAGCCAAACTGTCTCTATTTGTAGACAATTTGTCTAACCGTGGATTTATGAACATTAAGACTTTTAGAGATGTTTTTATAACCTTTTCCACCTTTATACAAATCAATTATTCTTGATCGTAGGTTTTCAGAGAGCTCTTTTGAGCGAGGCATGGTGCACATCAGACAATCCTTAACTAGTGTTTTGTCAGTGGCAAGGGCAGCTTTAAGCCACACCTCAGTGATTGGACTTCAGGTTGGCTCAGACCTGACTCTAAATGTCTGCATAAAACTGTCTAATTAGCACTTGGATCGCTCCTCGATCCTTAGCCAGGGGGTTCACTTACTTTTTCTGTGAATGTTTGCATGTTATGGCCAATAAAAATATGATAACATGTAATTGTTTGTGTGGTATTAGTTTACGCATACACTGTTTACTCATTGTTATGATTTTAATAAAGATCAGACCACATTTTATGACCAATTTAGGCCGAAAATTGGTAACTTTCCTCCCACTGTAACTATTGGCATGAGATTTTCTAGTATCTACCAAAAAAAAACCAATAACACTGACCATATCACCAAACAGTCTATAGAATGATGAATTTACCTGACTCAAGCAGAAGAGAGCAGTAGTCAGTCATCAGTGCATGGCTTGGGACTAAAGAATGGAGAATCTAGACACAGAAAGCCCCCCAAACAGGCAGAATTACTATTATGGATTACTGGGGGAAAGAACTGCCGTTTCTGTACTTTTAGCACTTGAATGAGTTTCTTTGCTGGATGGTTGTGTCTCTTCAGATAATGGTAGAGGTAGACATGTGCGTTGGGATTAGGAGGGAAAGCATTGTCATAAGCGTAGTCGTTCAGGATCCTCTTCGCTTCCTCGTAGTCTTCGTAAAACTCCAACATCTTTAAACAAACGTCACAGTTCACTGACTTAATAGATGTAATGGATCAGATATGGGCAAACTTTTCTGATCAACACTATTAAATCACACATTTTAAACAGTGCACAAGTACTTTCTCTCACCTCGATGTAGCCGAGTATAAAGGGATCCCAGACTCCGGGATTTTTGAAAATCTCCTTCAAATTGACTGAGGCCTGTCTGAAATAGTTGTGCATGGACTGGTGTTCTTCTATGTTGCCAGAATCTGAAAGTAAAAGAATGACATGCAAGATAAAAAATGAATCTTCAAATAGATATTTATGTTAAGTTGTCGTTACTATGTTCCAATCCAAGGACATATCATCTGTAGTAGCTTCAAAATTACAGCAGGTGGAGTTGTAATATCACATATCTGTAGGTAACTTGCTACAAGTGCAGGAGAAAAGAACATGGAAATAAAAAGTATTGTCGGCTACATTTGTTAGGGGATGATAAACGCAAACAAAAAAATGTAAAGATTTTTTGATAGAAATAAGAGTTGCAACTCAATATAATAATAACGAATTAACTTTTTCTCCAATGATTTAAACAATTTCGATAGGCGCAATAAGTGTATACAGCTGAAAAACAGCTGAGAGATTGAGTGAAATTTAAGAGGACACAATCAAATTCCTCCCCTCTTTAACCAGAAAGCCCTTCTTAGTTTGCAAAATGAGGAAAACAGGAACAGAATTTTCTAAAGTAAACGATCAAACACCTCCTCCTCTCTCCTGATTGGACCTGACAGGCTGGTTCACAGGTAAAGTTTGTCTCATTGGTCGAAGCGGAAGGATACTAGACTCTGATTAGTTGCTGAGATCCGGCAAGGAGGGACTTTACAAAAAATAATATTCATATATTATTACTTACTTAACATCAAAATGCAAGACCGGGCGGATGATTTTGCACATTTTATAAGAATTTCTCATACAGTGAGATTTCCAGACTATCACTTTAAGGAAGGCTGGCAGCTGAAACATGTCAAGGTAATTTATTCACTTAAAGGTCTACAATGCATTATAGAATTGTACAGAATTGAACTCATGCCAATGATAGTTTTTCTCAATTGTTATTTGTAATAATCACTATTAATTGAACATTTCGAGGTACTCTAGAGCCCTGACTAAGCACCTGAGAGTCACTGCCTTACCTCCACTGGAGCACCCTTCTTTCTTCTCACACCAGATCATATAGTCCAGTAAACTCCTATAGGCCTGGATTAGTTTGACGCTCTTTGACTGAGCAGCGGTTTCTTTCCCGTGTCTCCAACTTTCCGCGACAGACAGTGAGTTTTTTGCCTCTTGAATGTGTCCCACAAGAAGCAAGTGGAAAGAATGCTCCAAACACCGCTAAAATGACATAGACGAGTGATTTTGGATCTTTTTCTTTCTTTTGCGGTTTACATAAAATAATGAAAACCATGTACCTGCAAGTACTGCTTTACTCCTGAGTGTTTCATGCGCTCGTAAATATTGTTGTAGTCCTCCAGTTTGGAGTTGGGGTGATGGTGGAGAATCTCGATGCCCATTCTCCAAATTACCTGTAGAAGAGACATCATCAAAGGTATTTTAAACTAGGGGTGGGCCATATCGTATTGCTTATCGTTATCGCGATATAATTTTTTGTATCGTTGTAATTTTTTATATCAGTGTAGACACGATATAATTTATGTCACGCTCAGCTCCATCAGAGCAGCATAAACACTGACTGTATAACACGGGGACAGGTGCTTAAAAAGTAAAATGAAATGAAGGATGTAAACTGCTTGAGGAGATCATATTTGGAAATGAGTATGCCGTTAACAAAAAGAAAAAAGAAAGAATAAAACAAATTTAAACAATTATGAATGTAATGGGTGTGAATGAATGGCCTGCCCCCCCTCCCCCTTTTATTTGTATTATTATTTTGTCTCCTTTTATTTATTGCTATTTTTTTTCTTTTGTTGTTCTTCGTTTTGTTTTGTCAAAAAAAAAGTTTAAAATCTTTATCAAAAAAAATAATCGTGATATTTCCATTTCTATTCCTATTTTGATCAACTTTCTCCAACTAAACTCAGACAAAACTGAGATCATTGTTTTTGGCCCACAGACACAAAGACAAAGTGTTATCAGTCACCTTGAGTCTCTCTCTCTCTAAAACCAAAAAAATCAGGTTAGAAATCTAGGAGTAATCATGGACTCAGACCTGAACGTAAACAGCCACATCAAAGCAATAACATTATCAGCTTTTTACCATCTGAAGAACATTGCTAAGATCAGAGGAATAGTGTCAAAACCAGACTTAGAGAGACTCATCCATGCATTTGTCTCCAGCAGGTTAGACTACTGTAACGGCCTGCTCACTGGCCTTTCTAAACGAGCTGTTAGAGCTGCAGAACATCCAGAACGAAATACGACCACATTAGTCCAGTGCTCCGGTCTCTGCACTGGCTTCCTGTCACTCAGAGAATAGAATTTAAAACAGCTCTGCTTGTGTACAAGTCTTTTCATGGTTTAGCACCAAAGTACATCTCTGACATGTTAGAGCTGTATGAACCATCTCGGGCCCTGAGAACTTCAGGGAGGGGTCTCCTGGTGGTTCCCAGAGTCAATAATAAACACGGTGAGGCTGCGTTTCAGTTTCATGCAGCTAAAATCTGGAACAGTCTTCATGAGGATGTGAGACAGGCCTCAACTCTGACAATGATCAAATCCAGGCTGAAAACAGCTCTTTTTACCCGTGCATATGAAAACTGAAAGTATTTTATCTGCACTCTTGCCTTTTACTGTAACTGATTAACTTTATGTTGATGTTTTATTGATTTATCTGTTTTCTTGTAATTTTATGCAACTGTGAAGCACTTTGAATTGCCTTGTGTATGAATTGTGCTCTACAAATAAACTTGCCTTGCCTACTTTTAGATATCATAGCCGTGGCATATTTGTAGTAAAATGTAGTGTAGTAATACTGTAGTTAGCAATGTGTCCAGGAATGATTGCTATTATGAAATATATTTCCAAAATGCCAGCATCAGATGCAAAGAAGCAGAGAAAAGTGAAGTGGATTCAAATTAAAGCAGTAACAATGAGTGCAACCGTGGTCCAAGGCCTTTCTGTCCGCAAAGAACATGTTACCAGGCCCAGGAAGAACCAATACAGAACATTACATAGAAGCATTGGCTTACAGGTTGAAGAAGAGATCTGTGGATGTGGCGATAGAGGACATTGAGTCAGTTGGTGTGAGAGCAGACAAGGATGCAGGGGCAGTGGAAGGATGAAGGGAAGAAACCAAGCATACCTCTTTCTGATGCACTTCCTGACCCTTCGTGGTGTCCTCTAGTATTTGGAGGAAATATGCCATTTCCTCTGCAGCTGCCTCCCACTTGTGGTGCAGCATGGCTTCTCTGATCCGCTCCAGGCACAACCTCGTACTCTCATGAAAGCCACTTTCAAATCTTGTCGCTACAGACAAAGCACACAACAAAGAAATTACAATAATGTCAAAGTTGTTCAAGCCAAAAGGGTGGAACTTAACATATGATCAATTCAACTGTATAACAGCGTGTTATAGTTGTGTACCACTTACTGTTGAGCATGGGGATTTTAGGGAGGGGTAACTTCGCCTTCTTTGCCGATGCTGAGGAGCCTACCGAACAAGTGTCGCTTTCTGGTTCCTGATGGAGTCCGAGCTCATTCTCGATGTCATCCATTGTAAACAACTGTAAAATAAGATGGTGAAATATGTAGTTATAGTGGCTCTTTAAAAGTTCCTAATGTGCACCAGGTATTTCATATTTTTACCTAAACGCATGTGTATGGAAACAGTTAAAAGTAATTCAGGCTTGACTTCTGAGCCTCTGCTCAGAAAAACTAACTACTACTCGTGAGATAAGAAAAAAGACATAGTTACTTACATTTTGGCTGCACAGCATGATTTTCTTAGTGGACGATTTTTCGTATGTTTACAATTCCAAGTAGCTGCAGTGGCGCTTATTTGGACGACACATCAGAACGTCTATTAGACAGAAAACACCTTTAAACGTACAAGAAATAGCTGCCGTATGAAATGTGAATAAATACATGACTGTTTGGGGCGCTACATGTGTTGCCTCGTCCACAACAAGGAAGTACATGAGGGAGCTGCTACCTTATTGGTTAAGAGTGACAGAAAAGGCGGGACTTGTGAAACATTTTGCATATAACTTTCATTTAACTTTAGTCTTTTCGTTATGTGCTAAGGTTTTGTTTCGGCAGTGAAATGAGAATTAAATTCCCAACAAATGTGTATTCTAAAGTTGGCCATACATTGTGTGACTAAATAAAATGTGTGCCCCGTTATTTCTTAGTTAAATAAAGAATACACGTTCCTTTTGTATATTCGAAGGAGCATTGTAGTCAGTGATTATCTCGTAATTACGAGATAAGGAGTATAGTATTTTTTTATTAATGTATATGGGAAATGTATTTTTAACGTGCATTTTTCTAAGACTTTATCTGTTGACATCTGCCCAGGGACTGCACTCTTTACCTGTGCATATGAAAACTGACAGTATTTTATCTGCACTCTTGCCTTTTACTGTAATTGATTAACTTTATGTTGATGATTGACTTTATCTGTTTTCTTGTAATTTTATGCAACTGTGAAGTACTTTGAATTGCCTTGTGTATGAATTGTGCTCTACAAATAAACTTGCCTTGCCAGTTGGAAATTAGCACAAGTGCTACAACCTGGTACAATGCATCTCTCCTTTCTGACGTTAATGTATATTGTACACTGTCCCTGTTCAAATAAATAAAAAAACTAAAATAAAAAAAACTAACTAAACTAAAATATGTCTGCAAATATATTCTGATGGGTCAAATAAGGATAAAGACTGGATTTGCTTTTAATGTTCCAAAGAATGATATGTAGGCTACTAAACAAGAAAAACAAATTTAGCATCTGTCTTGGAATCTTTTGAGAGTGATGGAGCTAATGCCAGGCCTTACCTCATCGCAGAATTGTTGTAGCTATCTTGTACAGAAGTGAGAGAGCTGGGGGGAGTGTGGGATTCCTGTGGGTTCCATCTCACGTGAGTATGTAGAAATTAAATAAGCATAATGGGCTTTAAAGAGAGAAACTGAGGTCATGGTAGTTCCGTGAGTGCTTGAGTGGAGATCAACTATCAAAAGTTTTAGTACTTCAACTGTCTGGCAGAAAATGTGGGAGAGCGACACTAGGGGTCGCCATTACTATCAACACTGCAAAAGAGATCAAACTACTCAACGAGCTGAGCTGTTGCGCCTTCGTCTCAGGGCCAGGGTTACGCTATAACATAGACATATTATATAAGAGCGCCGCTCCTAGACTTCCTTGTAGCCATCCGGCTGCTGTGGATGTAGTTTTATTTCACCTAGAGAGGCAGCAATGTGCCAGAAGGCACATGGGAGGCGCTTAGTTTGCCGGAGAAGAAGATTACGCAGATTACGCTCTTTGCTTTGTGAATGCCATGGTGTTGCGCTGTGCATGTGCTGACGGTGCTGACGTGTCTCGCTCCCAGCTGCTCTGCTCTCACTCTGCACTACAGCAGCCCAAACACACACACACACACACAAGTGCCAGCATGGCAGCAAAATACATCTACCACAACGGATTTTTATTACTTTTATTTAATTTTATATCTACTGCGGCCTTGGAAAAGCGGTTCTCTGATTTGAAGCGATGTGCGGACGAGGAATGCAGCAGTAAGTTTAGGACTTCCAGCGGAGGATGCATCTCCCACATCCCTGTGCTCAGCTAGTCGCCATAAACTCCCTTATCTTGTGAACTGTTACCCGGTCGATAATTGCGTCCTGAATCAACCTTTGTAGTGGCAATGATGCTGTTTATTTGTGTGGTAGTTGTAGGGATGCTGCCATAGTGTTATTGGCGAGAGATTTTTGATGGTGGACCTTTTTTGATGAAGTTAATTTGGCCGGGCAGCCTAGTATTTTGGCCTGCCCTTTAGCTTAGCCACATTTAGCCCCCCGGTTTGACTAAATTGTGGTAACCTTTTGTCCCCCAAACAATAGTTCATCTTAGCTAAGAGGTCATGCAAGTTAGCCCCATTGTTTCCCATTATTTACTTTTTTGTTATTATCTTACCATCTTTCATCCTGTTAAACCATTTGTAGCTTAACAGATGATGACCTAAAATACAAACAAATCAGGTTTGCCTAATGCAAATAACCTAGAGTGAGTGTATTTGTTTTTTACAGTCCTCTTTGCATTTACTGATAAGTAACAAAATAGGCTGGAGTTGATTCCTAAACTGTACTGACTTAAAATAATATTGAATACTGCACAAGATTGTCAGCATCTCTGAGTGAGTGTTAAGTGTTGCTCAGTAATGAAATGTTTCCATTTCCTGTACAGTGCTGTTGGTCCGGGGGAAAGCCTTGGATGATTTTCATGGGCCGGACTGTAGATTTCTTTCTTTTAAGAAATCAGAAACCATTTATGTTTACTACAAATTGGCCGGCAAGAGAGCCGACATGTGGGCTGGAAGCGTAAGTCATCTCACAACCAATCCAAAATGTGAAAATGTTACATTTAAACAGCATTAACCTGTATCTTTCCACAGGTCGGAAGTAGCTTTGGATATTTTCCTAAAGATCTTCTTGCAATAAATCACATCTATACAGAGAAAGAATATGAAGTTCCAGCTGAGGTGTGTATAGCTGTTGTTTCTTAACAACACTCTTTCTTTTCAGGGCAGATTTCTGCCCTGACTATACAGGATAGGTTATACGTGTAGTTTAAGTCGATACAAATGGCCTCTATTTAATCTTTTAACAGTCCACAGTTGTAAAGTAAATTTGATATGTTTATACAATAAACATGAAACATTTTTGATACAAATTTATTGTTCAGCTTGTTTTTGTCTCAGGCAGAAAATTAGACAATGAAGATTCACCAGAGTCTCCAGAAATACTGAATTTGAACACTTTAAATCCTACAGCAAGTTACAGAAACAAAACATGCTGCGTGGACTGAAATGACAAATAGACATTACAGTTTATGTGGAGATACTGTTGATTTACAAAATGACAGAGGAAATCATTGTTTGTTTTTTCGTTTCAGGAAACTGATTTTGTCTGTTTTGAAACTGGATTCGATAAGTTTCAAAGCTATGATGTCGACCATCTATTAGGATTATTAAAAGAGGACCTTAAAGAGCCAAGTAATATTACATCACCCCACGTTACAGAGTCCATACTAAAAGACACAAAGCCATTGGAAGAGGAAATCCCACAGGAAAATATCGAGATCCCGGATGAAAAAAATGCCTCCCTTCGTGAGACTGAAACGGCATTACAGTCTTTGGAAACGCAAGTAACATCTGACACTACAGTTCTGGACAATGAGAATGAGGAGCTAACATTGCAAGAGAGTGTTGAAAACATTACAGCGGAAGTCAATGAAACCAAAGAAGACTCGCTCCAACTAGAAGAAGAGGAGACTTTTCAGCCGGAAGGCACTGATGAACCTGAACCTGTCTCTCCATCTGAAAAGGCACAAATTCCTGACTTAAAACCTAGCTATGGGAATACTTTTGACGCTATTGTGACTGAAGAAACGGCTACTGATAAAACAACCCCCCCAGAAGAAGAAATGCAAGAAGAACAAGCAACTGAATCGCAAATGATGACAGAAGATGATACTAAATTGGTGGATATGGAGGAGAAACAAGATCACGAAGAAAGCGTGTGGTCATCACTCGGAGATGCGGTGTTTTCTGTTGTAACGGGTGGAGAAAAACCAACGCACGATGACGATGTCGGCTCAGACGAGGATGATGATGAAGACGATGTTGTGCCACCTCCTAAGACATTTGATGAGATAAGAGCGGACAAGCACCCACTAGATGTTAAATTTACTCAGCCAGTCGAGCCGCCACAAATGATTTCAAAACAAGATGAAAAAGAATTGCACAATGAAAGTCCGCAAGTTGTAGATGATACAAAACAAAGTAGTGAGGAACTTGTATTGGAAGAGATTGTTGTCCCTGAAGAAACGCAAATGGAAATGGTAGAGACACAGCAAAGTGATGGCCTTCACGGGGAGGAACCAATGCAACAAAATGAAGCTTCACAAACTCAGGAAAATGCCGACTCTCAGGGTCAAAAGCTACAAACGCACGATAAAGACTCAAGTGTGGATGGAGTAGAGATGGTTAGTGAATCACCCATAACAAATGGAAATGAAAAAATACAAGAAAGTGGTGGTATTATAAAGCAAGAAGAGAAAGTGGAGGACAATGCAACTGAATTAAATGTAGAGACAGATTCAAAGTCACCAATTAAAGAGGAAGACTCTCATGATTCAGATATCGTAAAACATAACCAGGAAAGCATTGCCGAGAAGCTGTTTAAGAGAAAGCTTGACATTGTTGACCATAGCAGTCAATCAGACACTAAGGCAGAACCAACGCACGAGAAGGTTGAGGACATTGATCCGGATTTAAAAGAGGAGGAACCATTACTTGAAGATGAAAATGCACTTTCTTTGTCTCAAACGGACACTGATGACAATGCACAGTCTAGAGAATCACCAAGCGTGCCTCAGATCTCCACACACGAGCCAGAAGATGGCGAAGATAGTCCATCAACGCCAACGGACGAACCTTTGGACGCCCATTCATCCGTAACAGTGCCTCCGGGGTCTTTGCCCGAGCCCGAACCTGAACCGATTTACAGCGACGACATTATGCGCCTTTCCATTTTAAGGGACCACTTGTCCGAAGAGAAAATGACGCGTTGTCAGAACTACTTGGGCATGAAGAATCTGTTCAAACTGGAAGCCATGTTCGAAGACATGCAGATGGAGCTACAGGCCACGCGCCAGTCACAAATAGGCAGTGTCCAGGAGATAGAGAATTCTTTGGAAAGGATTCTGGAAACAAGTGAAAATGCAATCCTGGATGAAGTGGAGAAGATTTTGGATAGTCGTGAATCGAAGTACGATCAGCATGTCGGTTCAAATATAGATGAGGAAACGGAAATTTTAGATGATTTCCAGGAGCTTGCGTTCAGCCTGAGACACAAGTACTCCACAGCCAGTGATAGCGCGCCTCTAGCAGAAGTGGCAAAAGACGGCGAACAAGGTGAGTTTAATACATTAATATAATAACTTAATAAACTTAATACATTAATATAATAATAGCCTCGCTGGCTATTGGTCTATAAACCTGGTAATTTCTATCAAAAAAGTTATTTAATTGGGATGTTTTGCCGTACTAGAAAATGCTGTAAATTCCCCCTACAATCCATTAATCCTCTCATTCTAATCATATTTCAAACAAGTAACAATTGGTGTTTTTTTAACAGTACTTTTTAGTTCAGCCTTGAGCTTTAAGTTCAAGGTAATACTGTGCTGTGTACATGTTGTAAAACAGTTTGAAATTGAATGAAAGGCAGGTGTGATGTATCCGTCATCGCCTGAATGTGAAGAGATCAGATAACTGCTGCTCCTGAAACCCTGCACTGGTGCTGAGAGCCAGGGACATGGGACAGTGTCACCTTCACTGAAGTGCTTTTAAAGACCTATTGACTTCATGTGCTTAATGTACTGTAATGTCCGGTTAGTATACTTTTGGCATTATTTGGACAAGTCTGCTTCCAATTGTTTCAAGTTAAAAATCTGTATTATTAACTGCCAAAAACAAGGGTCAACTTCACGTATTAACTAACAAACATTTTTAATATTTAATACATTTTGTAATTAACACAAACTTGTATAGGCTGCAATTTTGTGCATATATTCAAATCCACTGTAGTTACATTAAAGAATTAGTCTGGGCGGTAGAAACGCTTACATAATGCTTCAACAGGATGTAGTTCTTTGGCGTTGTCTGCTGTACGGCTGCTAGTGTTTACAAAGACAAAATATTATGTTACCGTCCAATGTACACAACTATTGTTTGAATTTGATAAGGACAGATACTGCATCTGTCCTTTGTACAATATTAGTGGGTATGGTTTTATAACTCGCATATTTACTTGTTCAATAATCTGCACTGGAGAAACAACAAACAAACCTTGAAGTATTCTAGTGCTCAGTACTCAGCACTGTAATTTATTTAGTCTATTTTCTTAGTAATAACATTTAAATGTTTAATATTAATGTCCTTGTGTGATAATGACCTAATGTGGTTATATATGTGGTAAATAATGTAAACTCCCCTTCTAAAAGTTTAATTGTTGTAATTTTTTCTGTGATTTTTCCCAGTTGATCAAGATTCAAATGTCAAAGAAGATGTGCCTGTTATCAATGAGATGGATGGTGAAAACTCAACAGAGGAGGCTCATGACCTCACAGCATCACATCTGGAGGAGCAGCCCACCGACACAGATGCTCAAAACCCCCAGGGGAGTATTTTGGATCAAGTTCAAGGTGGTGTGCCAGATGTCAGCCTGGACGAGGATACTGGGCACTTTAATAGAAACAAAGACAATCAGCAGAGTTTCAGCACAGAGGACGAGCTGCCCAAAGTCCCACATGCCACGCTGGAGAACTCGCTGGACATGGGGCTGGGCGTAGAAGTGGACAACTCTCCTTCAGGTTAGTCATGGAGGTCAATATATGATTTGAACATTGTTATCTCTTATCTGGTTTAGGGTACTTTGCCAATCTTTAAAGAGTACGTTCCAGGTGCCTTTTTAGTATTCCATTTCAGTAGGACAATATTGTGACTTTACATTAATGCCGTCATTGCTTTAACCCTGTTATATTATTGTCACACTCAATAACTCCAATTTGATAAAGAGATTTAATTTTTAATTTGGCAACAAAAGAGCCTTGTAGTGCAATGTTTCTTTCATGTTTCTTTCCAATTGCGCCAGAAATATCACATTTTATAATCATTTAATAACTCTTAAATCATCAAGGCCTCTCAGCAGAACATTATTAAACCTCTGTAATAATCATCTATTGTAGTTGTTATGGAGTCTATGGATCCCCCGCCTGAATTTCCTGAAGATGAAGTGGGGCTGTTCTCTACTGCTCTCGTTTACCTGGAGTGTATCACTGCAATGGTCAAATGTAAATCTACAGAGTGGGCCACTGTGGTAAGTTTAATACACACGTCTGTTTCATGTCAATACTTCTGTGTTATCCAGCACCTTTGGATTAGATATAATACATCATAGGAAAAATGGTGTTGCTTTCTTTCTTATTTTTGTCCCGAATCCCTACAAGCTGCATGAACCTAATGTGTCATTGGCAAACCAGTACAGTTGTCATCTTGACGTTACTGAATTGGGACAGACAATTAGTGAACATTCGACTGTGTCATAGATATATTTCACATAGAAGGGTATTTTAAATGTGGGCTGATGGCCTAATGGGTAGCGCGTTGCACTACGTAATATTGCAGCCAGGTTCTAGTCCTGGTGTTGTCTCGGTGTCCTGACCAGTGGGGCTTCGATCTGTGAGGTTACCTTTGCAGCTGGCAACTGGATGGTACACGGCAGTCTGTCTGAAGGCATCTGAAGATCACTCACTTAAGCCTTAGGCTTTTTATTACTGGGGGTGCAGTTGGTCAAGCTGCAACGCCCATGGTCAATGATGGCAGGACTGCTCACTGAGGAGGACTCATTCTAAGCTTCAGGCCGCCCTTTTATCACAACATTTGTAAAAGCAGGCCTAATGAGATTTTGCCTCCTACTACTGACTCAAAACCTAACACAAATTTATGTGGTACTACCTCACACATTTAATCCATATAAAACAACTTGTTCCACGTTATAATTTAATATTAATATAAATAAGAGATACATTGGATCATTTGGAGCAGTATTTGATATTAACAAGGATGTCAAGTAGGGATGGGTATTGAACCCCGGTATCATAACGGCCCCGGGGCCCACGTGTGCCGGTCCACCCGGACCGATAAGCTCCAGCCTTAACGGTCTTCGTAACGGGGCCGCTGCATTGCTGCGCTAATCACACGCGCTCAAATAATAACTAAAAAAAGTCTCTCTCCGCTCTCATGGATGCGTTCATTGCATCGGATCTGTTCATCCCCGCTACCCCGCACGAGAGCGCACGGTGTCGGCCCATCCCCTCGCTCTGCCACTGCCCTGTTTCCCGTCTGCAGCCGTGTGCAGCGAGACAGGTGCACGCGGGAAAGACACGCTGTGTTAGACATTCAAAACGTGCTTAATTTACTCAGAAACCCCCCGAGCTGCTGCCGCTAACCCGCTGTAAAAAGCGACACATAACGACTTCGTACTGAACAGACAGACGAGCCACACGCACTTTTCTTCTTTCACAAATACTCGAACTAAACAGTTTCAGGTGGAGTCCGTTTTTCCACAAACTGCGCACACATCAGCGTGTGCGTGCTCACATGAGGTGTCGACCCACTGGACACAAGCTGAGAGGCAGATGACAGGAAGTGACTCGAGTCTAGTTCATTATTTTACTGCACTAAGTTTTCATTTGGACTCAGTCCTCAGAGCTAAAGCCAAATCTAACCAACAGCCTTGATTTACTAGATAATAATAATGATTAAAAAAAAAAGTAAAGGAAGTGAAGCAGCCTATTTTAACTGTACCGCAAATTGGAAATAAAATGTAGAGTAATCAAAAATAAATATAGGCCAAGGATTAATGCCTACTTATACAGTAGCCTCTATCTAACTTTTTTTCCCTTTTAAAGTACCGATAAGAGTACCGTTAAAGTACCGGATCGATAAGGAGTATCGATAAGAGTAGTAGTATCGATAAATCCTTAATGATACCCATCCCTAATCTCAAGTGCAATCTGTGTAACGTGGGTTAAAATATGATTATTTCTAACTTGCCATCGACTGTCAAATGATTAAAAGCACTAGAAGAGAGGTAGAGAGTGCGGCACTGGATCAACAAAGTCAAGGCAGTGGAGGCTAAAGTAGATCTGTTCAGGCTGTATAGAAAATCTGAGGCACTCTGAATTTCATTGACGCGTTTTGACTCACAAGGTCTTCATCAGAATTAGTGAGGGGACACTTATATGCTCATGTAACTGGAATCACGTGACAATTAAATATACACAAAATTAGCAACATTTACAATATGTACATAAATAAACTTCTAGACAGGAGTAGAAGTAGCTAGAAAACGGACCAGACTGGACATAAAACTGGCTTAACAGTTTTGAAATGCATAGTGTAGAGTTATCTAATGCCATATCAGAACGACATCATCAATAAATATAAATTACATTTCACATTGGTATCTCAGAAGCAGTGTTAGTAAAAGGGGGAAAAAAAAAAAAGCACTGTTCGATTGAATTCCCATGCCCCTGAACGCCTCTGCGCTGTCCGCATGTTTCCTGAACGCAGCCTGGTCTTGTTGACTGTCGCGGTGTAGGTTGAAGTTCACCACAAGCTGCAGCTTCTCAAGCTACTAACCGGCAGGCCTTACCGATATGCTGGTTATTTACTACAGCCAGACTAGACCGAATAATTGCGCTATCGAGGCCAGAGGATCAGCCTTTCCTTTGTTTTGATCAAGCTTTTCGTCACGTTTAACGCTGTATCTTACGTGTTTAGTTACCATTGTATTTTGACAGCTACTCGGATTATTCAGCATTTGTGTTTTTCCATTGCCACTTACATAATATATTTACCCATTCAACTCACTTGTCAAACTCAATCTACGAATAATCTACATGAGTTTTTTTCTTTGGTCTCTAAAACTCAAGTAGTAGCGCAGCAGTTCCGTTTGATCGCCGCTAGCATCCATCTGTCAAAGAAGCTAACACCTGCGCTAAAGCTAATCTAGTTTCAGACCGAGTTTTAGCGATTTGGCATGGACAGTGACACCGTATCCAGCCCCGTCATTCAACAGGATCATGTGTACGTGTTTTTCATCAACGAGCTGCGGCGTGTAAGTAAATAAGTGTCCATGCAGGTCACATTAAGGTGCCAATAAAAAAGGCTACAATGAAATATACAGGCTGCTACTGTACCATGATGACGTGTTAGTAAGAAGCATATGACCGCGGCTCAATAACAACCGTTAAAACTTGCCTGGGATTTCTCAATAAGATCATATTTGGAGCTGAATCGTGGTGTAAGCTTTGAATGAATAAGATATTGTTGGTTTGTTTGTGTGTGCAGTGTGCACTCTTGCAGTAGCATTTACTGTTTTGGGGTTGGCTGCAGCCTGTTATATTCTGAGTTTATTGGTTTATTTTCAAGGCTGTCCAGTTATTTATATGGCTTGCCTTGCCTCCTGTTACATGCTATTGTTGTTGTTAGCAGGCAAAACCTATGATAGACATTAGTTTCAGTTCCAGCTGGATAGTGTAATTTATGTATTTTTTTGCCTGGACTGGTTTGGTCAAGTTAAATTGAAGACAAGTTCAGTGATGGGGTTGAATGCCATATTTTTAGCTACGCCATAAAGCTTCTAGGAGTTGTCTGTTCTTAAAACTGTTTTTTCTCAGTATGTCTTGTCAGCAGTTGTATGTTCAGTCTGGAGAACTGAACAGGCAGAACAAAATCTACAACCAGGCTGTTTCTTTTAACTACACACTCAACTTGGTGATGACTTCCCTAAATCATTACAACAGCTTGCCGCAGTAATATCCTGTTGCCTCAACATCCAGAATGCTCCTTATTATACAGACACTTTCAGCTGATGGTTTCTCACTGAAGATGCTGCTTCTCAAAAAAAAAAAAATCTCAATATGCCCAATATAATACTGAGGCAATTACGCTATGAAGCTGGCAATATGTGGTTAGTGATGTTATCGCCCTGAGTTATTTCCATTAAAGCGGCGTTGTCTTTCCCCAGATGATCGCGTTACTGCCAGAGGAGTGGCGACCAGGGGAGACGCTGATGGGATGTCCCTGGCAGGCCGTGGTTGTGACCGCTCTGATCGGGATTCTGACCTTCACCCTGTTTTTCTGGAGGACCGTGTTGGCTGTGAGTCTACCACAAACGTGACTGAAAGAATGTTTGGGACAAATCAATAAAGTCACTTATGTTTATTGGGGAAAGTAGTTTGTAGAAAGTGTAAGAATGAACTCTTTGTTATAAATATAACCGATTTAATATGTGAGTGTTTTTATAATGGTTTGTGTCTCTTTCTAGGTGAAGAAAAGGGATTATCTCGGTATGTTTTTCCTTCTCTTTCACCATACAGACATAACATTGTGCAAATACAGGCTAAATATGCATGTCTGCTTCTCTTTCATGTGCAAAGTGGATCATCAAAAACTCAATGAACAAATTGAGCGGTTAAAAAAAGAGAAGGAAGAGTCGTTGGTTAAAATAACAGAAATGCAGACACAGGTAAGACATTGATTAGCGCATTTGGAAGGTCTATAAAGGTCAATCTCGCTTACGGTTTTCTGTGTTTACTATGAAGACTGAACTACTAAAAGAAAACCAGAAAGAGTCTGCAGAAACGGCTACTACTGCACTGAAGAAGATGCAGGCTCTTGAGGTAAGGAAGTATTTGCTGGTATCGTTACTTACTACAGACAATTTTGAATAATATGACAAACGTTTTTCCCATGATTAATGTAGAGGCCTTCATTTTGATTTCTTGTTATACATCTTCTCCACAGACAAGAGTAACGGGAGCAGAAATGCAAAACAACAAAATGGCTCAAGAAAAGAACAGATATATTCAGCTACTTGAAGAAGAAAGGGTTAGCTGTGAGAGAAACAAGACCAGAGTAAGTTGACGATAATGTAACATCGCTTCACTGCTGCTACTGTCACTAAACTTACAAACTGACACAGATTGAAAAACTGGAGAAGTCCAATGAGAAGTTACAGCAAAGCAGGAAAAAGATTCAGGAAACGCTCGCCAAGGTATTGTATTAATGTATTTTCAGTTTACAATGTCAGTGTGTGTTTGGGTGAGCGTAATATTTACATTTCACGTGTGTTGTAGACTACCGTTCTCCTGGACGAGGCAAAGATTCGTGAAGATGCCCGAAATGTGCAGCAAAAAAGTCTGGAGAAAGGTTACACTGCACTTAAAGAAGAAAATAAAGCAGTAAGACCATTGTTTATGTCATGTTATTGGATTTTTTTTTTAAGTTGTTCTAAATTTTGTTTGTTTGTTTGCAGCTAAAAACCACTATTAAAAGCTGGGAGGACAAACATAAGGAGCTGAGTGAGCGGATTAAAGTTTACCAGAAGTCTCAAAAGGAGCTTGAAGACTCTGTGGTCCTCAAAGATCACAACATTGAAGTCAGTCGCTACAACCACAGATTATGTTTTGTTTTCTTCAAATATTTCACGCTAATTTTGGCTGTACATCTTTGTAGGTTTTGTCGGACCTTTTGTCAGACCTCGACGCCTGTGATCTGCAGAAAGGAGACCCTAAAGTGGCAAATGGAGAGTTGTCTATAGGTCGGTAGTAAAGTGCAATGTTTATGTTTTCAGAAGTGTCAAAATGTTCTAATGCGCGTGTTATTTGCTAGATAAGACGACAGCCATAAAGAACAGAATCAAGCAGATGATGGATGTCTCGCGGGTAAGTCGCCAACATTTTACAGACCAGGGCGGCGCGGTTGCAGTCCTAACGATTTCAAACCGATTTAGGTCCAGTTAGCCCCTTTACTATCAGATACTATCATAATTGTGTAAGTTTACCAATAACCTTTTGTATATTCACAGGTGCAGACCACTCTCACAGTTGTAGAAGAGGAACGAGACCGCTTCATGTCCAAACTACTTGCTGAAGAAAAGGCCAGAAAAGCGTTGGAAGGTTGGTTTGCTACTTAAATTTCAGAGCCGGTAATGGCTGTTATTTTTTGTTTTGACAATGGTAATGTGTTGAAAACAGAACAGCATCAGGAGCTGGAGCACGCCATCGCAACACTCAAAAGTGAGAAGAGTCACGTGGAAAACCAGCACAAGATTCTTCAACAGAAAAATGATATCATTGTGGAGATGTACCAACAGAAGGAGAGCGCTCTGCAGCAGTGAGTGGAGCTAACGTTTAAAAAGAAAAAGTGAAAGGCAAATTAAAATATCAATATGACACAAAAGACTTAAGCCTACAGCATAATGCAGCCAGTTCTAGTGGAAATTATCCTGCCAAAAAAGTCTTGTTCTTGCCATTTGCCATTTAAAACAATTCTAATGGCCTTTTTTCAACTCGATTACGTTTAGCGTGGCAGGTGTAGTTGACATTTTCACTGATCAAAGAAGTGTTTATGATCTTCCAGGAGACTGACTAAAGAGGAGATGGAGCGGCGCAGTAAGGAGAGCATGCTGACTGAGGTGGGAGGGAAGGCCACGGAGGCCGAGGAGCAGGTCAGACTCCTGCGGCAGCGCATCAACGAGATGGAGGAGCAGATGAAGAAGACCGAGGAGATGTACAAGGAGCAGGTACGAGCAGTCTGTGGAACAAACGTGAACCCCTACGTGTGACAAGATGGATGAAGAAAAATAATACATTTGCTCTTACCTTTTTGTTTTGTAGATTAAAGAACAGGAAAACAAGACTCACTCAAACTGGGTAAGTGCCACAACGTTTGTCAGAGTTGTCCTACTAAGCTATAAAATACAATCAGCATTTTCTTTTGTTTGCAGATAACTGCAAGAAATGCCGAACGAGCCCTGAACCAGGAGAAACTTGAAGCATCTAAGCTACGAGAAAAGTGAGTGTGACGTTCTGTGGACTCACACATGCCAAATGGTTTCCACTTATCGATGATGAGTGCTAAGAAGCTTTTGTCCCCTTTAGACTGACTGTTCTCACGTCCCAGCTCAATGAGAAGCGGGCTCCTCTCTTCAGACCCAACTCCGGGCAGTTCCCTGGAGCGCGTCAAGGTAAACGGCACCCGTGTGTCTGTGTAGTATTTTGAGTGGAAAAGTTTGCACGAGCGTTACAGCGGAGCCCACATCGAGGAGCCTTTAGCCGCTTTTGTCGAGAGTGAATTTGCCTGTTTTTTTGTTTTGTTTTTTTTGCTGTGTGTAACCGGGCTGGTTTGATTGCAACAGGTGACTCGTACGGGCCGTCTCCGGTGAGTGGGGGAGCACCGTCTCCTCCTATAATGATAGAGGGACCCAGGCGGCCCCCCTCTGCCCCCGTGGGCCGAAAAATAGATCCATATGGTGAGTTTGGAGGCTTCTTAACCGGTTGGACAGCCCTTCCCTGATCCAGCTTCCCTCGTCTCATAAAGCCCTTTGATTTGCTTTTGCATCCCTCACTTCACGTCTTCTCTTCTTAGTTGTGTCTCTTTGTGTTGGAGCACTGCAAGCCTCCTTACTTACAGTATCCTTCAATACATTTTCTGTCTTTACTTTCCTCTTTCCTTTTGTTGTAAGTGTGAAACATCACCCTGGCTAGCCACCTGAATGTTTTGGTTTAAGAAGAAGAAGGCTGGTTAAAAGTGGCTGATTTCAGCTTGTAACAGTGTGATGTATTGTATGGTCTCCAGGCCCCAGACCGCCGTCAGACCCTCACGGACGTTACGCTGAAAACAAGCACATGTCTGGGATGGGTATGTCATTTTTTTTATATACACCAAGATGTGAAATAAACATCAGTAGTCTTCTATTCTTAACATTACAATGATCTCTGCATCTTAAACAAACCTCTAATCTCCTTGTCCCTTTGTTGCAGAAATGATGGGGCCTCGTAACTCGTCTCCAGCCAACATGGATGCCCCGGTGAGTCTAGTTCTTTGGTTGTTTTTCTCCATCCGTCCCCTGCCTCACCCACGTGTGTGTCCCTCTGAAGCAGGGACAGGCTGAGGGACAGGTCTCCTCAGAGAGCCCAGAGCCTGTGAGTACTGCAGAGGCATGGGATGGGCGTTCAGCTAACATGAGATTAACACGCATTTAGACCTGGCTTTAAGCTCTGTGTGATCAGTGTTATGTTTGATGAAGCTGCTCAAAGCTTTGTCCTGACTTCAAGTATCAAATATTTACAAAGAAGTGAAGGACCAGAGTATACGGGAACAGACTACAGGTGAAGGAAATCTTGTTTGTGGAAAGGAAGTGCAGTAAGAAGAGCCAGAGGTAATGGCATTTATCTTCTGCAGTGTCTTCTAAACCTTGAAGAACTTGAACAATGATTCTAGCCATCCTTTATTATAAACTATTTCTTCAGTGTTCAGAAAGAAGGCGGGTTGGTTGACTTGACTTTGACTTAACTTTTGGGCTGACTGGTCTCACGGATGTCAAAGCACAAAATATCAATCGTTTAGTAGAAGTCAAAGACAATCTATTCTGTGCTTCCTCAATGACTGATGCGTGTTTGATTTGTTGCTCTTAATGCAGTAAATGACGAACAGTCTGCAGCATCATTGAGGTTCATTTTCCCCTATACTGTTTGTCGATTTGTTGCCATTTTCTGCCAATTTGAGGAAGTGCAGCAGTTTAACACGACTGAACCATTTTGTAAATGTGGTCTGCATTATTACATGGATGTTTGGACAAATGCTCGTGTAGTGTGTAGTGTGTAGTGTGTAGTGTGTAGTGTGTGTGTGTGTGTCAGATGCAGCTTGTGTTGGACCTAAAGGGCGTCTTGTGTTTATTCTGCTGTTCAAATGCATCAGTGAGAGCTGCTCTCTTGTTTGATCAGTCGATCTGATTGTGGTTTGTGAATTTGACACATGTTTGTGTTTAGGGCCTGGGCTCGTTCATTGCCTCTCCCATTAGAGACTCTCCGGGCCCCGCTGTCCCAGGACCTCCTCTGGGGCCTGGACCCCATGAGCCCCTGCTCCCTCCAGGACCTCTTGGACCTCCGGGCCGGATCCCTCCTCCTGGAGCATACAGACCCATGCGCCCAGGGCCTTACCCCTACCCTCCCCCTGGCCCGGGACTGCCTCCCCACGGCCCTCCGCTTCAAGCCAATGGACACCCAGGGGTCCCCATGGGAGGAGAGTTTGGGCCCCGCCCTTCCAACGGACATGCCTTTCAGCCCAGACCTGGCCCTGGTCCCATGGACTCCAGAGGCCTGCCACCGCCACACTTCCGTCCCCCTCATCCAAACTTTGGACCGATGCCTCCTCCACACGGTACGTGCCCTCTACAGCAACATTTAACATTTAGCTTCACTTTGTCAATGACTCTTTTGTCTCCATCTTATATTTTTGTTCTTCAGTTATCCGAGGGCCTATGGGACCCCATCCACCCCTCCATCCTGACATGCGCTACCCTGGGCCCCGGGCCAGCCCTCCTATGGACCTGCCCCATGGTGTCCCACCCCCAGGTGCTCTGCCTCCTGGAGTCCCACCTCCAGAACGGCTGCCTCATGGCGTCCCGCCTCAAGGACCACAGCCCCATGGCATGCCACCCACCGGACCACAGCCCCATGGCGTGCAACCGACAGGACCACTGCCCCATGGTGTCCCGCCTCAAAGAGCCCCGCCCCATGGCCTCCCACTTCATGGACCACCACCCCATAGCGTCCCTGCACACCCTCCGCACAGTGGCCCCTATGGTCAGCCGCCTCCTCAGTCCCTCCAGAACTCTAGTGCTCAGGGAAACCCAGGCCCGGATAGTCCCCAGGGGGCTGCGGGTCCGGCCGGGATGGAGCCTTAGCCATGCTGCCCTTAGCAGCCCAGGACTGAACACCCCTGGAGTCTAAAACCATCCCATCACAGACAGTCTGATGTGAAGGCCAGTCTCTGGCTCATTCTCCAGGACGAGGCCACTGTGTTGTCGGTAAATGTGGCCTCTGAGTCAGTCTCTGGGCTCATGTCTGACCTTCACTGGGCTCCTCTTTCTCTGCTGCACTATCTTTAAAACAGATGAATTCACCTTCAACATAATCCTTCATATGGACAGCCTTTACTCTGAAACTCCAGTTCCCACCGCTTCACGTGCAATTACGGCTCATTCTCATGTGATCTTTTAATTGGTTTGGAGCATTGATTTTAAAGGGGCAGTTTTAATGTCATTTCCTGTGGAAATTATTTTAAAAAAAAGATTTAGCTTTGAGCATTTCAGGAAAACCATCATTTCCCAATGTTTTTGCTTGAGAATGGACCTTAAAGCAAATGTGTAATGGCCAGATGTATAACTTATTTTACTATGTTGGTAGTTTTAATAATAAAGAATGCAAAAGCTCTCTCTCGTTACACATTTCTTTACACAGGATCTTCCATGAATCTGAAGGAATTCTTGGCCAGTGATGTCGTGTTTGTGGACGGGTTCTTTGTGACGTGCACATCCAGGAGCAAAACGCTCAAACTCTCAGTAGTGCTTTGATTATTTATTACAATAATGTTTATTATCTTACAATGAATTTACAGTTCTTGCAGTACAACAGAAAGGTGATGTTATAAAATCAAGATACAAAAACGACATGCATCCACAAAATGAGACAGCCTTTACAACAGGGAGGCATTCGGACTTCAAAATAAAAGCACAGGGAACAATAGCAATGATTACGGTTCGGTTTTACACCATCCATATAAGTAAAGTGATGAAACAACAAAATGAGCATTTTCACAACAGCAACAGTCATAAGTATTTATTAAATGTATCAAATGTGCACACTTTTTCTTTCACAGTTAAGTTTTTCTGCTAGAGCTAACCAATTCAGGGCTGCCAACTTTTACCAACTTTGATTGGTGACTTGCAATCATCTTTCATGTGAAGTAGGATAGAACTCCAAACTAACACAGCTGTGAGGACCGGGCTGTGGACGGAGGGGAAGTGATCCAACAAGGATTTGGACTTTACTGCAGCAGTTCAAATGTAAGGGTCTGGCAAAGTCAGTCCTGGATATACGGAGCATGTGCCAAATGGATGTGTCATGTTTTGTGATCGTGACAGGTTACACACCGAATGAAACAGCTGCTTCTCACGCCTGTCTGCGCTGGCAAAGGTAAGACTGATTCCAGGGGCGTTGTGTTGCTCTCGTGTGGACAATGTTTTGATAAAGTGATTTTACATTAGTTTTCATGTAGACATTTCTGGGCAGACATTTGGTTGACGAAGTTCTGGGCTAAACAGAATTACCAAAGTTATTTTAACCCAGCCACATTCTCTGTTGATGTCCCAGTTTGATTTAAAGTATTGTGCACAGAGCCCTGTAAATAACCACTTAAAAGGGTAAGACTGAGTGGAATTTCAATATTATTCGATGAAGTTATTAATGGTTACGGTAAACTGAGAAAATTATTTGGAATTTATTTTGAACTTGACACATCTATTAAATAAATTGAGTTTCGTTGATAACTTTGTAAAAATTCCAGCTGGATCCTCGAGGGACTGTTTCTCAGTATAAAATAAAGACTTATAAGAACCACCACTGTACATTGTGTTTTTTTTCCTGGATTTCTGTGGTGTAGTAGTATGAATGAAGAAGCCCATAGTATCTTAAATCACTTGTAGATTTATATAGGAACTTTTCAGAGCAGGTTTACAGCAGTCAGTTCAACATCAACGCATTATTTAAACTCTCTCTTCTTCGGCAGTGCATAGCATCGTATAGAGTAGCTGCGCCCTCTAGCAGCATAAGCATAGAACACAACATTTCCTTGCTTGTAGAAAAAGTACATTGTCCAGTATATTTAGCAAACAATTGGAAATGTATCACTTTAGCACAATGTAGCTGTAAAATTTAAGTAAACCCAATTTACTTTTAGTCTGTAACAAATAGTATCTTAGGCAGTGAATATGAACAAAGTAAAACAGATTGCTAAGGTAAACATAAGCAAAACCAAGTAACTTTCTTTTAAACTAGCAAAGTACAACTGAATCAGAAATGTTAAGGCATAACATAGTCATTGTGCCAAGTAGGTTTGTATTTAGTACGTGGTTGTTTTGGTGTAGTTTCAGTGGCACTTTTATCAAAGGGGCAAGTAATGTTGGAGTCCTTTTCACTGACTGGACAGTGGGCAAGGTGAGTAGCATTCCAAACTTTTCCATCACTAAGCAAGAATGAATGTGTACCCACATTTCTCTCGACAGTCTCTGGAGGAGTGAATCTGGGGTGTGCTTTTGGAACATGTTGAGGTTTCCTTACCCTCACTCTCTCACCAGGTCGAAAAGAAGGTTCCCGTGCACCACGTTTGGCATCAGTGTAGCGTTGCATTTTGTTTTGACGCTTGCGTACAGTCTTTCGAGCATTATCATCCACGGCAGATGTGGCAGTTGGCAAGGGCAGAATGTTTAACTTAGTGCGCATTTTGCGTCCATACATAAGTTCATAAGGAGAAGTAGCAGTAGTAGCATGTGGTGTTGCACGGTAGATTTGAAGCCAGTTAGTAACGGTGTCTTTCCATGGTTGGGACTCTTGAATAGCAGATTGAATGCAGGATCTAAGTGCACGATGAAATCTTTCAATAGCACCATTTGCAGCTGGATAGTAGACAGATGTTTTACTGTGAGAAATGCCTCGTGACTGGAGGAAGGAGGCAAAAGCTGCAGAGGTGAATTGAGTACCATTGTCTGTTACTATGTTCTCTGGATCTCCATGTCGACTGAAAACTGAAGACAGAAAGTGGACAACATCATCTGTGGTTGCAGTACGTGAAAAAGCAAGTTCAGGCCACTTTGAATAGTAATCAGTGAGTGTAATCGCAAAACGGCAGTCGGAGGCTGCAGTTTCAAAAGGTCCAACTATGTCAAGTCCAAGTTTCTTCCATGGACCATCCGGCAGTGGTACAGGTTGAAGTGGAGCAGGGCGTGTACATGCAGTTTTATCATTGGACTGACAGAGGACACATGACGCAATAGCAGTTTGAACTTGTGAATCCATTCCAGGCCACCAGTAGAGGTCTCGCAGGCGTTGTTTTGTGCGAACGATGCCTTGGTGACTCTCGTGAGCAAGTGTGATCAAGTTGTGACGTAAAGAGAGTGGTGCAATCAGCCTGGAGCCACGTAGGATGTAGTTGTCTTTAGTTGAAAGTTCATCTCTGATTTTGTAGTAAGGTGTAAGCATTTCAGTAAGCGGCTTAATAGTAGCAGGCCAACCTTTATCAATCTGTGCACGTAAGGCAGACAGTTCAGGGCAAGCAGCGCATGCTGTATCAAAGTCAGTTACTGGCAGTGATGACAGTGCAGCAGATATGTGAGCAACCATTTCAGGTTCAGCATCAGTTGTAAAGTCTGCAGGCAAGGGCAAAGGAAGGCGTGAAAGACAGTCAGCAGTGTAGTTTTGTGTACCTGGTCTGTAAACAACATCATAGTCAAAACACAGCAAGCGTGCAGACCAACGAGCAATGCGCATTCCAGCACGTCCCATGCCTTTGGTGCTGAGTAGAGTTGTCAAAGCTTGGTGGTCAGTACGAAGTATGAAGCGTCGTCCCCAGAGGTATGTTCTCCATTTTTCTGTTGCCCACACACACGCAAGTGCTTCTTTCTCAACTGTGGAGTATTTGCGTTCTGTACTGGTAAGTGTGCGCGAGGCGAAAGCAACAGGTTTCTCAGTTCCATCAGGTTGAACTTGTGTGAAAACACCTCCCAGTCCATAGTCACTAGCATCTGTTGAAATCACAATTTGTAAAGCAGGGTCAAACAGTGTGAGTGCGGGACTGTTTACAAGGAGTCGTTTTACTTCTTCAAAACTGTTTTGTGCCTCAGATGACCATTTGAATGTGTCTTTATTATTGGCACAGTCTCTCATGGGGGCTACAACTGTGGCAAAGTTGGGCAGGAATTTTGAATACCATGAGACAAGTCCAAGGAATGACCTTAGAGTCACAGCATCTGAGGGGGGCGGAGCTTTAGTCACAGCATCAATGTGCTCTTGGTCAGGGAGGATGCCATCTGCAGTAATGACATGTCCCAAGAAGCGCAGGGAAGGTTTTCTGAAATTACACTTGTTGTCGTTTAACACCAGTCCAGCTTCTTTCAGTTTGTGTAGAACCGTGTGGAGGTTTTGATCATGTTCCTGTAGAGTTTTACCATAAACAATAAGATCATCCAAGTAGTTTTGGACACCAGGAATGTCTTTGAGGATTTCAGCCATCATCTTTTGAAAGGCTGAAGGAGCAGATGCAAGTCCGTAGGGCACTCTACGAAATCTGAATAGTCCATCATGTGTAATGAAAGCAGTGAGATCTCTGCTATCTTCATGAAGGGGTAGTTGGTAGTATGCATTAGCCAAGTCTATAGAAGAGAACACTTTGGCACCATGTAGGTTTGTGAATAGCTCGTCTACATGTGGGAGTGGGTAGCAATCTATTATCACAGCTTTATTTGGTTCACGGAGATCTGCACACATCCGTATTCCACCAGTTTTGCGTCCTGTAACAACAATTGGTGAAACCCAGGGTGATGCGTCGATCCTCTCGATGACACCAGCATTCAGTAAGCGATCAAGCTCAGCTGAAACAGAAGATCTGACAGCAAAAGGTAAACGTCTCAGTTTTTGTCTCACAGGTTTGACAGTAGGGTCAAGTTTTACCTTATGGACAAAGTTTTGCACGCAGCCTATTTCAGGAGAAACACTGTTTTGAGTAGGTGCAGTGTCAGTAGTCATCACTGCAGTTTGTGGAGGCAGGACAGTGTTACCTTTGATGCATATTTTTAGCGCATTCATCAGGTCTCTTCCCAGTATGGGTGTTCCTCTTTTCACTACATAGAAAGTTTCCGTGGAGGACACGTTTCCTCGGCTCACTTTAACACCGAGGCAACCCAGCAATGGGATCTTTCTCTTTGTGTAGGTGACGAGTTGCATTGCAGGAGGTTGTAGTGCAGTATCACTGAAGCATTTTTCATAGGTGCGGTACGGCAGGATAGACACAGCAGAGCCAGAGTCCACAACAAGGCTCAAATCCACATTTGGAGAAGTAGGAGTGCATGCAGTAACATCACAGTGGATTTTCTTTGGTGCATGGCTAGCATCTCTAAGATACAGTACAGTTACTTTTGGTAAGTGTATCTCATGTACATCACTTGTCTTAGCTGAACGGCAGACACGAGCAAAATGGCCAATTTTGGAGCATGACTTACATTTTGCCTTGGCAGCTGGGCACTGTGGATAGTTTGCCAGGTGTTTATCAGAGCCACACCTGAAACAACACGTCGGAGCGGAAGAAGCAGTAGCATCTGGAGGTTTACTTGGACGTTTGTTTTGTTGACTTTTCTTTTTGTAAGGAGGACGCTGTTGTATGGCCTGTACTGGAGTAGTGTGGTCTGTTGCCATTGATTTAGCTTGATTCGCAGCAGATTCCACCTGAGTAGCAAGTGTAATGGCTTTATCCAGAGACAAATCAGGTTCAAGCAAAAGTCTTTCTCTGATGCGGGAGGCAGTAACGTGTTCAATCAGCTGGTCACGTATCATTTCATCCATTTTGTCCTCAAAATTGCATCTTGAAGCGAGATCACGTAAAGCAGCCACATATTGTACGATTGTTTCATGAGGTGCTTGTTTTCTTTTTCGAAATAAATGTCTTTCCACAACGACATTTACTTTTGGAGTAAAGTATTTTTCTAAAGCAGTAACGGCTGACGCGATAGTATCACCCGTCTCTGGTAAAGAGTAGAACAAACGCTGTCCTTCGGTTCCCAAGCAGTGGAGTAAAGTAGCTCTTTTGCGCCCTTCTGGCCATGAATTTCCAGTTGCATTTATTACCAGCAAGTAGTTGTTGAACATCCGCATCCACATCTCGAACGGCATAGTCGGCTCTCCCGGACTCGGCAAAAAAGCAGGCGGCGGTGGTACGTTACCAGCCATAGCAGCAACTTCTTCGAAGCAAAACAAAAAAGAGTAGTGAAAAAAACGCACGTAGGTTCACTCGTCGCCAATTTGTGGTGTAGTAGTATGAATGAAGAAGCCCATAGTATCTTAAATCACTTGTAGATTTATATAGGAACTTTTCAGAGCAGGTTTACAGCAGTCAGTTCAACATCAACGCATTATTTAAACTCTCTCTTCTTCGGCAGTGCATAGCATCGTATAGAGTAGCTGCGCCCTCTAGCAGCATAAGCATAGAACACAACAATTTCTTTATACAAAGGAGACTCAAACTTATATCCAACGTTTGCTAAAAATTCTCCACAATACAGGAAATAACATTTTGGGGCGGATCTAACAAATCCCTTCGCCCACTTTCCCCCTGGCTTTAGTCTTTGCAGCTCCTGGTCTGCTCAGAATCAACACTTTTGAACAAAGTCTCACTCCAAAGTTTGATATAAGTTGACTGCCCTGAATTAAATGCACGAGTCATGAATTGTTACAGAATAAAGCCAATTCTTGAAGTTAGAACATTCTTAACATCTTTTTTAAAATATAAAATCTATTAAATTTGTTTCAGTTTTCTATTTGGCATCTGTAGTCCAAAATATGCCTGCAGTGCATCAAGTGTCAGATGAATGTTTCCACAAGCAGCGGAAGAGAAAGGTTTGTTCCTTTAACTTGATGTTAAAGATTAGACAGTGATCTTTGTCTATGGTAAAGGCATCTCACACAAACATGTGTGAAAATTTTGTGACATTGTGTGTCTGTCGCTCCCTGGTGGCAGGGGCGAGACGTGGACAGCACAAAAGGCCTTTTAGCAATGTTGGCACATTGATACGGACAGAAGTAGCTACAGTCATGAGCTGTGCTTCGTACTGAAGGCAATTGAACTGAAAGGGCCAACACAAGGCTATTGATTACTTGAATAAATATTTTATGATGGTATTTTGAGCACCTGTTAATACAAAGATATTTGTAAGACTCAATTTAGACCAGACTTAAATAAACAAATCCTTCACTTAAAAAAACAACTTCCAAACTAAAATAAACATCACTTGCCTTGTTTGTTTTTTTGGTGAAAGTTTACTCAAAAGCAAAACATGCAAGTAGTTTCTGCAGCGTCTCCGCTTAAGAATAAACTTTTACTGACAAGGAGAATGTGCGGCTACTTTGCCAATGTTTATCGTGAGGAATCAACCACATAATGTTAAATAAGCATTCACCCAAAAGAAAACCTGCATAATGTGACCTTACATTTTATTGGGCCGATGCTCCTCAACCTCGGTTAAAAAAACAAAATGACCATTTTGGTTAGTGACACTGGATAAACACTGTCCCTACATGACCTGGCGACTTCTGGAATAATATTTAGCAGGATCAAAGTCCACCGATGCACCAAAAAGTTGTTGGCTTAAAGCACCTCTAATGTTTCATCATCACGTGAAGGTGAGGAAGACTGGTCAGGAGTCCAACAATCTTTTTAAAAATCCTTCTTGCAACAGAATATGGAGCCATTACTGTCACAAAAACGACGCGCTGTAACAAGATTAGTTTGTAGAAGTCAGTGTAATCAGATGTGCATATTGAAATGTACGTGTCGTAAAATATGTCTGCATTTGAAGTTATATTCATGTGATTTGAAGGATTTGTTTTAAAAGAAAAAAAAAGTCCCACGCACCTCACTATCATCTAATTAGACACACAAGATTGACTACGCTCACTTCTCATTACAGACAGATCTAGTTACGCTCGTGCAAATCTTCTTGCAACAATAATGCTCCACACGGAGGGACGTACAAAAGTATTTGGCTGAGAAGAGATGGCAGAAGTAGACAGATGTTTTCAGTTCCCTTTTTCAATAAGTGCTAAAAAACTGCTGCGTATTTGTATTGCTGAAGAATGAGGTGAACTGCACCGTGGATAGAGAAAATAACTGAACCTAGCTGTCCTTGTGCAGGGTCTGATGAAGGTGAAGATAAAGAGGTTTCTTTGTTAAAAGCTGCAGTTTCTTCCTCTTGTAGTCGGTGGGCTTCTTGTATCTGAAGCAAAGCAGCACACCGAGTTAACATGCAGCGGAAATCGAGAGACATCAACACTTTACATAAACTTACAGTTCAATGACGATGGGACCTGGCTTGATCTCGTCCATTTCCATGAAGGCAAAACATTTCGTGCTGGTGAACCTCTTTTTAGGTTTGTAGTGCTTGAATTCAAAGAAGATAGCTGCGCCTGCGAAACATGGCATTATCATTCAGAAGCGAAATGTGTAAGTGAGTCAAGTGTTAGCAGTTGGGGTTATGCAAGCAGAGATCGGCATGAGCACCTTTAGGAAGTCTCTCCACGTGTTTCTGGACCTCCACGTCTACGTTGAAGTGAATGTACGTGTCTTCTTTCCTGGAGGCTACAGGGGTGTCCTGTGCTGGGTTCAAATCCACACCGTTTGCATCTGGATTGGAGGCGATAAGAATCAACAGGCCATCAGCAGAGCACACCCGGGCCTTAATCAGTGCCTCCAGGATTGAACTCAAAACGCAAAATCAGTGCGACAGTGCAACGCCCGGGGGTGATGCAACTATTTAAAAATATTTTAGTCTCTTTGGTTTAAACATGTATAGAGAAAAGTTTGATTTTAATCTAACTTTTGTAAAAATGGCCCACGAAATCAGGCGTTTTAGCCCAAAACAATTACACGTACAGTAAAGGCCTGCAAACTCCTGGAGGGACTCAATGTTACAGCATTTTTTTATCACCAATACTAGTAAGTAAAACTAAGTAAATACAATAAAATAATTTGGGGTTTTTTTGCCCCACAATTCCAGCGTCTCCACTGAGCCCATACCTTTGACAGTGAAGGTTATGTAGGGATCTATGCACTGGCCCGCGTCCTTCAGGCCGATCTTTTCTATCTTTATGGTGAGGAGTGTCATCCCCGGCTCTGATGGTAACCGCGGCAACAGGGTACCTGCAAGACAGCGATGGTCAGAAATGTGGTGAGAGCTTGGCCTGCACATGAAAACGACAGATTACGAGGGTTAAGGTGCTACTCCTTCTCCTCTTTCATCAAGTTTATTTTTACTGTGCTGGAAGGAAATATATATAAAAGATTAAACTTTTTCCTCATGCACTGGTCGTTTTGATTTTGTGTCACCGTGTATGAAACCGGCACCGCTGAAGCCGTACCTTGTGCAGCTTGCGTACGAAGCGGGGCAGGAGTGAAAGAAGAAGCCATGCACAGCACCCACAGAGAGACAAACTCAGAGTCAGACGCCATGCCACGACGAACCCACAGCAACGTACAGTAGAACAAAAAAAGGAAGGCCAATATAGCCGTAAGCTCGGACTTACCGGGAGCGCGGGGAGAGAACACGTCCGCCGAGCCGTGTCCCACCGCCGCATCTTCCTCCTCCAGCTCCAAGTTCTCCTCCTCCCCAGGGGCGAGGATTTTACTGGGAACGCAATGGATTATGGGTCATCGTCAAAGTCATATTCATTTCTACGTTAGCATTTCATGAACAACTGTTATTTTAATCAAAGTTTAACTGACTTTACTGTTTATGTTGAGAACATGCTTTCTACTCCTCTACATTTCGGAAAAACCTCTAAGGTAAAAAGTTAAATAGTCCATGCGTTTGGTTCATTTTAAAAAAGCCTAATACACTCCAGAACTGTAGGTGGCGCTGTGCAGATTCCATTGACTCATGACGAGGAAGAAGGTTTGTCCCCGTCGTGTTGCCGTATGTATGTTTGGGTGCAACTTTTGTGTTTTTGACGCTGCAAAGTCATTTTTCCTAACACTTACTCATGTAAACGCTTTTGTACTTACTACTTTGAATATTAGGCTACACTAGATTATACCAAACTAAATTTAGTCCAATGTAATCTGCTTCATAACAATGTGTAATAACATGTACCTATGTAATACATACACAATGAAATATAGCGTATTTGTACTTTGGCGTTATATAATGTAATAAGACATGCGTTTGGGTCGTATGTCTTATTACATTATATAACTCCAAAGTACAAATACACAATATTCCATTGTGCATGTACTACATAGCTACATGTTATTACACATTGTTACACAGAACATTGCATTGTACTTAATGTGGCAAGTACAATTTATCAAGGGTAGTGTAAAATAAAGTGTTACCGAATATTAAAGTATCTCCTAAAGCACATACTTTCATTTATGTGAAGATTTTCTGCGCAACTTTTACTTTCATGGAGTATTATTTGCCTTGCAGTATCTGTACTTTTACTCAAGTAATGAAATCAAATACTAAATGTGTTTTTCATGTTATTTCTTATCGCGGTGAAGCTTATATTCCTGCTTCACTATGATGAATACTTCCTGGAAAGCCTCTACAAACATTATAGTTGACTTTCCTTTTCTCTCCACTTGCACCTTAGTTACATTTACTCATGCACATGTGCGAGTAACTTTCTGAAGCAACTCTTGGCAGTAGTTTTTTTTTTACCCAGCACAGCGCTGACAAAAGCTTCATGTGACATATGAAAATGTTTCTTTTTCTTTCTTTTTTTTACCGTGATGGCACCGGCTGCACGTCAAAGGGGAACTCCTTATTGAAGGTCAAGATGTTTGTAATAACTAAGAAAAAGAAAAGAAACCAGTCAGAACGTATGTTGCATTGATCAGCGATTCCATTCTGCAGACTTACTAGTTTCCAGTTTCTTCAGATCTTCCAACTTGAATTCCTCCTTTGTTTGATTGTTGCACTACAAGAGACCAAACAAGCCACTGATAATAATGGAACACTTTTCGCCTCAGCTTTTGTTTTGTTTTTTGAGTGAATATGCTCATGACGCCAAGTAAAAAAACAAAAAAAAACATGCCGACAATCTTACTTACTGAAAGATCACACTCTTGTCAACACATCTCTGACCAGGAGGGGATTTTTAACATCCACCTCCTTTAGTTGTTTATTGACCAGCAGACATTTTCCCTGTTCCTCTACTGTTAATATTCAACACTCCAAAGGCTAAAGGAGTGTCGTAAATCAAGAGGGTGTGACAAACGTCATCATCTTACCTGTAAACTGGCACCTCTCATTTCCAGACACGTCGCGATTTTCCCCAACGTTTTCTGGAACACAAAACGATACACTCATCATTTCATGCTCAAAAGGGTAGGGTATTTTGAAAGGGCACCGTTTTTGAAATAACAGAGACCAGGGTTTCCTTAATCAGTCATATATTTACTTTCATCATCACGTCATAAAACTAAACTGATACTGTATAATAACAACTGCTTTTCGTCATAGGATCTGGCAGCAGGTGAGCTTGTGGAGGATCTCCCCAAAAATGTCAACTTAAACTAAAATGTACCTAAATGTAAAAGAGGGTTATAGTTGTCAATATACTAACCTCAACCTCAGCTTTACCCAAATCTTAAAAGCTTCTCGACTGGAGCACACAGCCTCTGGGGGCCAGAGTTACGCCTCATTTGAAAGCTGAGACCTACAAAACTTTGTTGCATTGTTGCCGCGTTATGGTCACATTTTGTTGTGATTCAGTCTCTTTTTGTTTGGTTATTGTCGTATTTTCGTTTTTTTAAATCATGTTTTTGTCATTTTTGTCACTTTCTTTTTGACGCTTTGTTGCTTTGTTCAAGACGCTTTTAGATTCGGGTAAAGCCAAACTGGAGAAGATGTGCTCGGTTCAGGTGGGGGTTAAGAGGTTAACTTTACAATAGCCAATAATTCATTTTTAACCTCTTAGCCCCCGCCTTAACCGATGCACTCGGCACTCTCCAGTTCAGCTTTACCCAAATCTAAACGCTTCTTGACTGGAGAGCTATAGGCCAGTGAAACAAACGCCACATTTGAACGCTAAGACCTACAAAACTGATCTAAACTGATGTTTTCCCTCGCATCATTGCCATGTTATAATTTTTTTCACTTTCTTTTTCATATCACTTTTGCCACTTTTTTGTTGCGTTCTTGTCACATTTTTTTTGTAGCTTTTTGTGGCTTTTGTGTGTGTGTGTTTTTTTTAGCACTTTTATAGCTTTACTTTGTGGCTTCCTTCTCTCACTTTTTGTCACTTTTTTGTTGCATTTTCCTGCAGTTTTTATTATGATTTTTATTTTTTTAATGTTTTTTCCAAGAAGCTTTTAGATTTGGTGTAATGCCAAACTGGACAAAATGTGCTCGGTTCAGATGGGGGTTAAGAGGTTAAAACATGTTTACGTCAATCTAGGGACAATTAATGTTTATAAAAGAAAATCCCCACCTTTAGTAGCAAGACCATAAGCCGTTACGTTGTACTGAGAAACATTGGGTTTTTGGTAAATGACAGAAATATTACCTTCTGTTCTTCACTGAAGCCTGTTGAATTGGTTGCCTGGACCTCTTTCTGCAGCTGTCTCGCCAGGCTAAATAAAGACAAAATAAGACCAAATGACTGCAGATACAACACTGGGTAATTCACACTGGTATTAAAAACAAACAGACATAATGTTGTGCAATATAGGGATGAGAGTGTTATACAATGGTAAACACAGTGGTCCAGTGTGAGAGCAGCATTCAGCATTCATCAGGAGGGTGTGGCTGACTATTTCTCAACACTCTGAGGAAAATTTGTTCTGTTTCTGCGCTGTATGACACACACACACATACACTACCCTCGCATCCCCTTGTCAGGCCCCGCAGCTGATAAACAAGCAAAAGAAGAAGAAAAAAAGTGACCGACAGGCAGGGGACGGGGCTGCAGCGCTCCGTTCTCACACACACACACACACACACACACACACACACACACACACACACACACACACACACACACACACACGCTCCTCTATTATGCGGTCACTACATCACGTCATGGATGCGCAGGCTTTATTTACTGACACGCACACTCGGGAACTTGTTACTGTGTGGCCCCATGCAAGCTCGAATCCCCCAAAAAGAAGGATCCGAGCCGAGGGCGTATAAAAAAAAAACCTGGAAAAGCCACACGTGTTGAACATCACTTACATTTGATACTCATCTATCGCCTCCACTAATTGTCCCCACGAGTCAAAGTCCGTGGCTTTCCTGAAACTGGCGTGCCATTTCTGGACAGTCTTGTTGACATCAGACATCGTGGCGGGGCGGCGGCGGGGGCAGCAGCAGCTGGCGGCGGCGGTGGCGGCTCTCTCTCAGGGCATAGCCACGTGAATTTGTGTTGGTCAGTCGCAGCGGGGTCCAGGGGCAGCGGTGGCGGCGGCAGGGGCAGCAGCGGCGGTGGCCAGGATCCCTTCGGTCTCACACACACACAAGCATGCACACACACACAAGCATGCACACACGCACAAGCACAAGCAGCCCGGTGACACCCAGACCAAGCCCTGCTACAACAGCTCTGCACCGAAGGACGCATCCGCAAGAGGAGGAAGTCCCGCCCGGCGCTTGGAGCGAAGGGGAGGTGGGTGGGTGGGGGGAGCGCGTGGTTTACGACCCGGAGTGGCACAGAAACACCGAAACAGGAGGAGGCGTGCTTATTTCATTTGATTTCATTTTTATTCAAATTAGAAGGCTCTTAATTCCCGCCTTAAGGACATTGTCTCCAGTTCGACTTCGCCGAAATCTAAAAGTTTCATGAAAAAAGCATAAAAAATGTGACAAAAATACAACCAAAAAAAGGCGGGGGAAAAAGCAATAACAAAGTGACAAAAATACAATGAAAAAGTGACGACAATGGGGTGATAATGCGAGGAAAAATCTTAAAACAGTTATGTAGGTCTTAGCTTTCAAATGAGGCGCCTACGCTGGCGTAGATTTCCTCTGGGTACTCCGGTTTCCCCTAACACTAAAACATGTACAATAGGCCAGGATGAATGAGAGTGTGTTTGAGACTTTGAGAGTGGGGGACGAAGGATGGAAATTAGCCCAAGGCTACAATCCGGTGTGGCTTTTTTACATGCATGAGACCCATGTATGTTCATTAACATGCACTGTCCCGACCAAATAAACCAATAAATAAAATAATATAGACCCTTTAAATGCTGACATCATCAGTGACATCAGCTGGAGGCAGGAAGTGATCAAGAGAAATAAACTAAAACTAGCAATTTTACGTATAAAACTACAACTGAAAAATGTGGTCCTGTTGTGGCTTAAGGTGCAAGAACAAGAGGAATGACATTGGAGACAATAAAATAAGGTTTATCTGATATTTCCAAAAACAGTTAGACATTTGTTTATCGTTACTATGACAACAGCTACAATGGAAATGGATAGGAATAGCTTCCTGCATAGAAATAATTTATTTCTATATGGCTTCCTGCCTCCAGCTAAGCCCGGAATGTTTACAAACAAACATTCCGGGCTCTATTGATTCCCGAACTCTATCATATCGCTATGCATTATGGGATTAGCAGCAATTATAAACTAATGGAGATATTAAAAGTTAAATTACTGGCGTTATTGTTGACGTTAAAACAATTGGCTTGGACACCACAGTGTGTTAGATGTATTTACCAGCAGTAACTCAGCAGTTAACGTAGTTGTTCCACAGCTTTTTTCTTCACTTTTTATACTGTTTTTAGCTAATGTTAGTCAATGGAAATGTGTGCTAATAGCTGCAAAGATGGCGCATCTCCATGGTAACTGTGGCATTTCCAGAACTATATAGGCTGTAAGCTCAGTCAAGAAGCTTTAAGATTTGGGTAAAGCCTAACGAGAAAATTAGCTCGGTTCAGGTGGGAGTTAAGAGGTTAATCTGTAACAATGACAGATATGTCCCAGACAAAGATAACTTGAACAACTACTAGCTCTACTTGTATCAACACATCACTGCACAACTGGCTGCTGGACTTTCTGATGGGGAGACCACAGGCTGTACGTGTTGGCGGAAAGTTCTCCAGAACCATCACACTGAACATGGGGGCTCCCCGAGGCTGTGTGCTGAGTCCCCTCCTGTTCACTCTGCTGACCCATGACTGCGCTCCAAAGTACGACTCAAACCTCTTCATCAAGTTTGCAGACTACAACAGTGATGGGTCTCATCAACAACAGAGACGAGTCAAACTACAGGAGTGAGGTGAACAGTCTGGCCATGTGGTGCACACAGAACAATCTCTCTCTAAATGTGGAGAAGACAAAAGAGATTGTTGTGGACTTTTGAAGTGGAGAGGGTGACCAGCACTAAATTCCTGGGAGTGCACATCACAGAAAACCTTTCCTGGACCATGCACACTACATCACTGGTAAAGAAAAGTAATCAGCAAGTTAAGACGAGCTAGAGTCCCAGCCTCCGTTATGTGCAACTTCTACAGAGGGATAATAATAATAATTATTATTATTATTATTATTCGTTACGCACATTTTTATGCAACGCTTTTTCATCAAATTAATTATAAATATAAATATATATAAAATATCATAAATATTTTACATTTTAATTGAATAAAAGAGAATCACGTTGCTATGGCAATTGCAACTATGACGTTTCAGACCGGAAGCTATCTATTAAATACTTCCGGTGGCTCAGTGGTATGAAACAAAAGTTGAACATTTTGTGCTGTAATTGTTGCTTTTTTAACTTCAGATGTGAGGTAACATGGATAAAGCAACCACACAATCCCCGGTAACCGAAGAAGAGGACACGGAAGTTTTGTGTTTGATGAGAGTGGGCCAAAGTTCTGGCTGGCTCCGTTTGTTCGAAAACACAGAGGTGCAGTAATATGTGCTAAAGTTGGCTAAATGGCTCACTTATTATTTTATGCTATAATACTTTTTCACCTGATTATCTTAACAAGCAACAGCAAAAGCGTTAAATTGTTTGCTGACATATATATATATGAACAGGTCACCATTGGACGCGGTGTTGATGTGACCTACCAGCTCGTGTCTCCTAGCTTTCCCCTGATGATCTCCAGGCTGCACTGCACTTTTAAACAGAGGGAAGATGGACAGTGGACAGTAACTGACAGGAAGGTAAACGTCACTGAATGAGCATTTGAGAAATGCAAAGAAACTGTCCTTTAAATTGACGAATTTTAACCCAATTCAGTTGCTCTAGGCTTTTGCATTAATCACCTGGATGACTGAGGATTTTAAACAAGCATGGTTGTTTATGTGTGAAGTTTGGAAGGGTATGGTAAATGGTCTCAACTTATATAGCACTTTTCCACCTTCATTAGGCACTCAAAGCGCTTTACAGCAAGGATCCACTCACCCATTCACACTCTCATTCATACACCAGTGTACGCAGACACAACGACAATGTCACCTTCAGGAGGCGGGATTCGAACTTCCGATCATGAGACGACCGCTCTACCATCTGCGCCACCGTCGCCCCTTAGTATCTTTTTTTGTAAGCTTAATCAGGTCCGCTTTGGTCTATCTTTTGAGTTGCATGTGTTCCACAGTGTTGCATTAAGATACATAAGTTAAGATATAACCCCTTAACCCCCGTCTTAACTGAGCGCATTTTCTCCAGTTCGGTTTTACCCAAACTAAAAGCCTCTTGACCTGAGAACTTACAGCTTATAGGCCAGAGTAACACCTCATTTGGAAGCTGAGGCCTACAACACTCATCTAAGCTTCTTCCTTGTTTTCATTGTAACGTTTTAGTCATTTTTATCACATTTTTGCCACGTTTTCGTCTTATTTTTGTCATATTATTGACATGTTTTTGTCTCATATTTGTCACATTTTCATTGGTTATTTTGCCGCGTTTTGGTTGGTTTTGTGTGTGTGCCTGTGTGAACCTTTTCGATTTGGGCAAAGCTGAACTGGAGAAAATGCACTTGGTTAAGGGGTTAATGTGGACCACCAGATTCTGTCTAATCAGTTAAATGTATCAAAGGTCGTGTTGTCATGGTGTTTTGAGAACAATAACAGTCGCCATTTCACTGATCTGTGACTGTATTAAAGCATTTTGTTTTGAGACGGCAAAAAGTATACAAGTGAAAAAATAGCAAAGCAATAACAACAAATCCAAATGGCACTACCTAACCCAGAGCTGTTTATTTCCCCACAGAGCATGAATGGAGTGTGGGTGAATCGAAGTCGCCTTGTTGTAGAGAAACCCCAACTCATCCAGCCTGGAGACTCCATCCAGCTGGGCGTCCCTGTGTCTGGAGACCTCGTGGAGTTCGACTACACTTTGGTTCAAAGGCTGCTTAAAGATGTTAAACTTTTTCTGGAAAAACCTCACAGAGATTGCACTAAAGCCGCACACCTGTTTAAAAAGGCCAAAAGGAAAATGGCAGAGGAAACGGAGCCTTCCACCTCGTCCAAACCTAAATTGTACCGCTCTTCTGGGACAGATACGTCGTCAGCGCAGGCCTGTCCGCTGCCTGCAGACGAAGGAGAACTGAGGTGCAAACAGGACACAAAGCTTAGCAGAATCACTCCTGAGGTCAAAGCAGATGACACTGTGGGGGACATGGACAACTTACATGTGTAAGCTATAAAACCTACCTTGTAGTTTAGCCCTTTATTAACATGCTCCTGGTGGAAGCTAACAATATTGTCCTCCACCAGGCTAATTGTGTTTAGCATCAGTGCTACTTCCGAGTTTACGATCACTCATAGCAGCAGTCAAATGTCGGTTAGCACCAGTGTTGTTTTAGTCTTAGTCTTTTTGACGAAAATGCTTTTAGTTTTAGTTACATTTTAGTCTGACGAAAGCTCAAAATGTTTTAGTCAGTTTCATTATAAAAAGTAATAATTCATTTCGGTAAGTATTGGAATTTGGGGAAAAATTATAATAATCTCTTGGCTTTTTATAGCTCTTGACAAACAGATTGCACCACTGTAGGCAGTGGCAGAAGTGTTATTGTGAACAGGACCTTTCCCAAAAACGCCCGCTCTCCTCGTCCTCTGATCATTGCTTCCAGATTATTATTTTTTTACCAACAGCGCCGTTGATGAATGACTATTCATCAACATGTTTTTTGCACTCATACGCTATGGTATTTATAACTGTCCTGAGAAAAGATGAAGTCCCTGTGACATCGATGTCAGACGTTCCATGGAGGACGTACGCTGATAGTGGCGGGGACAGAGATAGAGGGGAAAAGGCATCGTTGCCCGGCAGCATGCATGTCCCCGTGATCTGTCGGCGTATACCGGATGTGATGAACCGCTTTCTCCTATTTTTGTCTCGTCTTATTGACGTAAACTCATAAACATCTCATCATGTTTTAGTCTCCAAACAGCTATTATTAGCTCGTCATCGTTACGTTATCGTTATTTAAAAAAGGTGATTCAACAATAATGTTATCGTTATCGTCTTTGTTGATGAAAACAACACTGGCCAGCTCAAAATACTGCAAGAGAGAAAAATGGACTTCATGATACCACAAATATTAAATATTATTAAATGTGTACAGTGTGCGGTGTGTGTGCGGTTTGTCATAGATACATTTGTAAAATATTCCCCCAAGCCCCAACATTGTTTCCTTGTTTTAAACCTCATTTGTAAGCTACTTCTCATGTGATTTGTTAATTATTGCAACATAACCTATTTCACTGATTTACAGAAATCACTTATTGTTCGACTCATTCAACTTCAGATTTTTTTCTTAAGCAATATTATTTTCAGTTCTTTTGTTTCTTTGTTTTATACTTTAAATACTACCCCAAATCTCTGTAGAAAATGGATGGATCACTCTAATGTGTCTTGTTATTTATTTTATTTTATTTATTGGTTTATTTGCAGGTTCAGCCAGAACATCCTGATGCTGAGGGAGCAGGTGGATTGCACAGAGAAGCAGGTGGCTTCGCTGGAGGGACAGCCCAGTCCGAGCGCCCCCTTCAGTGACGAACAGGTCAGAGAGATGCAGAGCCAACTGGAGACCCTCCGAGCCAAGACGGACAACATGACAACATTAGAGAAATCTTTTAGTGAAGCGAAAAGGCAGCTAGAGGTGAGACAGCTGTTGAATAATATTTCCACTACTGTACTTTCCTGACTAGAAGTCGCTTCGCAGTATAAGTTGCATCAGCCAAAACGTATAGTCCGGAAAATACGAATCAAAAGGTTTGTTAAAAAGATATTAAATTCAGCGTATCTTGATTTTAAGGAACAAAAGACACAACAACAAGAAGAACATCTTAAAAAGCAACTTGAAGATGCACTACATGAAGTAAGAGCGACATTTCATCAAACCTGTGTGCTTTAAGAAAGACTCTTCTGATAGTTTTCCTCATTTTCAAGCAAAAAAAAGTCATAGATGAACTTGCCCTCTCACGCAAAGGCTTTGAGGAAAAGCTTCTGGCCAAAAACAAAGAGCTGGAAGTGACGAAGGTTTGATATTTGCCTTTGAAAGAGTAAAGTTATTGCTTGTGTATCATGAATGAGATGACGTGGGTTTGGGCGACAGGAGGAGAAGGAAAAGGCCCGTGCCCAGAGGGAGGAGGTGGTGACCCAGGTGACGGAGGTCCTGGAGAATGAACTGCAGTGTATTATATGTTCAGAGCTCTTCATAGAGGTGAGATTGCTGCCCAGTTCGGCTTTGTCACCCTTTGTCGCTTTTTCATGACTCTTCAGTCGTGCGTTTCTCTCGTTTCCCCAGGCCGTGATATTGAACTGCGCCCACGGCTTCTGCTTCCACTGCATCCAAGCCTGGCGCAAGAAGAAAGAGGAGTGTCCCATCTGCAGACAGGCCATCCAGTCCCAGACGCGCTGCCTGGCCCTGGACAACTGCATCGACCGCATGGTGGAGAACCTCAGTCTGGAGATGAAGACCCGGAGGCAGCAGCTCATCAATGAGAGGAAAGGTGAGAGGTGGGTCCATGTCATTGTGCCCACCAATCTGAGGCTTGGCAGTTTTTTTACATTGTACGTGTTCTACAAATATAGACATAAAGAGGAGCAATGGCGCAATCCTCCAGGAAACTTGTCAGGATTCTGAGGCCTGTTTAAATAACCTCTTAACTCCCACTTGAACAGAGCGCATTTCCTCCAGTTCAGCGTTACCCAATTCTAAAAATGTCACAATACTGAGATGTAAACGACAAAGGAAAAAAAAAAAAAAAAAGGTTCCAAAAACGACAAGATGTGACAACAACACAGGCAAAAATCTTAGCTTTCAAATGAGGCTTCTCACTAGCCTATATAAGCTCTACAGGTGAGAAGATTTTAGGTTTGGGTAAAGCTGAACTGAAGAAAATGCGCTTGGTTAAGGTGCGAGTTAAGTGGTTTTGCCTCTTTTTAAAATGTGTTTTTATAACTTTTGCATTTTTGTCACTTTTTGGTTGTGATTTTGTCACTTTTTTTAAATGTACTATTGTTGCTTTTCCAGCACGATTATGTTGCTCTTTTGCCGCTTTTTTGTTGCGTTTTCATGCTCATTTTTGTTGCTATGTTGGCACTTTTTTCAAGAAGCTTTTCGATTTGGGTAATGCCAAACTGGTGAACATGTGCACTGTTCAGGTGGGGGTTAGAGATTTATTTTCAAATTGCACTTGTTTTGACCTGATTTATTGTTAATATTGCGGTATTGTGAGTAGCACTACCGCAAAAGGTATGAGAATGGAAAATGCATCATACCTAAAAGTCATAGTAATAACATGGAAATATATCAAAAAGGACACAAACTTTAATATTTTTCATTGGAATAGGATTCATAACTTCGACAACATTTTCACAAAAACTTGGCACAATGATTTTTAAGATTTTTATTTTGAAATACACACCATTTCTATCCTATTATCATGTTATTACTGTGGTATAAAGTCAAATGTAACCCCTTTTTTGTGGTATTGCTTTTATTTATCTGCCCTTCCTAGCTTGGTCAGCTGTAAGCCAGTAGTCCTTTTCTGCTGTGAATGATTTATGCATCGTCGGTGTCGTCTTGGGCCGGTCCTGTAGCATTAATATCTTTGTGACAGCAGAGGGAGCTCCCAGTGCCGTGTTCAGGCAGCATTTGTCAAACCAAAACCATTGCACGGCCTTGACTCCTCAGACAGGACCCACGGACTAATGCTCTCCGCTCCCACTGACCACAGCAGCCTTTTCTCTGTTACAGGTGTCCCCCGCTGCAAGGTTATTGTTTTTTTTTTCCATTTTTAAAAGAGCTAGTTTTGAAATATGGAGGCTTGAAGGCAGGCTGGGAAGTAGTTGGGAGTAGTAGCGACTGACTTTGTTGCTGGGCCGGCCTTCTCGAGTGTTAAAGCTCCAGGACATGTTTAAAAAGCAGCAACATCTCCGTGGAGACGAGATGGTGAAGTCCCACCCCCAGCAAAGTTACGGGTCAGGTGTGTGAAGAGACGAGCTGCTCACACTAAAGGCACAAGGTTTTATTTGAGGTAGTTTTCACCAATAAAAACAACCATAATTAGATAAATGTATTTTATTAATGTACTAATGTTTAAATCACTTGTTTTTGTTACTGTGTCATGAATGTTCTCCACAAAGTAGCTATATTTTGTTTGTTATATAGTTTTGTCCACTTGGGGGCGGCAGAAATACGCTTTCTGGGCTTGACATTGCTTTATTCCCTCCATACTCTGTGGTAGTAGGTTACTAAATACATTTGCCATTTGCTTATATTCTCATGATTTGTTGCAGGAGTCGTAGCGCCCCCTGCTGAAGTGTTGGTGATCCCAGATGAGGACAGTAGTGTGACCAGTGAGCCAGAGGCGGTGGATGAGGAGGAGGACGATCCGGTGCTTGTGATCAGCAGCCCCAGCTCCTCCCTGGACACTCTGGACTCTGAAGATCAGATCTGAGCTTTGCGGTCGATGATAGCATAATTCTCTTGGACTATATATGCAAAACCTTTTCAAGCAAATGTGCAAGGTACTCCCACTACAGCCTCTTCAGAAAAGGGTTCATAATTTATCCGTTCTGCTGTTATTGCACCGAGTAATAAAGTTTTTTTTTCATGTTGCGTAGCCGCTGTCTCTGCAATATGTTCAACACTTTAAAAGCCACACTGCGGAATATTCCAGGTCGCGTGTAAGCAACTAAACTGTTGTCCTTTGACCAAATGATGGCGAGGAGCTGATGATGTCCAGCTCCCTGAAAAGTTACAAGTCCCCACTTTGACCGAACACAGTTTCTCCAGTTCGCCTTTACCAAAATCTAAAAGCATCTCGACTGGAGCTCACAGCCTATTATGTGTAACGCCTCATTTGCTAAGACCTACAAAACTGGGCTAAGATTTTTTCCACGCAATGTTGCTTTTTTGTCACTTTTTTGGATCACTTTTTCACGGTTTTGTCATTTTTTTTGTTGCGTTTTCATCCTTGTTTGGGTAAAGCCAAACTTGAGAAAATGTGCTTGTTATAGAGGATATTGAACTGATTGCTTGAGTTTTAGTCTGTTATTGGGTGACAGTTTATGCAGTATGGCTGGTTAAAGATGTAATTCAGTGTTTCATTAGTTTAGTTAAAAACGTACATTGTTTTTTGGTGTTTGGCAACAGTTTATGGAAGTCCACCTCCAGACCAGACTTCTTCAAAAATTACCTCTCTGGCTTAACTTGGACTCATTTAAGATTTGACTACAGATTGTTTTTTGCAATGTTTTATTTTAATTTTTTCTCAATTGCCAACCCTTTCATGAACAAAACAGGAGACTTCATTACACACAGATTGGGATTGGATAGTTTATATCGTCCGCCCGTCTTTCTGCATATCTTGTGTGTACGTGTGTACCTTGGTGTATTGGCTCTCCGCCACCTGTTCTCCTCGACAGCAAATGTAGCTTTCCCTGGTCCATCTGCGCACTCTGAAAACCCAAATGTTGTTCACAGCATGACGGTTTCCTTTGCAGCAGCTCCACCCTCCTGTAAAAAATTGTAGTCTTCTGGTTTGACTGCAGTGCCTTAGATTCAAACTATATAAAATGGGTATTGATTCGAGTTTACCATAGACCCATAACAACAGTATGGAATATTCAAAATCAACCGTTATGACCATATCAATGACCATATTCATATTTTTATTATCCCATTTTGTTGAAGGGTTATCAGTGTATATGTATATATATATTGTTTACCAAAAGGAAAGTATTTACAGAGTCTTGTTTGGTTCTCGTGATTTATATGTATTAATCCCATAGGTTTGGATCAAGCCCTGTTAACCTTAATGTGCCTTACTGTGCATTTTCTCCAGTTCGGCTTTACCCAAATCTACAGTAAATGTTTACAGCCTATAGGCCAGTGTGACTCCTCATTTGAAAGCTAAGACTTACAAAACTCATCTAAACAAATCTTTTTTGCCCGCATTGTTGCCACGTTGTCACTGTTTGTGTGTGTGTTTCGTCACACATTTTTGTCTCTTTTCTGTTACCCTTTTGTAGCTTTAATTGTCACTTTTTCATCGCTTTTTTTGTCATGTTTTTGTCGCTTTTTTTTTAATCACTTTTCTGTTGCTCTTTTGTGGCCTTGGTCACTTTTCATCGATTTTATTTTATTCTTTCTCGTTTTTGTCGCTCCTTTGTTGCATTTTCATGGGGGTTAAGTGGATAAAACGTGCAAATGCTCATTATTATAGTTTTCGCTTAATTCTAATGTGATTTATTGGCACAATGAGTGTGACGGACAGTAGCCAGCACTGTGATTTCAGACGCTCCATAAAGTGCACGCGTGCCTTTCCGTTTCCATGGTGACACGTTTTTTCTACAGTAGCGTGCTTTGGTCAAACTTTTACTGATATCAAGTTTACGTTAAAGGTAAGAATTAATAACTACATCTCTAATGCATCGTGTATTTTCTGCAAATTGATTTGAATAAACAAACGTGTTTTAGCATTAGCAACAACCGCCTAAAATCGTAAGCTAGTTGACGTTAACCTTTAACCTAGCAACTGTCAAATTAACGTGTCCTTTGTTATCTAAAATCATAAGCAGTGGTAAATATAAACTACTGTGGTCTAGAAATGATCATTTTTAATATGTGACATTTATTTATTTGTTTGCTCAGTTTGTTGTCAGCTGCACTAGTTCCCCCAACAGAAAAATGAGGAGGATCATCGCTGAAGACCCCGACTGGTCCCTGGCTCAGGTGCCTTATCTATCCAAGCTCTGCCTGCAAACTATCATGAAGAACATTGGAGGTAAAGTCTGCCTTGTGTGTAGGTGATGAAACTTATACAAACACTGTTACACACACTAGCCTTAACTGAGTGCATTTTCTCCAGTTCGGCTTTGCCCAAATCTAAATGTTTACAGCCTATAGGCCAGTGTAACGCCTTATTTGAAGGCTAAGACCTGCACAAAAAAGATTTATATGCATATTTTTCCTTGTCTTGTTGCCATTTTGTCGTCACTTATTAGACGTTCTTTTTATTAACATTTTTGTCTTTCTTTCACATTTTTGTCTTTTCTTCATCACTTTTTTTGTTGCGTTTTCATCCAAGAAGCTTTTAGATTTGGGTAATGCAAAACTGTAGAAAATGCGCTCGGTTCAGGCGGGGGTTAAGAGGTTAATAGTAGTTGACTTAAAGTAAGACAGAGATGTATTTTCATGTTATCACTGCGGGCCAGCAATTAAAATTTAAATCAGCTTTTCTTTGCTTGTGACAAAGACGACCTAGACTTATTAGGAACATCCTCTGGTTCAGACACGCTCTTTTTCATTTAGCCTAAATAATGGTGCAATAAAACATGTGTGATGCACAGCTGCTTTTGGCAGACATTCGAAGTGTGGTGCTATTTAATGTGGCCCCTCTCTTCAATACAATCACATTCACACAGGCTACAGGCAAGGTGGGACACAATTCCCCACAAGAACAGGAAGCAGTCTATGGATTACTTGTAAATCAAGAATCGTAAAGTTCTCACGTAAAGTACTGTACTGAAAACAAAAATCTAAATTATCATAATTTGTATAATGTGAAGTAGCAGATGAAGCCACTGTGAAATGCCTGAATGATTTACTGGCTTATGAAACAAAGAGAGCTGCCAATGAAGAAGAAATGATACATGTCATGGTCTGTGGCCTTGTATGTTTTTCTCATTTTACAGCACTTTCCTAAAATCCATAGAGCTGTGATTGAACAGTGAGCAGGATCAATACCCACTAACCCATTTACTGTACATTGGTCCAATAATGACCTTTCGTTCCTCGTAACAAAATCATTAAATTGCCTAATTGAAAACATTAGAATCAATCAAATCCAACTCTTATAAAGTTTTTTAGAAAAATCCCAAATATCAAATCCCAGCCATTGACCCATGGGATAATTTAAATAAACATTCATCACCTCTTTGTCTTTCCACTTGCAGCTCTGCCCATATATGACCAGCTGAGCCCCACAGAGCAGATGTTCCTCCAGGAGAAGCTGCCCCTGACCGCGCCCCTGACGGTGACGGCCAACCTGATCCCTGACGGCGTGTACTGGCAGCGCCGGTGCAACGAGCTCTGGGACCTTTGCGACGTCTTGGACTACGGCAAGAGCTGGAAGAGGATGTTTTTTGAGCGATACTTGGAGGGCCTGATCGAGCTCTTCATCCCCGGAGCATCGGAGCCCCGCAGCGTCCTCGCCATGGTGCCTCTCTGCAAGAACTACGTCCAAAGGCTGAACATCACCCAGCTACTGCCGCCCATCAAAGAGGCGCCCAGGGAGGAAGAGGAGGAGCGGTTTGATCTCAACAGTCCCGAGGATGATGATAGACCCACACTAGACCGCTTTAACTTCAGTATTTTATTAGAAAAGCTCGTTCGTCTAGAAGAGGTCCACCTGAAGTACACGGTCAAGCAGTGCGGCATGAACTTTGAAAGAGGGATGTTTGAGATGACGCGGAAAGACTGTGAGACGCTCGCCCAGGCTCTGAAGTCCTGCAAGACTCTCAAGGTGACCGTTTATATCATGTTTATTATCTTTTCCCTTTGAGTGTTCACTTTTTTAAGTTGATGGAGAGGAAAGTTGGTAAGGTTTTTTTTATATCCATGCTCAAAAGCAAACCGATTTACGTGTAAATAATTGATCAGAAGGTAAAGACTTGGATTTAACTTGATTGATTGTTGCTATTGTCATGTACTGCAGGTCCTGCACCTCTACCTAAGCGTTGTGAACGACGGCCAGTGCCGACTTCTGGTTAAGAACCTTTTGGACCACCCCTCTTTAACCGAACTGGATTTCAGTTTCAACGTCATCTCAGACAGGGGGGCCAGAGCCATCAGCAAACTGCTCAGCCGCAGTAAACTGCAAATCCTCAACCTCTACGGCAACAACATCGGCGACCACGGGGCTAAAGCTATCGCCCACGCCCTTTCCACCAACTCCACCTTAGAGCACCTCAGTCTTGGTGGGAACTGTGTGGGGGATGAAGGAGGGCAGTACTTGGCCAATGCTCTGCTGAAAAACACTTGCCTGAAGACGTTGGACCTGAGAGGGAACGATGTGGCCGAGCAGACAGCCCGGGCCGTCTCCAATCTGCTCATTCACAATAGCACCCTGACCCACATCAGGCTGGTCAACACCAAACTGGGAGTGGTGAGTTAAACCGTGACTGGGGTGGAATGTCTTTTAAACTTTTTTTTTTTAAATTGCGTGTGGAAAATATGCCCGGAACCTGAAAGCAAAGCCGAGTTGTGTTATTTAAAGACCTTATACCGTAAAGTCTGACCATAGGGCGCCTCAAAAATCACCCACACAGCAGAAACATAATACACAAAGTACCGCTATGCATTGAATAGGGCTGGCACTCTCGCATCAGGAAGGTTAAATATGGGATATAGGAGCTGTATCCATATTTGGGCCGATTAGACATGGATTATTAATTTAATTTACTACCGTCAAAGTCAATTATATTTGATGCACGTGCTGAAAATGAGAGCTACACATGCACAGCTTAGTGACCCCTTGGGATGCACAAATCCAAATCGCTGTTTGCAAACCGCACAAGCTAGTACAGCGATTCAATTTAAATTAATGTTTTTGCAGGAAGGAGGTAAAGCTCTTCGCGAGGCCATGTCCCAGAACACCTCTGTGACGGAATTGGACGTGACGCTGACAGGCATGGAGGAGAAAGACGTGGACTTAATAAACGAGATGCTGTGGGCCAACGAGGAGCGACCCCGTCTCCGACAACAGCAGGGTGACAGTGTAGAGTAACAGGCTGCACCTCTGCATATGAAATAAACACATTCAGCACATTGACTGGTCTCTATTTAGTCCACAAGCTTGAACGTACAAGGCTTTATGATTATTAACATTATGCAGTATCCAAGGTTTTGCAGAGGCCACACCGGAGAGAGGTTTATCACAGCACCGGTCAAAAGGCCATTCAGACAGGGTGTGGATTCGCAGCACCCGGACTGGACCGCTGCCCCCCCTCCCTAGCTGCTTGGCTCTGACACGCACTCAAACCCCGATATGCACGTACGTGAAATGGCCCACATACGCTTTTATAAATCTCACTAGTTGCTGTGTAAAAATGACAGCAACCAACCTCTAAATCAGGGGTCCTCAAACTACAGAGATGATTTTACCCGGCCCCTGACTTGTAGAGCACAAATCCCTGAGTATGTCTCTAAAAAGTCTCTAGCCCATTCCTGTGCAGTTACGATTTTTTTTTTTAACTAAATAACCAGCTAATTCCAGCCACTAGGGGCTACTTAAATAAATAAAAAGAATTCCACACGTGTCCAGCAGGGCCACTGACATAAGAGATCAGGATATAAACAACACATTATAGCCAGGTGGTAAATGAAGCTTACCGCCACAGAGTGTGGAGTGAATGATTAATGACTACAGTGTCCTTTGAGAAACTTGTGACACAGGCTTGTAAAGCACAATACAAATGTAAGCAGTTATTACTTTGGTCACATTACGCAATGATGTTTTATGTGAAAATAAAAATAAATGGAATACCTGTGGTATTTCAAATTAAAACAAAGTGTGAAGACTTGATTACTATGTTTGTAAACCACTACAGCTAAACAAAGCTGTGCAAGGAATCAAGTGTTGATCTTGTGGATATAGTAGTGGGAATGGCTGTGCCAGGCTAGTAATCTCTACTTCACCCTGAGGCCTGCTGCATTTTGGTCTGGGTCATACAATTCTATGTTACAGCCAACCCGGCCCGGCCCCCCATCATAGTCAGGAATGATAATGTGGCCCCCAGAGAAAAAAGTTTGAGGACCCCTGCTCTAAATAAAGCCCTTCTTGACGTTCTATATGGGTATAGCCACAGCCTGTCCTGCGGCAGCATCTGCCCCTCCTGTGCTCCCTGTGTTGGTAAAACCCTCCTCATGTTCAGGCAAATCTCATTCATATGTTTCTTTGCATTGTCCTTTAATGTCCCGGTGTCCTGCTTGTCCAAACCAGCAGGGCTTCGGTCTGTGAGGTTACCGCTGCAGCTGTTCCCAGCACAGTGCACAGCTGTCTGTCTGAGGGCGTACAGATACATACTACAACCCCAATTTTCATGGTGTAAGAGAGGTTTGGAACCTGAAGCTTTTACAGTTCAAGGTACAGTGAGGAAAATAAGTATTTGAACACCCTGCTATTTTGCAAGTTCTCCCACTTAGAAATCATGGAGGGGTCTGAAATTGTCATCGTAGGTGCATGTCCACTGTGAGAGACATAATCTAAAAAAAAAAATCCAGAAATCGCAATGTATGATTTTTTAACTATTTATTTGTATGATACAGCTGCAAATAAGTATTTGAACACCTGTCTATCAGCTAGAATTCTGACCCTCAAAGACCTGTTAGTCTGCCTTTAAAATGTCCACCTCCACTCCTAAATTTAGATGCACCTGTTTGAGGTCATTAGCTGCATAAAGACACCTGTCCACCCCATACAATCAGTAAGAATCCAACTACTAACATGGCCAAGACCAAAGAGCTGTCCAAAGACACTAGAGACAAAATTGTACACCTCCACAAGGTTGGAAAGGGCTATGGGGAAATTGCCAAGCAGCTTGGTGAAAAAAGGTCCACTGTTGGAGCAATCATTAGAAAATGGAAGAAGCTAAACATGACTGTCAGTCTCCCTCGGACTGGGGCTCCATGCAAGATCTCACCTCGTGGGGTCTCAATGATCCTAAGAAAGGTGAGAAATCAGTCCAGAACTACACGGGGGGAGCTGGTCAATGACCTGAAAAGAGCTGGGACCACCGTTTCCAAGGTTACTGTTGGTAATACACTAAGACGTCATGGTTTGAAATCATGCATGGCACGGAAGGTTCCCCTGCTTAAACCAGCACATGTCAAGGCCCGTCTTAAGTTTGCCAATGACCATTTGGATGATCCAGAGGAGTCATGGGAGAAAGTCATGTGGTCAGATGAGACCAAAATGGAACGTTTTGGTAATAATTCCACTAAACGTGTTTGGAGGAAGAAGAATGATGAGTACCATCCCAAGAACACCATCCCTACTGTGAAGCATGGGGGTGGTAGCATCATGCTTTGGGGGTGTTTTTCTGCACATGGGACAGGGCGACTGCACTGTATTAAGGAGAGGATGACCGGGGCCATGTATTGCGAGATTTTGGGGAACTACCTCCTTCCCTCAGTTATAGCATTGAAGATGGGTCGAGGCTGGGTCTTCCAACATGACGATGACCCGAAGCACACAGCCAGGATAACCAAGGAGTGGCTCTGTAAGAAGCATATCAAGGTTCTGGCGTGGCCTAGCCAGTCTCCAGACCTAAACCCAATAGAGAATCTTTGGAGGGAGCTCAAACTCTGTGTTTCTCAGCGACAGCCCAGAAACCTGACTGATCTAGAGAAGATCTGTGTGGAGGAGTGGGCCAAAATCCCTCCTGCAGTGTGTGCAAACCTGGTGAAAAACTACAGGAAACGTTTGACCTCTGTAATTGCAAACAAAGGCTACTGTACCAAATATTAACATTGATTTTCTCAGGTGTTCAAATACTTATTTGCAGCTGTATCATACAAATAAATAGTTAAAAAATCATACATTGTGATTTCTGGATTTTTTTTTTAGATTATGTCTCTCACAGTGGACATGCACCTACGATGACAATTTCAGACCCCTCCATGATTTCTAAGTGGGAGAACTTGCAAAATAGCAGGGTGTTCAAATACTTATTTTCCTCACTGTAAATAAAATAAGAGAGAACTTTGATGATTATACAGTGAAGCTTATTTGCCATGTTGTAGCACGAGTGGGTGGTGGTCGAAGGGGCTGATGGCGCAGATTGGCAGCCTCACTTCCGTCAGTACCCTAGGGCAGCTGTGGCTACTATACTAGCTTACCACCACCAAAATGATAAAGCGACTGAGCATCTGGAAAAGTGTTCTCTAAGACCAATGCATTATTATTCAACAAGTAACTTTCAAATTATAATGAGGTGAACTGCTCTCAGTGTCTGCGTATCCATGATTGAATGATGACATAAGGTTTATCTGCTCTGCTTGTCTGTCTACCCCATTTGAACCGGCCACCCCTGCTCCCTCAGGTACCAAACTTGACTTACAATATGAAAGTCACTTGATTTCTCAATGTAAATAAATGATGACATATTTTCCCTTTCCAGGAGCTCCAATGATCTCATTTCACATGGGCATCATGACCTCAGGCCCGGTCATGGTGTCCTCTGTACCGGTGGTCAGCCAATGCCCAAGAAAGAGATGAGAGATGAATGAGAGCCAAAGACGATGACAGCAGCCCCACCACAACTCTGAGAAGGCCTCCGACACGCAACGAACAGCAACTTGCAGTAAGACACGGGAAATAATGTGCACATTTATTGTGGGTTCCTGCGATATGGATTACACGTCATCTTATATTGTTATAACAATCATTTGGACATATACTGCGCAGCCCTTTTGCAAACGATTGTTTTTAAAGGTCTGGTAGTTACTTTTCATGTGTCAGAAACGACTAAAAAGGTTAACTGTGAACAATAATGAAAACACGTGTGTTCATTAAGAAAGCCATAACAAAACACGTTGAGCAGACTTTATTTAGCCTCTTGTTGACTATTTGACATTGTTCCTGGAGCCGACTCATTCTCATTTTTTTAGTGTAACCAAAAATGGTTCAGTCTCAGTCTTATAAAACCGACAGAATGGAAATAATGGAAAAAGAAGCAAACGCTAAGTCACTCTGCAGTGCTATACATCGAACATAATACTGAAACGTGATTCCCAAATGGTGCATCTAAAAGTGGATTGTGGGCAGCTTCAATGCAAAAGTATTCTAGCTTCACTTTCCAATGAGCGTTGTCCTCATTGTTTTTGTGGTCAAATTTGTGGTTTATAATGTAAAAAAAGTGGGACAATCAAAGCACTTACGCGTCACCAAAAATATACAGAAAGATGAGCCATATCTTTCTGTATCTTTTATGTCAAATCGCCTCCTTTCTACTAAACATTCATCGCTAAAATCCCAAATCCTCTATTATTCTAACTACTTGATTCTATTTAAAGCCACACTGCGGAACATTCCAGGTTATACGTCACAAAAAGCAAACAAACATGATCAGCACGAGACTAACAATGTGTGAAATGTTATGCAGTGTGCTTTAAAGAACAACAGTACAATAAAAAGTACACAACATTACAAGCCAAGACACGTCAATAAAAAGAAACTATTAGAGGCCAAATGATGCAAACTTCAGCCAAAAGAGGGCAGTAAGAGTTATCATTCGTGGATTGTTGACCATGGATGTAAAGAAAGACCTGTCCAGAGAGGATTTTTGTTATGGAGTGGCAGCATGAAAGCAAACTTCACAGACGAGGAACCTTCAGCCTTCAAAAAGGTTGGATTCTGTGGCGATAATGATCTATTTTATCCTCATGGACTGTATATGTATCGCTAAAACATGGTGCAAGAAGTGTCGTGCATCAGGGTCGCCTGGTCAAATTAGGCGGCTTTTTGAAAACCGTCTGCTTTAAGGCTGTTTTCCATGGGGGGAAAAAGGCTAAATGTAGCATAGCGTTGTTCTTTGTTTAAAGGTGCACTATATATTAATACATATTTGACATTGCCAACCACCCAAGTCCTGTAGGATGCTCCAGGATCAATTGTTTTTTGGTGTTTTCACTGATGATTGAACCATATCATTCCGTTCCATTCCGAAAACTTACCAGAAATCGTAAAAACCCTGAAATAAAATTGATCTTGAAGCATCATAGGAGCCAACGGGACGGAAAGCAAAGGCGCCAAGCTTAACCACCCATACAACCACAAATACGCACAAATATAAACTTTTTTTAACATAAAAAGTTGGATAGTGCATCTTTAAAAAAACACCATTATTTTAGTGACAAACCATCAAATTCAAGGCCGTCAGAGCTGCACTTTCAGTGAGGGAGATCCATCAGAGGAGCGTCATCAGACGAGAACAATGGCTCGCCTCTGCAAGCTAGTAAAATACATTGGAAATTCCAGCGTGTCTGTGGGTTTTGGCTGCTAATACCCGGCAACCCTGGTGCGCATGCGTCAGTTCTTGCCGGGGGAATGCAGTGCACGTGCCCAGTGGCCCCAATAATGTGGAAGCAAAGATTTTTTTTCTGACGCCATTGCAATCAGTACACTATTATTTACGCAATTGAAAGTACATTTAAAGTAATGAACAGGCCAGTGATATCACCCAAAAGGAAATGAATGCTTGTATTTTATTCTATTAAGAGGATGAAATGTTCCACGGTGTGGTTTTAAGCAACAAAACGGTAAATATCCAGAAGTGTTTTGAAAAGCCAGTATGAAACAAAACATTTCTCCTATTCCATAAGTGCATTTTTCAGAATTTTACTGATATCGTCTCAAAACAGCTCTGACAGGAACTAATGCAGATATTTACTATTCTTAGAAATCCGATGGCTTTGACTTTAGCCCGGGTTAAGTTGCAGAAACCATATCTGCTAATGGTGTGCTGGAGTGTAAGTTTCCTTGCAGCCCTGGGCAGATGAGTCTGCTGAACGTCAGACAGACCGTGCTCACAGGCCAAGAAACTAAATCTTTAGCATCGTTTGGGTTGAAAAATTGAGCTTTGCGTCTGATCTCTGCTAAGAGTAATAATGCTAAGGTCTCCCAGACTGAGAGAACCTGATGGCAAGTGGGTTTAGTGACAAACTGGCGAAGGGTAGCCTAACGTTAGCCAAAAGCAATATTGAAAACAGTAGAGAAGAGAACGACAGAACAAACTGTAGTGTCCAAATGTAAATGATAACGCCAGTATTTTACGTTTTAAAGTCTCCACTGGTTTATTATTATTGAATTAAGCAGCCCCATACCCTCTTTGAGCCAGAGAAAGCGCATACTAAACTAGAGTCTGCCGATTCAAAGTGATCCCGTCATATTATTACATGTGACACTATCAGCAGTGAATCCAGGCCTCTTCCTATTTTAGGCGTCTTTGATGGCCAGCTCTCCCTGATACGCATCAGCAGCAGCCCACATCCAGCTAAAAGAGTTACAAACGGAGGAATAGTCCCATGAACAAAAACGTTTAGGCATTGCATTGTCGTCGGTTTGGTGGCAACACTTGGATGAAATGCTTGCTACTTTTAGTCCAAAGGCACTTAAATAAAGAGGTAGGCTGAGTACAAAATCATTGGCGTGAAATAAACAGAAGTCCATTAACCAGTTGGTATAAATGAACAGTTTGAAGGATTGCAGATTCAGTTGGAAGTGTGTCCTTTAGCCCCTTGCACTCAATTATTCATAACCTCTGCCTCTATATTTAGAAAGCCAGGAAATATAATGTCATCGCTACCAAGCTGCTTCATCACGTTTATTTTTATCAAAAGTGTCTTCCCCTCAGAGGGAGTTGCCGCAATCTTGCACATTTAGAAAGATACAGCAAAAGTTTTAAATGCAAGATGTCAATTTTATAAAGAGAAAAGGAAAGCTTGGAGTAGTTTTGCTGAAATATAAGTAAATTATTAACCATTTAGCCGAATTATTCACAACCTCAGAGAAATCCAGGCTTTTATCCTGTCAAATGTCACCTGCATCAAAACAGTAACGTTTTATGTTGGAGCTGTAACTTGCTACGGTAATTGTTTTTAAAGCAACATTACCATTCTATCAAGACTTCGCTGCAGTTTTAGCCTGAAAAGAAGATAAAAGTAGATCAGTCTCTGCTTCTGTGTGTGCGTCAGAGGGAGGTCTCCACACAGGAGCCGTCCCTGTGCAGCGAGCGGTGGTCGTGGTTGACGCAGCCTTCGTTGCGGTGCACTATGAGCACAGGGAAGCACAGGGCGTCCTGGTATTCCGGGGGGCTTTCCTCTCGAGGCGAAGGTCCTGAGAGACGGGTGTTCTCGGTGGGACAGGCCTGGTTCAGGCTCCCGCTGCTCCTCCACAGACAGCTCCTCCTGGAGCCGTAGAGGCGGCTCAGAGACATACGGCTGGAGCTGAAGGGCAGGCGGGGTGTGGTGCAGATGCTCAGGGCGCTGCGGGAGAAGATGGAGGAGCTGCTGATGGCACGCTGGCAGCGTTCACAGCTCTGTCTGTAGCTGCTGTAGCCTCCCTCTGACGCCTGGGACAGGTCCATAAGCACTGCCTCGGAGTAACTGGGCACCAGCTGCTGGTTGGAGCGGATATGCCACTCCAGCTCAGTGCTGTCTATGGTGTTGACCCGCGGGATGTGTCGGCAGTATGGCCGCTCCTCGGAGGGTGTGGTGGGAACATAGTCAAAGCCAAACAGCTTCTCCACATGGTAGTGTGCACACGCTGTCCGGTACTCCATCAGCACCCTGTGGGGCCACGACAGGGTCAGAGCTGCTGCCATCCAGAAGGTGGAGTGGGTGGCGTACCACGGCAGGTGGATGGGGTCTGAAAAAGCGATCATGTACTCCTTAAAGTCCACGTTCTTCAGGTGCATGCCCTCTCGTGCCTCCATGTAGTCGTCCAGACCCTCGTTCTCAGTGAAGAAGCGGGCCCTCTGTGTGAGGTAGGAGTTCTCTGACTCCACGTTGGCAAAGCTAAAGCACTTGGTGAATCTCAGTTTGGTGATGGGGAAGTTCTCCAGGCCCAGTAGGTTCTTGGAGACGTCTTTAACCCCACAGTTTCCATAGTCGAACTCGGCCTCTGCCACGTGGGTGTTGACCCTCTCGTGGTAGACCTGTGTGGTGGTGTAAGCGTCTCCGTTGCGGTAGCGCGTTACTTGGCGAGTCCTCCGCACATAGTGATAACTGATGGCCTTCCACCAGATGCAGGGAGTGGCCTGCTGCATCCTCTGTATGCGCTCGGCCACGTTGTCCACATCCACCTTGTACTGCAGCTCAGCGCGGGTGTGGCAGTGCCAGCACTCCACCAGGTACACCACGTAGAGCATGAGCAGGAAGGCCAGGGGGATGTACAGGTAGCCGTTGGAGCAGGGGCTGTCGTGGTACATCATGGACTTGCCTTTGTACGCACTGTCAAAGGAGAGGCGTGTGACTGTGGTCAGCTGGCACCAGGCCATGGCCCCCACACAGCTGTACATGAGCACCGACAGCAGCAGGCACTTCCAGTGGCTCTCCGGACACAGACTCTTGGACAGGGCCTGGTTCTGCGGCCGCTGCTGCAACACACAAATAAACAACAGTGTGAACTATGAGAACAGGCTGATAATTAAACACATGGCTTTAGCACCTTTAACAGAGACAGCCTTATTTATGAACTGGAGAACAACCTCTGGGATAAACTTAGAAACAGTTCAAACGCAGTGCTTGCTGCATATTAAATATTTACAGGATTATTCAGCCTTTTAAGTGCTTTATCATTTTTTATGCATGAGATGTGAACCAGCTGCATGTCTCCGACTGTGTGGTCATTTATCATTTCAGATGAAACATGCTGTAGTAGATAGAGTGATGATAAAACATTTTACAGTATGAGTTTTTGGATAGATGCAATTGCAATAATATACATTTGGTATTCATTGTCACGTTTGAGGTAAATAACAACTGCAATAAAACTTGATCTAGAGCTGAGAGTTGAGTGTTAAAAGATTATCTGTATTTGTCCAAACAGATAAACAGTCTGATAATCAAGCAAACACATGGATAAATGTCCTTTAACCCTCCTTTTCAGCAGGGAGCAAAATGGGACAAACAACAGCTGAAGTTGGTATCAGGAAGGGGCCGGGCACCCAACATATCACTGACTTCTCTTGCTCGACTGCAAACTCAAACTACCCACTCACTGACAGCACACATATACTGTCAGTTCAGTTCAGCTTCTGTCTTAGTGATTCCTTTCTTATGACTAAGCTTAGTGGTATGACATATTAGCCGGATGGAGCCTGTTTTGAGATGAAGGCAGGCAGAAAAAGCAGCGGGTTGCCTCAGTGGATACAGCGGGTTAGTGCCATCCTTTATCACCTCAGGGCTTAGAGCGAAGCAAAACACGTCACACCTTCTGGGATCGCAGCTATAAACCTGGCAGTGAGCCTACAGCCCTGGGAAGAGTGTCAGACTACTGCAAAATTAATTCCCTAAAATTGGCACAATTTGAGGATGGAATTGAGTTTAGCAGCTCCATTTGTTTAGCAAGTCATTGAGAGAGGTTTTCCTGTTGTCCCTTTTGGCTGCTACACATTTACTCACTAGGGGTGTTTAAAAGTAAAGCATTTCCCACTTAAATATACAAAGTAGAAAGCACAAATTGGTTTAAGTAAGTGTTGAGACTATCTTTATGGCTTCGATAACATGAAAATGTGCCCAAACTCGTACTGCTTCTTTCTTCTTCTTTCTTGAGTCAGTGATATTGACAGTATATTTGCATGCTGCCCCCTGCTGTTCTGGAGTGTGCGTAATAAGGCTTTTTCAATGGGACAAAATAAGTTGCCATTTTTCTACTTTTTACTTTAATTGTAGTGGAGTCATAATAAGTAATAAGTCCTTACCAAAAATACTACTTAAGGAAAGGAAAAATCCCCAAAAACTCTAAGCACAGTTCTTAAGTAAATTGTTCAGTGCTGACCTCTGATTGTTGTATTTTGCAAAAGAGAAAATGCAATAGAGATAAACTGTCCCCTGAATAAGGCTGAAATTTAACTGAATGAGTAAAATCATGACTCAAACTGAACTTTTGCACATTTTTAAGTTTCCATCTGCTGATAAATGATGGAGGACAGCAGTGATACTATATCAACACTTCTCGTGACGTGGATATGGAGTCACCTTACTTAGTGTTCCTCGTGTTTGAACACTTCAAACCGAAGAGTCACTCAAGGTACTGTAGGGTCTGTATGTGACCGCAAATGTCGAGTCCATCATCCGTGCTCGGCTGACATTATTGAACGGACCGCTCTGTGCACATTCTAAGGCACAGGCAGCATCAATAATAAATGCTCTCTCCCTAATTATCTCCCCCCCCACCTCAGCCGCGGGGCGCTGGCTCCTTACCAACCAAAGGCAACACCCCGCAGAGACCAGGGGATTAGCAGCACACCAATTCCCCATTGAGACGAACCCGGTGCGGGAGGAAGAGCTTTTACTCACTTGGTTGAGGCCTTGGAAATATAGTATTACATGTAATTTAGTCTGTGCTTAAGCAGCAGGGGGGAAGGGAGGGAAGGAGGGAGTCAAGAAGTGGAAGCAAAGGATGACATGATGTCAAATCAAATGTGATTGTGAGGATTATAACAAATGCGTTATTCGGTGACACTAAATCAAGAAATGTAAAGCTGTATTGATGTTTTTTATAAAAGATCGGGACCAAAACAAGACTCAAATGGATGTAAGTTAGGAAAGTCATGACTACAACATAACTTTTGCACATTTTTGTTTTGGTCTTTATTTGCAAAAAATAAACCTCATCAATTAAAGACCTCGGGTATTTTGTCTCCTCTTGTGATATGGATACTACCTCATCTAAAATTGTGATGACGATACAGTATTGTGCAGCCCTAACAATAAATCACCCAATTACAATTAACAATGTATATCTCTACATTAGATTCATTTTTCCCATATGTAAATCCTAATGAGATAAGCTAGTGAAGTTTAAATCATTAGTTGCGGCCCAAACCGTTTCCTAACTTTTCTACTGCATTCCTGAACAAAGTATAAACTATTATTGAGAATAGAAATGTTGTTACGTATGCTTACTAGGAATACAGTGCCTCTTAAAGTACTATTACACCTTGAACTTTTGCACATTTTGTCATGTTTACAACCATAAACGTAAAGATTTTATTTTGGTGAAAGTGAGATGTAGGAAACAGTTGCGATTCCAATTCTAAAAGGTATGATTATGATGTTACTTTTTGTGTAGCGGATGTTAAAACCTTTGAAACAGTAGGCTTGCTGCTGACGAAGGTCAAGAAGGTCCACGGTTGGATTTCCGGTCTGTGTGGAGTGTAACTGTGTGCAGTTCGTAATTACTTGTTCGGTAGAAAATTGCACGTGAACGCTCCCTCGTCTCGTAATTTCCACTGGGAAACTGGAAAATCATTTTGGTACCCAAGTTTCCGAGATGAGATAACCTTTGAGCTGTACAATACTTTGTTCAAGCGGGGTTGTTGTAAAGTGCTTTCAAAATAAAATGTTATCAATTGATTTGAAATAAATATCAACTAAAACCTGGATGAGGAGGTGATCCCCTTCTATACTGATGTTAACTCTCTTAAAGTCCAGACGCCTTCACTCAACTTGTTCTGATCATTTCAGTACCGACTTTTTACTCATTACAGAGTCTGTCAGCGCAACATTGGCAGTTAGCCTTGCAGCTAATTTGTCCGTTCAAACTGCTTCACTCCTCATTGTTGCAGGCAGAGGGCGTCAGTCATCCAAGCGTACAAAAGGCTACTTTGTAATGTTGGCGGCATGATGGCGCAGCAGTTAGCGCTTAACCCAATGGCCGCTGGCTGCTCTGCTTTACGACCGCAACACTGGAGGCCGCCATTGCTCCACCATTGCTGTAGTACCTCCATATATCCGCTAGTCTTCCATTGAAAAGCATTGGACTTTAGACACGTTAAAAACAACTTAAACGCCTGGTTTCTATTTTTAAAACACTTTCTATGGCTACATATTCCTCCTGAGATAATGTAGCCTGGCTAACGCCAGACTAAAATCACAAGTGATATTTAGTCTGGGGACCACCAATTCATTTTCTCGTAGGAGAGGTGTGGTTTAGATTGTCCATAGCCGTTTATTGGGCGCTACGAATGTCTCTCATGCGTCTGCACGTAGCCATAGCCAATCGTATCATGGTATCAGATGACGTATGACGTACCTGCTGTAAACTTTTGAGCTAAACTATTTAGAACACGTTCTAAAGCTTGATCGAAAGATGGCATTGCATCTGCTGCTGTCATGTTGGATCCGTAAATATTTTTTTATTTTTTTTATCCCTAAACAAACTACAAGCTTCCGTATGTCAAATAGCGCGTCATCGTCTTACCGTCCCTCCTCGTTCTGTGATTGGTGCCCAAATCCATGGAAAAATGTCGGCCATGGTCCCCAGGCTGTTGTGAAGTTCGAAAAGATTCGAGCGCACACAGCAGTCTGGCGTTAGCCAGGCTAGAGATAATGCTGGGGTTAGTCACAATTAATGAAACCAGGCTGGTTTTCGAAAGAAAATGTTTTGAAATCTCACTCACTTAATGAGGGTCGGACTGTTAGCATTGGAGCTGCACGAGCTACATGTCACACAAGGGTGGAGTCTACAGTGAAGATCCCGCCCTTATGCCCTTATTAGGAACATGCTTTGTCAGAGTTGGAGAGGAGGAGTCAGTAAATCTGCCACGATTTCCCCCTCGAACGTGGTCATTGTGGTAAACGGGGAGGAGTGAGGAGGAGTTGTCTATTCTTTTTAACGGTCTATGGCTTAACCTCACAACAGCAAAGCAATCGCGTTAAATGTTTGACATTTCTGTAGGGCTGAAACAACTAATCGATTAATTGTTTTACATTAGAGCAAAAATTACTTGAAAATTGTGAATTTTTTATGAAAACCTACTTTTATAGTTAGGGTCTGTAGTGTTCTGTGCGTTGAAAATTTCATAAATATCCGTCTGTGTCTCATCCAATCAGAAGCAGAATTAGCGTCTACAGCCTCCAACAAAGATTCACTTTAAGTTTACTCCATCAACATGTCCTCAAGCAATGCCACTTTAACGTTATGTGATAAAACAAAATTTAAAAATACAATTTTCATGCACCATTCACAGCCAAGCGATTAATTGTGACAATAATCGGTAGATGAATCGATTACCAAATAATCGTTTGTTTCTGGATCGGGGCGGAAACTTTCTGTGTGGAGTTTGCATGTTTTCCTTGTGCGTGCGTAGGTTTCCCCTAATGCCCTCACCACAAACATGTACAATAGGGTTCCATCTGCAGGACTGCCCTCTGAAAGATTCTGAATCTGCCTCTGGGATTTTAAGTAAAACAAGAAAACGTATAATAGTCATCTTTTCTGAAGCAATCCTTTGTTGCAGTTTTTATTACAATACTGTGCTTTTCAGTGTAGTTCATTTAGCCACGTATAACACGGACTTTGTATCCCCTTGTTGTAAGCTGTTTTTCCTCTTACCTCATCCCGCGGGCTCTCTGGCTCTTCCCCGGGGACCGCGGCGGTGCTGCTCTCGCTGGCTGTAGCTGCTGAGGCTGGGGACATTGTTATGATTGCGGCTCCGTTTCGGACGGTGTGGGGTTTCCATAGACACTCCGAGGTTCCCTTTACGCATCATCCGAGCGGACACGTCTGAATGGACCGGGCAGGCTGTAAAAAGTGCACATCTTTCTTCCCCGGGTATAGCGGAAGGATGCTGCGGGAGGTGAGATCGCCTGCCCTACGGGGATCCGCGCGTTGTGCCTTGCCTTTCCCAAGACGCAAAGAAAAAAAAAGAAGAAAAAAAAAAGCTGAGACAGGGAGATAGGCGCCTATGCTGCTGCTGACTTGGTTGCAGTGGTAGTAAAAAAGCCAAAGGCGCCAGTCAGTAGCCGTAGATCACCCTGGTGGGCACGGAGGAGATCACTGGAACCGTATTTGGACAAAGGCGAGCATGCGTTTTCGGCACATGTAAATAAAACACACGCACACATCCCTGTAGACGGAGGAGTAAATCACAACAGCGAGGGGGGTGGGGGTGGTTGGGGGGGGGGGGGGGGGGTGGCACCGTGGTACGAGGAGAGGCGGCGCTGCGCACGATCCATCACCCCCCTCCCTCTCAGCCCCCAGGAGCATTTAATAAGAATGCGCATAATCAAACGGGCTGTGTTGGATATTGATTTCAAATGAATTATGATAATGAGAAAAATAATAATAGAAAGACATGGGCAACGTATAGCCCCCGAGCCCTTCGCGGTCACCTGGGTCCTGCTGCAGACTTGGATTGACAGATGAGATAGGCTTATGTGTGAGAGCTCCTTGGTTAATCGAACACAACAGCTGGACTTTGGCTTATTTGGACATTAGCCAATACTTTAGTAGCCTACAAGTACTTTTCACATACAGGTGAAACTCGGAAAATTAGAATATCGTGGAAAAAGTTGATTTATTTCTGTAATTTAAAATGTAAAACTGATATAGACTCATGACATGCAAAGTGACATATGTCAAGCCTTTGTTTTAATTTAGATGATTATGGCTTACAACTATAATCATGCTTATGTACTTAGTACTTGGTTTGGGCCTTTTACTTGAATGACTGCCTTAATGCGGTTGCGTGGCATGGAGCTATCAGCCTATGGCACTGCTGAGGATCCAGGATGCTTAAACCAGAGGAATACGACATCTGAAGCCCATGTCCAGGATCCGTCTGTGTGTGGTGGCTCTTGATGCACTGACTCCAACCTCAGTCCACTCCTTGTGAAGGTCCCCCACACTTTTGAATGGCCTTTTCCTGACAATCCTCTCCAGACTGCGCTCATCCCTGCGGCTTGTGGACCTTTTTCTTCCACACTTTTCCCTTCCACCTTCTGCTTTGATACAGCACTTTGAGGCCGTTTTCACACATGTTGGAGCTTTGTAGGTCGCCTCGAGACCGCCTTAGCTCCAACTGTATTTACTCCAAAGTTAGTTAAGTCCGTGTTCACACACGCTTGCACAAAACATCGCAACATCAGCCACATAACAACGATCAGGTGTTCAACAAACGTATTCCCATGACAACGGGCATCGACCTGTCAATGTGCCGACACTGACACGCGCGCACGTACAGGCACACTTCCCCGATGTTACGTGGTGGTCACTTCTCTCCCTCGTGGTTAAATACACTGAAGCTTACAGACGCGCAGAAATGTACTTAATCAGCACATGGAGAGGAAAGTTTCACTGCAGCAGGAAGGGAAAGACAGGAAAGAGAGGCGTACCCTGATGATTTAAAGTTAATCCATTTTGCTTCGTCAGAGTAATCCAAACGTCCTCATGCAGCGTGTAGTCATTCTTTCTTCGACCAAAAAAGAGGCATCAAAGCTAGAATGGTTCACCAGAGGTCGGCCGCCTTCACACCACAACTGCTCCGACGCAGAGAGCGGCTCAGGCCGCTCCGAGACCACCTGTTTCAACCGCAGTTGGAGCGGCTGTTTAGACCGTCGTAAAGTGCTGCGGTTAGATTCACACTGACCCTAAAGTGGCGCTCTCGGGCCAAAAGTCCCTTTAAGTCGACCTAACTAGAGCCTGTGTGAAAACACCCTGAGAACATCCAACTTCTTTTGCTCTGACCTTTTGAGGCTTTTGTTAATGATGGTTTTCTGCACAACTGTCAGGTCAGCAGTCTTCCCCATGATGGTGAATTCTACTGAACCACTGAGAGACCATTTAAAGTCTCAGGGACGCTTTGCAGGTGATTTGGATTCATTAGCTAACAACAGGGTGACACTTTGAGCTACAATATAGTCCCTTTTCACAATATTCTAATTTTTTAATTTGGGGTTTTTTTACAAGCTGTAAGTTAAAATCATCACGCAAAGTAAGATATATCAATCCTTTATTTGAAATAATTTTGATAATTAGGTTGTAAAAACCCCAAAATAAAACATCTCAGTAAATTAGAATATTTTGAAAATGGACTGTAAGCCGTAACATCAAAATATATGAGTCTATATCATATATTAGTTTCACATTTTAAGTTGCGATACATAAATAAATGAACTTTTTCACAATATTCTAATTTTCCCAGTTTCACCTGTATATTGACGCTAGTATGCAATTGTACTTTGCTCCCTTCAAAGGATAGAATATTTGGGTTAAAGGCCTGGTTGTACTAGTTTGTAATTTGTTTTAACCTTGTAATATTTTGAGCAATATATACAGTGAGAGCATACATTTCTGAATAAAAGACTACTCCGTGCTGTGCGTCCAAATGTAAAGTCTTTCTATAGGTAAACAGATTGTTGTTTACATTACCGTGACATGGCTCCCTGAAAGTTGTGAACGTTTTAAACTAATACCACGTGTAGAAGTATATGTTTATTATTCTACTAAATAAAGTGTTATAAACAAGGCAATATACAGGGATGCCCCCATGTGGCACACTAAGGTATATAAATTGGTTGCTATGGTTGCAATGATTGAAACAGCAGGGTACCAATAGGCACGTGGTTTATTTGACATATTTTTGTGGGATTGTACTCTTTAGTGCACGGATCCCCAGCCTACCCAAATCTTTTCAACATATGCTTTATGAGACCAATATTAGGCTAAATAGTAAAGTATAAAGAAGAAAACTACTTAATCAGTTGAATTTTCCACCTAACGCAAAGTTTCTCGTGTTTCTTTTTCAGAATGAGTAGCTCTCTGCCATTTTTGTGGCGTAAAAGTTGCTCCTGGGTAAAAAACAAACAAAACAAAAACCTCTGCTTTAGTGTCATAATTCTGGTTGTTAGGGATCACAGTGCAGTCTGTACATTATATTGTGTTAATGTAGACACAGTTGGTAAAAATATAACCTTTTCAGGAAAAGAATTGTGCCCTCAAATAAGTCTTTATCAGATGCAGTACAGGAAGTGCAGCCTGTTGTTAGCTAGTGGTGCTGGGAACAGTTTGACAAATATTTACATGATAGTGGTGTTTAATATGACTCACAAAGTAGTAAGTAGCGCCATCAAGGCCTACATGTAGTATTTCCATAGTGATGCCGTTGTGATATTTAGTTTATTACTTGGAACATAATGCATGTTAAATGTGCAGAAACAAATCATTATAATGCATTTGTTTGCCTTGACAGTACTTTCAGCCGTAAATCATCAAGCCCTGGCTTTTGAAAGATAATCGCCTCATTTCTGCTTTTACTTTGAAACGCTGCAGACTTCTGGCGTTGGGCCGATTCAAACGCTGCGTGTGTACGTGCGTGCACGCGCTCTGGGGATTCCCCCGTGCACCAAAACAGCTTTGCTTCACATGTTCAGCCTGTGCGCCTATCGCCTTTCAGAGCTCCAAACTGCTCATATGAGAGCGCGCCGGATACGCACACGCTTCCCCCCGTTTGGCTCGCCTTTAACAAACGATTTCATGCACCGAGGAGCTCAGATCAGGTCGGTTTGTACTTCGTAACGTCTTATGACAGCGGAGGAGGTCAGATCCAGCGGTGAGTGGCATGAAAGCTTGGGCTACGTTTGACCAAAGTGCACCGAGCGGATAGGGGCCACCATGAGCAGCAGCTGCGACGGTAAGCACGACCCGCTGGTGGAGGAGAACCGCATGGACTCGGGCATCGACTCGATCCGGTCCGTGTTCAAGTCCGAGGAGCCCCGCGATGAGAGCTGCGACTTCAGCGGGAGCCGCGGCGGCGACGGCGGCAGCATCGGCGGGTCCGGGGACAAGTTTATGTCCGCGGACGAGCGCCTGGACTCGGCGTACGGCTCGTCGTCCATCACCGTGGAGAGTCTGGGGCAGATCGTGGAGGAGTGCAGGATTTCCCCCGTCGCCGAGGAACAGGTCTACGAGGAGCCCCAGGAGGAGGAGAACCCGCTCACAGCCATCACAGAAGACGGGGACACGTAAGTTTGAGACTTTTCTGCTGCTGCTGGAGTCGGCAGCTATCCCAATGGCAACAAGTGATCACAACACATGAAATAAAGCAGTATTGTATGGTATACTTTAATGTAGGGTGGCCACCTGTTCCTCCTCTGGTTGTGGTACACAGCCATTTAGTCCATTGTCTTACCAGTTGTGTCCCACCTTATGTTGCCTTGTGAAATTAACAGTATGAATGTAGAGAATGCCATAATATCCCCCATTGCATATTGGGTCCTCCTAACTTTATGGGTGAGAATACTTCAGGACCTATCCCTGTGTTGGTCCAAAAGTATCAAGTTAAATGCTTCTAACGTCTTAATTTCTCCAGTCTGTCCCACCGCATTGTACAACTTGTCCCCACTTTTACACTATTTTAGGTGTAAAGCTGCAACGATATATCGAATCGTTTGACTATTAAAAGGAATCGACTCATTTTATAGTCAGCAATTGTTTTCTGTTCTATATGTGGCAGTATGCCTGCAGGCGGGCACTGCCACTTGCCGTCACCTGATAAATAGCACTTCCGTTTATTATTTAATCTTTGACTTCCTGTACGCCCAGTCTCCTGTGTTGTGGTTGTTGCTCCTCGTCACTCTCCAGTCCAGGTAGTATCATATTTGTCGCTAAATTTAAATATCAAGTTGGTAGTAACTATAGTCCCTGTTAATGTTCAGTTGCCGCGGCGCCGCCATGGGCCCTCGTTCTCTCGGCCATGATAGTCGAGTGGATCGGCTGTGTTGACTCGGACCCCGCTGTCAAAGCCCCGAGCCAGGCTAATGCCTCCGCTCAGGTTTGTGGCTTGGTCAATCTAGTAACATATTCTAGTAGTTTGTACTCGTGGTAGTGACACGTGCCTTTTTCATCTGTAGACGCCTATTGTCAAGGAGGGTCGTCACTGCTGCCTGCCTTTTTCTCCGCCTTTTTACCCCCTACTTTGCCCCGTTTGCGTTTGTATTCCCCGTCATTGTGGAAGCTGGAAATCGGAGCTTCGTCGGTGCGAGAACACCCTGGTAGACCGTGGTAACTGAAAACAAGTGACTAAACGAACTGTGAAACGAACTTCGGACAAACCTGGCCTTAACTAAAGAATATGAAAATAAATGTAAAACTTTTCTATACAGTGCCTCGTCTCTGTGATCCATTTACTCAACAACGAACCTAGGTGCTCTACTTAATTACTGGTGCTGGCCATCTCCAGCTGGCGCTGATTCGTTTATGTTTAAACAGCTAAGTTAACCCTCGCATTGCCACATTTGGCGTTGTCGGCAGGATGTTGATATGGAAAACAGAGGCCTGTGTTTCAAATTAAAGGGGGGTATTATGCTTTTTTCAATCACATAGCACCAGTCTATAGCATACTACAATGATGACGTAACCTTCTGTTGGTCTGTATAAGTAAATTAAAATAACTGCATTGAATAAAATTGCTCTCTCAAAATGGCTGTACTGAACGTCTTGAAATAGGCCTCTGTCTCTTTAAGAAGCTTTCCGACACGCCCCCTTCAGCACACTGCTGTGGCATTTAAACAACAACACTGTGCGGGGAGTGGGCTCTGCTGAGCTGAGGAGCAGTGGTTGGTGGCTTGGCTGGTGACGAAAGGTCCAGAGGCGTCTCCAGGAGGTGGGGGCGTTCCTAGGAGGACTGAGGCATAGCTACACCTAAAATGGCTGCCGTCTAAGTTTTTACTGATTACTCAAAATATGTGAATGAGCCAAGGCAACACTCCAGGCATGTGTTTAATGAGGGAATGACATAATAACATGATATAAAGCTTGAAAAAGTCGATTTTACATAATACCCCCCTTTAAATAAATGTTATACATATTTTCTTACTCTATTGTCCGAATCAGTACGAACCTGTGTCTGCCTTAAGTTCTACTGTGGGTGATACTTTTTCCTGCTTTATACGCAGGATGGTGTTGTGGCAACAAATAGGTTAATTTATTAACCAAGTAACTAATTATTTTGATGCTGCCCTGGGCGCTCGGTTACTATCTGGCGCTGCTCGGCAGGATACTGATTTTGGACAGAGACTTAAAACAGTTAATGTTAATGTTATTACCATTGATTATGTTAATAACATTGATGCAAGACTAAGAAATTGTGATGCAATTTATACATCTTCCTGTTGAGTGTTTTGCAAATGGTATGTTTACAGAGTGTAGGCTGAAAGTGCACTGTCAAAAGTATATTGTTTGTTTTTTTTGCTGTGTGTTAAGTTTACAATTTGCAATTTTTGTGTTTCTTTGTACTTGAGACGACTGCACATGGCAAGCCCGCCTGTAACTGCTAATCAGTAAATTACATTATTATGATTTTTTTTTTTTGCATTTACCAATGTAAAGGTCTAGTCTTACAGTGTTTGTGTATTGTAAAGCTGTACTGCAGCGGTATTAATTTTTATTTTTGTACCCCTGTGACCAGGTTCTGTGTTATAGAAGGGGAGGTATGGTGATTAGGTCGCTGCGTGACGTTCGAAGTGGGACAGCATAGCAAGCGGGATGCCTGAACATTTGGTCCGTGGTGCTTAGCTATTTCCGGTTTTAATCTCCAGGGAGTGAAAGGCTTCAACGCCCCCTTCCGTTTGTTTTGCGTCAATGGACGTTTGCAAGATGCGGTTGGACATTAGTTCATTCCTCCTAGCCTCAAGCCAGGTAAAAATGCATAGACGTGGAGAGCCTCAACGCGCCCTTCTGTTGGTTAAATGTTTTAAAATGTACGTGTCGGGCCATCGTCGGGGCGACGATTCAGAAATGGGGGGTGGAATGTAGTGGGGTACGCTTAACGCACCCATGCATAGCCAATCAGTGTAGACCAGGTCCCATAAAAGGGGGTCTTTTACGTGCGTTGACCTCTCCCACCTCTGACGTCACCCGCGTGTCCGAAAGAAGCAACTATGGGTTGCGCTGGTTAGCCGACTGCTAAGCTCTGAATCTCCGTGAAAAGCGTCAAGCTCTGGTGATGTGCATCTGTAGTATTCATCGGTAAGTAGCGCATTAGTTTTAATTTCTGTTGTGTAGCCATGTGGAGTTAACACACGATTGTTTGTAGGCTGCCGGTATGTGCGTGACTCAGGTTAGGACTCGCCCTTGCTCAATGCACACGCATATACAGCTGTCAAAGCCCGGTAGGCGTTCATCTGTTTACCTTGTTTTTATTTACTGTAAGTTGAAGCTAAACCTGTCAATTTTTGTAGTGCGGGGGTGAAGTTTCGTAGAGGCCAGCGCTTGCGCCGGACCCCTCTTCATACCTCCCCTTTCTTCTACCCTTCTCCTACCATGCAATCAGTGACGGGCTCAGGTGTTTGGGTTTGGCCTAACACTCCGGACCTTTTTCAAAGGCTCAATAGAACAAATGGTTGAATGGTGAATGTAGAAGAACTGCCTGTCATGGACTTGTTTTAATAGTGAGCAGACAATAATGAATCACTCAAGTGGCTCATCCATAAAATGTCAAATTAAATAAATGTTATACATATCGTAAGAATGTTATACATTCTTACGCTCTTGTCCGTATCAGTACGAACCTGTGTCTGCCTTAAGTTCTACTGTGGGCGATAGAAGTCTACTTTAGTTTGCAGACCATTAAATGTTCCGTCATATGTCTGCCTACTGTACATGCCTGGGGATCCAAGTACTGTAAAGCTTTTTCTCTTTCCTTCATTATCTAGTTTGCAAAGCATTTTCTGCATGTGCATTCCCTAAACCCCCTCCTTGTTTAACTTGTTCCTATTGCTTTACAGTAAGGCAAAGCGCCGGCTGCTGAATGACCATGAATCACTTCTCGCGCTCGTCTTCTCCCAAGCGGCGCGCGTTCACTGGCTCGTCCCGGCCGTGCGTCTCCCCGAGCTGCTGGTTTTTAAGGGGATTTCAGAGCCATGTGATACTTTATACTTAGCCATGGGTCTGTACTGAACTTTGGCCCCGCAGTGCTTTGAATGTGGATGCGGCGCTTTTTAGGCAGAAAACAGAAGTGAAAGAGGCTCGCGAGGCTCGGACTTCCCCCACGCACGCAGACACACAAAGCACATGCTGTCAGCGGCGCTCGGGCTGGTCCTGCCAAGAAACTAGTCCGGCTGGAAAGGACAGAGAGGTGGAGATGTTTGTTTTTTTAGTTATTGTTACTGTGCACCAAGGAAGTGGCCTGATATTTTCAAAGGAATTTTGCATGAAACCTGTCGCACTCGTTGGGAAATCCACAGCTGCAAGTTTAACTGTCAGTTAGCGCTGCACGTTTTTTTTTGGGAGGGTTGAAAGTATTGCAGTTGCGATTAGATAAACTGAATCTTTATTCAGTAAATTGCTTATCGTGCACTTTTGAAATGACTTCATAAGCACAGTGCGTTTGTTCCATCCGATATATTTTGTATTGGCCATATCCCTAAAAGTCTGTCCTCTTCAAATCCTCGTGGACAGGCATGGCAATGATGATTTCTTAGATACTTTTCATCTCTCCCTTGATAGACACTGTAATTAAGTGCATTATTGTTAAATCAGATTTTTATGTTGCATGTCTGCATAGAAGCGACATTCAGTTGTGTTAATTCCCGTTCATTCCCACCGACTCCCATGGAAAATATACAACGTGTGATTATTATTTTTTTATTATAACGAAGCTCTTGTTTAACAGGAGAGACAGAATGAGACGCTGGTGTTTTCAGACTATTATTGTTATGTTTCTTATCCAAACAACTTCACTGCAGCTTTAGATCGACCTACTGAGCTCATGAAGCACTATGAATGCATTTAAATCACAATTCATAGTACTTTTACTTGTAACCCAGTTAAAAATGTACAATACAGGATCCAAAATGTAGTGAATTAAAAGTATTTATCATAAAAAGGAAAGTAAAACTATTTACAATTTGTACTTTGATCATGGACTTGTACTTTTGGCTTTGTTACTTTCCACAACTGCAATAAAGTCTCCTGTACCTGTACTGTAGAAATGCTACTTATTGTCAAATTTATTTTTCCTATCCTGCAGTTCTGAAAGAGAGCAAAGGGTCATGTTTTTTTTTTTCTTCTCAAACACGGGAGAGTTTACCACTTGCTACTTTCAAACTCCTATAATCACTCCCATCAATTGCCATTATTTTTGTATCCCTATTATGAATACCCTTTCTATGATAAAATGAGTAACATTGAGGGAGAATGATAGTTCATTTGCGTTCACCTTGGTTCCAGGAGACTCTGTTAGTTGGTAAATGCGTGGCATTTACCCATTGCTCAACTGTTGGTGACCCTTCAGTGCTCTTTCCCTCCAGTTTCCTCACACTGTTGTTTAACACGTTCACAGTAAATCTAGATGTAGTTTTGTAAGTTATGCAATACAGCAGGGGCGCAACAAAGGTTTTCTTGGCACCAACAGTGGCTCTAGTAGTGGAACACTTCTCTCATAAAGTGTCTTGATGTTGTGTCCTTTGGTAAGACACTTCCCCCAGCTTGTCTGTGGATGTGAACGTGGTGTCTGAACGTGATCCGAGAGGCTGTTGGCACAAAAAAAGTTTAGCATTTTTTTTATGTTGCAGAAATAGAATGTATGTAAAGTGGAAGAATGAGCTTGAGACGGTGTTAATTTCGTCGACTAAAATATTTAGTCTTAATTTTAGTCAAAGTGATATTTTTGACGACTAAAATTGGACAAAAACTAAATTAAACGTTTTTCATGAGACTAAAACTATGACTAAAATGTCCAGATATTTTAGTCGACTAAAATAAGACTAAATAAAAATGAAAAGGAGAGACTAAAATCATCCAAACTTCTATTGACCGTCTGAAAGAGCCTCATATCATGAAAATTCACTGCCAAAGGAACAGCTCTGAGCTTTGTTCTTGTGGGAGCAGCTCCATGTAGCAGAAGACCTAGAGTAAATACGATTATAATGAATATTATAAATGCAAAGTCGACTAAATTTGTATTAAATTCGACTAAATTGACTTGCAATTTTAGTTGACTAAAACTAGACTAAAATTGATGATATTTTTTGGACTAAATCTTGACTAAAATTGAATTACATTTTCGTCAAAAGACTAAGACTAAAACTAAATTAAAATATGTTGTCAAAATTAACACTGGATTGAGATCAATATGATAATGATACAAGGCTCACAAACGATAACTATACAACGATACTGCGATAATCGATATATTACAGTATAGTTGCACTACGACAGTTATAGAGTTTGCGTTGTCCTTTGTCACGTCCTGTGCTCATGTCCATTCAGGGAGTGAAATGATGTGAAATGTCAAAGGGAAATCAAGGGAACATTATTAGCTAAATCAAGCTAGCAGATTTAGCTAATGATCTGCTAGCTAGCAGTTAGCAGTGTTTTGGTAAATAAGGAATTAAATTTGTCTTGTGTTTGACAAATGTTTGAAAAATCCTTAGGGCAGAACCCAACTTTTGAGAGTGAAATAAAAATACATACATTTAGTGTTATTGTGAGCCTCTTACATGTTTGACCTGCTTTTACTTCCGCCTGACAATTTTTCAGGGCATCGTGGTTTCATTCTCACGCGCCCACTTTAGAAACATGTCCTCAGTCAATTGAACCAGGAACTCCCGAGCTAAACAACTATTGTATCATGTTCTATCAGTTGTCTGAATGATTTCAGTTGCATAGCTGCGTATCAATGACACGTGTCGGAGAACCTCTAATGGTGTGTACACTGTCTTTCCAAAGTAGTGCAGTGCTAGTTGGCATTACTATGACTCCAGTTGTTAAATGTCCTCATGAACTCATCCTTGTTTGGGTCATGTTAAGACATTTTAAACTCTACTTATCTCGGTCACAATTTCAAACTGTAAATATCAGGTGCAGGGCATTTTAAGGGGGAGCACAAAACATTGATATATTCAAACACGACATTTGAACTAGTTTAAAATACACCCAGAAGGAAGTGGTCTTGAACGGTTAACTTTTGTGGGAAAGTTTGGGTCCCACGCTGTCTGCCTCTGAGAATGTTGTGCTACTTTTCATTTGACGTAAAGGCAGGCGCCAGGGACACAACGGAGATGCAATATGATACCTACCGTTTACGTCAAGAAAATACTACACCAATTTGTGGTACTGATTAATATAATGAATGTGGCCGGGACTAGTGTAGATTTTGGTCCTTGATTTGGGATTTTGGAAGCTGGAAATACAGTAGTAATAGTTGTGAGTACCCGGGACCCTCACTGCAAAAATAATTATTGTTATGAATGTATATTTTAATAGTTTATTTCATTATTCTACGTAATTTCACAAATATAAGCTTCATCTTCATAAACCGGGTAAGTTGTCCTCGCCCCAGCCCATTTTCTGAAAAAATAATAGAACAACATAATTGAAAATGGTGGCGGGGGGGGGTCATGTAAAACCTTCTTGCCCTGGGCCCTAGCATATGTGTTGACGGCCCTGATCTTAACAAAAGTTTCTGTAGTGATAGTATAAAACGACTTGTTCACTACTTCAGTTGGTGTTTTTCAAATATCAGTACTTTCACACGTGTATAAACCCTCCAGTTCTGCCTGTTTTCCTTCTGCTTTGTGTTTTTTTTATCACTTGCAGCTTTGTAGAAGTCGCAGAAGCGCATCTACAGCTTCTCTAGCCGTCCATCTTTCACTTACTGCGCAACTTCCACTAGCCACCAACTTTTGCCGATCACTGCGGTGTAGACTAGTTCTCCTCTTCTGAGATGAATACCGAGGAAAGGGTGATGCAATGTTTTCTGTCAGGCTTTGTGAAATGCCGTGATGTTTGGTTTTGATTGCTCAATGTCAGAAAAAGTCAGAGCCTACAGATATTGTGCAAGTTTCCAATGATTGAATTAGCTACTTGTTTTTCATATTAAATAGTGTTATGTTGTTTTATTTTGTTTTGTTTTTGCAGAATCTTGCACTTGGCCATCATCCATGAAGACGAGCAGTTTGCCCAGCAGCTCATCGACATCTTCCCAAAGGAGGTGCTGGACATACAGAACAACTTGTATCAGGTGATCACTCTCACAGTTTACTACTGAGGATACTGAGGATGATGTGGCACGGTTGATACTTTAAGATTTAGCTCGTCGTCAGTAGAAGTATGAAGTAACTCCCATGGGTTCAAATGTGACTTTTACATTGTGACTAAAACTGAACCTCTAAAGTGCGGGGCGTGTCTGCGTATGGGGGGGCTTGTGGGTGTTGGGGGAAATTTGCGAACAGTGCACCGTGGACATGTTTTAAGCAACATGATGAAGCGCATGCACGGGGCTATTTCTGCAGATGTGGAGGAAAGAGCTGCACACGTGTGGGGGGCAGAGAGGCTGCATTTACCTCTGGTCCGTCTTTAGGATGAGCCAGGGCTTTGGCCCTGGCACTCTGCTGCACTCCTCTTCCGTTACACATGTTTATTTGTAAAACTTTGCTCACTGGCCATTTTTTTTTTACAATGAAAGGCTTTATTCCAACTATAAATTAGAGGAAAGCTTTCTTTGTTTTGTGCAGCTCATAAAACACCTGTAACTAGCTCGTACCAATCCTTATGGAAGGAACTTAAGCAGCACAGACTTTACTTGTTGATTTGGAGCCATTCTGTACTGTTACTTTCTGTGAATGCACCACATTTAGCAATTGGCTACTTTCCATCCATGATCCCCACACAAGACAAAATGCAGAAACGTCTGCCAACACGCTTGTATATTTTACAAGTGTGGGGATCCCCATTGAACATCTACTGTGCCATCTCCTTTGTTCACGGCTGTTAATAAATAAATAAATAAAATGCCTGACAAAGGCCAAAACGTCGCTGTGTTTTGAATTAAATCACTGGTGATTGGTGCTTTATTTATGGCCCTGTCACTGCACCTGCCTCAGCTAAAGATGTTCAAAGTGTGAAGAGTCCCCTTGTAACACATCAAAGTCAGTCATTGACCTATTGTGTAAGAACCATGTGCGCATATTGCACACTTACATATTGCATACTGCTTTCTATGGAAAGGCAATGCTGTGGTTACAATGACGCTCACTTTTCTCTGAAAAGTGTGTGCTAAGGTCTACTTTTGCAATAAACTAGTTTTTCATTTTCAGTCCAACTTTTATTTCAAGAATTATATATTTTGATGTATCTGAAGCCTTCTATGTTTAGCAAGCTTCAAATTTGTATTGCTGACTTTTTTTCATCACTCCACTCTCTCCAATCCCCACTTACTCTTCCTTTCTTCAAAATGACCCCTAACCTTCTGTTTTCATTCTTACAAATGAACCCACCACGCGTTTTCAGTCCGCAGTAACTTCCCCAAAAGCCCTCGATGGTGGAAACAGATGCAGTATTTTTACCCTGTACTTCCAGAGAACTGTAGTAGTGCTGGTAGTAGTAGTTCCTCTTTACCCGCAGTCCGCGCCTCCACGGGCCCTCTGTGCGTGTCTCTGCTCCTGATATCCTTCTGATGGGACAGGGCGCTGGGAACTCCCCTCCTTTAGCTCCTGTGCAAAGAGCAGCCCTGAAGTGTGTCCTGGTGTGAAGACTAAGAGGGCGGTTATTCCTGTCCTGCCGGATGACAGACGAGTAGGAAGCAAAGCACAGAATATGTCTGCCAAAACAACTCAAAGAAAGTCCCTCGCTTAAGAAGGTAGAACTGGATCTAGCATTCCGAGGAAACTCCGAGGAATTTCTGTCTTTGTGTCGCTAATTGGGCTGCAGCTAACCACAATGAAATCGAAATCGCAGTTAAGAGTGCATTTACTTAGACAATACTTACCAAATTACATTTTTCGCTATGGTAATATACAATATACTTTGGGGCTGATACCATATAAATATTACTGATTGAGACCTTGTGCTCCTCCAGTTTCTGTTTTGAAGCTCAATAGGGTTTAGACATGCTCGGCCAGTCTGTCACCTTTACCCCCAGCTTCTTTAGCAGTGTTTTGTCAATCACCACATGTAAAAATACACACTGTTAATTAAAATTTCACCTCTTCCAATCCCTTGGTACAAACGGTATGAAGAACAAAACAGAAATATGTGTTCCTAATTGACTTTATTGTGGTGGCGTGACTCCGCCTCTCCTCCCTGAAGGTAGTATACACTGAAGAAAGATTTTCAGCATGTCCTATATCAGCGGATGAAAGCATTATCATGGTTATTATTGTGAACTGAAAGGTAATGAGAACATGTGTTTTTTTTCCAGAGCCCGCTGCACCTGGCCGTGTACCTGGATCTAGAGGCCGTGGTCAGGAGCCTGGTGGAGCGAGGGGCCAGTCTCCACCTTCAGGACAGAGACGGTAACACGCCGCTGCACGTGGCCTGCCAGCACGGGCAGACGGATTGTGTCAGTCACATGACCAGAGACGTGTCCCACAGCAAGCTGGCCCTGGTGCTCCACACGCACAACTGGAGGGGTACGGCACTTTTCCTGTTCTCCCACTGTAATTATAAAGACATGCTTTGTAATCGGTTTATTTCTCCTAGGTCTGGCCTGTCTACATTTGGCTGCTCTGTACGGGCAGCACGAGGTCATGAAGCTCTTAAGGAAAAAAGGCGCTGAGCTAAATATCCAGGTCAGTGTCGTACTGTGCTTTATCGCTTAAACTATTTTATTTATCACTTTATTCTGGAAGTTTGCATCGGCGCCACCATTAATTGTGCCCTTCACTCATATTAGTTTACACAGGACTGCAGAAGTCAAGAGAAAATCAATTCTACACGGACACAAGGCAGTTTTCAGGCCACGCAGAGAAACAGTGCAGTGTTGACATGTTGGTGCAAATGAACACAAATCAATCTACTGAACATCAGATTTTAGCGGAAAAGTTTTCCCCTCGTTTATCCGCTTAATGAACGGACTGTACCGGAACTGTCAATACAACAGAAGTGCAGATCTGTGACAAAAAAAAAGACCATTCATTTCAGTGGACAAGAGGTGTGCCTCCCATCCTCTTTGGGGTGTTTCCTTCACTTCCTTGCCTGCATTAGAAGCAGGTTAAGATGTTAAGACACGTTTCAATGATTTGAAACACGGAGTGAGCTCAACAAAGTGCACTTGTGGCAGCAGTGATACAGCAACATGCTACATTCAGGACGACAGATTTAGATGGAGATATGATTAGTGCTGCCAGACACACTGAACTTTCTATGGACAAAGAGCAACAGTCCCCAAAGAACCCAGACATGCCTCCCTCTTCGAGTCAGCCTCTCTAAATAATACTCTCTGTTTATTATTAGTGTTTAGGATATTATTAACGTTTGCTCGGTTTCATTTTTGACCTGGTAAAACAGGGATTTACCAAGTGATTATAAACTGAAAGTACAGCTCGTATAAACATTCCCCTCACATCCTGGTTGTTTTCCAGTAGAAACCATGCTTTTGTTATTTACCAATTACCGTCTCGTAAGAAATGTGAAGTATGCACATGTTCAAAAGAAAGTAATGGAAGTAAAAATCCAAGTCAATTTTCATATACACTTCATAAAAAATATATGTAGCTACAGTATATGTGTCTTATATGTCTTAAATGAAAGGCAATAGTTTTTTTTATAGCTTTTTAGTCTATTAAGATTGATATTCAAATTAAATTGGTGTGGTTTATCACCACAGTATTTGTGTTGCAATATTGGTGTAAGATTTATTTATGGAACAGTAATACTGAAAGAGTAAGGGGAAAAAAAGGACACTTCAAGTTTTCCAAAGTTCGAGAATACATTTTGTCATGGAAAGTGCACACGAGACATTACAACATAAAAGGCCATTTTACAAATATTCTAATTGTGTCATAATGCGTCACCTTAAAGCCACACCGCGGAACATTTCACCCAATAAACACAAATACAATTCATGCCCCATCTACAACATGACTTACGGACGTAACTTTGGAACAGAGATTTCAAGCTTTTAAACGAGCCCTTGCTGATCCTCATTCCGGAGCGGTGTAACTTTGCGATGAAAATGTTTTAATATTCATATCAAAGCCCCAGTCTTGTTGTATATTAATTTGTCCAGCACTATTAACTGAAGAAAGTCCGCAGTTGTCCAGACAGTGCATTGACCAGTGTGTGTGTGTGTGTCCTCTGCCTCAGGATGGCACCAGTGGGAAGACGCCCCTGCACTTGGCCGTGGAGCTCCATGACGTAGTGCTAGTCCGGATGCTGCTGAGCTGGGGGGCCAACACGGACACCTTCATGTTCAACGGCTGCACGCCCCTCCATCTGGCCGTGGGCCGACAGGATGCGGACATCGCCAACCTGCTGTGCCAATCTGGAGCCGACAAGATGCTGCGCAACATGGAGGACGAGACGCCGCTGGACCTGGCAGACGGGAACGATGATGTGAGGACCAAGGGTTTTTATTTATTTATTTTTTTTTTATGTCAAAACGAGATAAAAAATGACAAATAACTAATCCTGTGTTACCGTTTTTTTTTTTTTTTGGCAGATCCTGGCCTTGTTCCCGTTCGATGACATCCAGATTTCGGGGCGCTCCGTGGTGGGGGTGAACTATTGAACTTTGGGGGATTTGCAGCTGGGACGTCGCTTCACTGTTTTAAAGATGCATAGAGCGGTGGATCTCCCATTTACATAGACTTTATTCTCATTGTAGCACATGTTCAAATATATATTTATCGTCTTACAGTACAAGCAATACACACCAGATTTTAAAGGTGATTTCAGTGCCTGAGAAAATTAACCTTTGTGGATAATATTAATATTTTTTAGAAATGCCAAATAAAGCATTTGTATCTTTAGTTTTTGAATTCTTATTACCAATGTTATTATAAGATTTTGCAAAACAATATTGACCTTTTGACATTTTCTGATAATTCGTTCACTTCGTTATTGCAAGTTGAGTGAGTCCCTGCAAAGAGGATGAAGAAATAAAAATGACATTACATTTTAGTTACATTTTAGTTACATTTTAGTTAATCATGACCCATTTTCAATTCATGAAAATGTAAATTTAAGAAATCTGCACACTCTTAAGCATTTGCAAAGCACTGATTAATATTTATCAAACATTTATAAACCATATTTCATCATTTGTTAACAATGTAGAGGCGCAAAAATAGTGAATACTGTTGACAGTAACCCTTCCTGGCCTAACTGGTATTTCTACCACTTGAAAATGCTAAGATCTGACCTCGGAGCGTTCCAAATAGATTAACTCGATCAATTATGCTATAACGATTAGCTAAATAAGACATGCTAAATATTGTCATATCGGCGGCTGTGACCAATGACAAAAGTTCTCGTCACTGATGCTGAAGTTTAATCATCAGACACTGACAGCTGCGTAACTAACAGACCGGACTGTTGCTTACGAATGATTAATAAAGCCTTGTAAATGTTTTATTAATGCTTTCCAAATGTGTTACAGTGTATCATTATTAGAAGTTAGTTGCCTAAAAACAATGGAGCAAAAAAAAAAATATTAATTTTATCCTGCCTGCCTTAAAACGCGTCACTTGTTTTTGCTGCTTTGCATTTTGAACCGTCTTTCCCTGATTATTTATCTCTTGTGTGTAATCCGATACACTGGCGGCTTGATAGTTCGATACAAGCAAGTTATCTATTTTTTAATAAAATTTTGAAAGCAGTTTTGGTGTCCATCTTTAGTCCGGGGGAGGGAAACTTGACAAAACTTTATTTTTTGTTGTTGCATAAAGCGGGAATTTTCTGTATTAAAATAAACGGGAAATCTCAAATGCATGTGATCTCATTAGAACATTAGGTTTAGTCATTTAGTGGTAAATAGTTGTTGCAAAAATCAAAGCCTTCCTGTTTTCTATTTTGACGTATGATTAATTGTACTATTGCTTGTAACATTTCTCACACAAAAGTAAATTGAAGGCTTGCGCTTAGTTACATTTGAATAATATGTATCCCCAGTCTATCCATCGATAAGATAACCAGCATGCATTCATAATAATACTGATAAAAGATGCTGTAATTACTTTGAGGTTCCTGGTGCACACTTTGTTTTTCTCTCTGCAGCGTTTTCTTTTTGGCACGTGGCTCTGAAGGAGTGTCTGGAAATTCCACTTCGTTTTTCTCTGCACTAACTTATCTTTGTTCATACAAGGATATTGGCAAACAATGTTCATCTCCAGGACCAATCTATCTTTTGCTTTCACTTGTGTCAACAAAGGCTTTGACATTTGGTTTGTGAGAGTACCTTTGTTGTGTGCATAAAGGTTTGGTTTTATGCACAACAGGCTACACCATGTATTTTCAGAACAGTTAAGATAAATATATTTAAGGTTTTGCTAAGGACGTTTTTCCTGGTGACATTTAAAAAAAAAGAAGCAATCTTTACACAAGGACATTGACTGTAGCTGCTCCTTTTGTCATCAGGACAATGAAACTCATCCACCTACTCTGGAAATGCCCCTTCACTGTAGCTTTTTGGAAAGACTTTATTCTCTATACAAACTAATATCTTTAGTTTTCTCTTACATACTCTGATGTGCTTTTTGTTTTTTACAATGGTTGTAGCTCTAAACGAATATAATAATATAATAATTCAATGTGATTATTTTTTATTATTATTGCAAATTTCATATTCATAAATATAAATTTTCTTGTAAAAAAATTTTTTTTTTTTTTTTTTTAAATTCTACTTGCTCAAAATAATACAATATAAAGAATCAATACATTCCTGTTCAAACCACAAAGACTCTGCTTTAAACTTTTTTAAGTGCTGCTGCCAAGTGCCGTATCATAAAAATATATATATATATACATCTTTTTTTAACCCCTGGCCTAAGTGTATGTAACTTCACTATTACTATTAAATAAATAAAAAAGTAGCACTGATGCTAAACCCTATTAGCCTGGTGGAAAGCTAATATTGTTAGCATTACCGGTCACTGCTCCGTGAAAGATGTGAAAAATGCTTAGAAACCTGAGAAGAATTGAGGTGTTTAGAAAGTCAAGTCTGAACCATGATTTACAATGAATTAGTTTAATATTTTTGGTGTAAAAACGGAGATAAATAGGTTCATGGCCTTTAAAATGCCACTTCATTGGGGTTATGATATGATGCCATTGTTGGGAAGAGTAGTTGCTTCAGTCTCTGCTGGGCATTTTGCAAATTCTTTTTTAATCATATTGTGGTGACAGTGTTTAAACCTTACTGCATGTTCGAAACTCTTTGCCGCTAACTAACTTCCCCATTCCCTATCCGGCCTGGGAAAGTGCACATAGCACATTTGAGAGATACTAAAGAGATACATTTGTGGAACTATTGCCATCAGCCATTTTGAAAACAATGGCGTACAGTACTGTGGAGAACTTGCTCAAAGCAGAAGCGCTGGACCACAAAGCATTTTTTCCCCAAGCTAGACACTCTTGTGCTTTTTAGGCACAAAGTTTAGGAAATATCAAGCATGATGGAGTTTAGAAAAAACAAGCATGACCTTGGACATCCACCAGTCACTGTTCACCAGTGCACATTTATATACATGCAAGGAGAGTGAAGTGCTTTGCCCAAGAACAAGGGCCTGCAAGGAAGACTCTGAATCTCATTGGGACGCTCCTGGTAAAAGACAAAAGAAAAAGCAAGCTCCTGATAATTAATTCCTCTATGTTACATAGTTACATCTATGGTGAATCTATTGTATAGAACAGTTTTTTGTTTTGTTTGTTTGTTTATTAAACATCAGTGTAAAATCATACACATTGCTACAATATTCTCATGTTCAAGCAAAATCATCCTTGTATAGAGCAGTTTCTATAGTAATGTGGCTTTGGGATTCAGGACCCACCATCACAATTAGGGTTTATACAAGTCCAATTAAATGTTTTTAATGCCCAAAGTCTACATTTTAAATTCCATATTTGCAGATTTGCAAACATCCATCAAATTGTGTGAGGAATGAGGGGAAATTTTAATATTCAAAAGAGAATAGTATACGATGGGCAACTTTTGAGCAGAATATTTTTGTACACTTTCAGACAAAACTGCAGTTGAATGTGTTTTAGACTTAACGTTTTGTTTTTGCAATCATATACCTACAGTAGTATAGCTGAGCAATGTCATAATGTTTCAAGAAATGTAGTGCCAGTTGGAATCCAGTTACATGCTTTTAATTGTTTTAGGCCTATAGTGATTTGATATTCTTCTGTCGGACCCCTAAACTGTGGAACCGTATATATCTGAAGATTTTGGGTTTGCAAAGAGTTCATATTTTGAAGGGTAAACTGAAAAGTTATCTTTTTGGTAAAGCTTTTAGAGAACAAAATTTGTTTTTTTGACTTTTTATTTATTCATTTATTTTAAACATGGGGTTTAACTGCCTTTAAGACTTTTCCATTTATTATTATTATTATTAGAACAGAGGAGTGTCTGACTGATTTATCAGGACATTTAAGGCCCGATTTGTTTTGCACAATTAATTTAATGACATTTAATGCTCCACGGAAACTACAACAAGTCACGGTGCCAAATGACTGAATCTGTTATTCTGTCATGTCATTCTGTATTTTCCCTCAGGCTACTGTTACTTTAAGCCTTAAAGTGCATTTGACACATTAGACATAATTGTATTTTTTGCTAAACCATGGTTAACACAATTATATATAAGATTTTTGCTAAAGATTGTACCCAGATTTCTTTAGTTTGGCAATTTTTTGTGATGTTTATAGTTTCACTTCCTTATTGGACACTGACAGGAAGTGACATCGTGGAAGGCAAACAATTTAAGGCCGGACTCACACCTAGCGCGACGGAAGAGAAGAGAGCGGCAAGCTTCCATTCATTCCCTATGATGCCTGGCGACCTCCTGTGGATTTCCGGAGGCTTCTTTCCGGTCGCCAGGCAGCATAGGGAATGAATGGAAGCTTGCCGCTCTCCTCTCTTTCGCCGCTCTTGGTGTGAGGGCGCCGTAAAACTGTTGCAGTGCCAACCATGTTAAGTCAATGGGAAATGAGTCACACTGTTGTTAAACTTTACCTCTAGCTATGTCACTTCCTGTTAGTAGCATAACAATGAAAATTAAAATAACTTTTCTGCTAACATTAAAATTGCTGCTTCACTGAAATAACTTGCAACTGATGTTATCCTTCTAAATAAGTAATATTTTCTAAAGCATTAAAACCTGTCATATGCACTTTAAATAATCTGAAATCATGATCAAAATGACTTTAGTAGTAGTAGTAGTAGTTTATTCGATCATTTCATTCCTTTAAACAATAAACAAACATTTCTGTTATTTGTGTACAACACGACCGAAAGGGTTTAGGCTGAAGTGAGAACTTATTATGCCTAACCCAGTTTACATACTTCCACGAGAAAACAAACACAAGCATTTATAGAAAACAATATCAAGTGTCAAACAGAAGAGAAATAAGCATGCATTTAGAATTGATTTCAACATAAATTTCAAATATTCCAACATATATGTATACATTTGTTTTATGTTAATTTATTTTAAACTAAATCATGTCATCATTTAAATTCATTCATTATGGATCTATTAAAGTCTTTTCACTAGTTTCTTACTTTATTCATCCTAAGCTTATATATTTTTGAATGATAACTGTAATTGTTTTAGGAGATAAATAAGCTCAAAGCAGTGCTGAATCTACAAGGGGAAATATGGTGACTAGCTTGTAAAGTGCAATAAGCCGTTAATAGCCGTTAATACTAATTTATTGAAAAAAGTTTCCTCAATAGTATTTTCCCAATTAAAACACATTTTACTGGAGCTTTTGTTTATGGTCGGCTATACACTCCTGATATATTTTGGCCCACACGGAAATTTACTTGGAGACCCCTGTTTTAGACTATAATTTATTTTATCCATAGTGCTTGTCTTATTACATCATCATAAAAACCTACGAACCTATCATGCCTATGTGAGAATAATTTCCAGCATGATAGAGTTGATGCACTTTTGATCAGCAGTGTTGCAGTTCTTCCTCCTCACTATTAGAGGGCGCCGCTCCGTCCTCTCCGTGTCCGTGTCAGGTGCACTTCCGCTCGGTTCAGAAGGAGGGCGGGGGGGCTGCAGACGGGCGCTTCCGGTACACAGTGAACACATCGGCTTTTGAGAGGAGAACTCCAGGCACGGACGGGCCACTGGCGGCGGCTTTTACCCCCTCCAAACACTCTCGCTGTTTGTGAATAATTGAAGACTCTCCGGCTGGATCCCAGGGGCGGCTTCATGCTCCATCCCAGCGGCGGCGGAGGGCACTGATCATCGGCCGGTGTGCACAGCCAGGTGTCGGGCCAAGCGCATAACGGGGGGACATGCCGTCATTTTCGCGGAGGTAATGTGTTGAAAAACCATCGGGCTGTCGCTTGAGTTCCGTATAAGCGTGGAAACTACCCTAGGACCACGTTTCACGCTGTTGGCTGTCGCGGTGTCGCCGCTGATCTCACACATAGAGCAATGTTTTTGAGGAGACGATGGAGTCAAGACGATGATAGAACTGCAACAACCGTTGGCATCACGTTTTCTTCCATTTTGGGTTTATACTTGTTTTTTATTAGTGTTTGTTTTCAGATCTGTTTTTATCTTTAGGCAAGTGGTTCACATCACACCTTAATAAAATATTTGACTTTCCAAGTTCCACCAGTACTTACTGGGGTTTAAAAGGGTTTAAATAGTTTAAATGCACTTAAAGGTGCATTATGCAACTTTTTATGTGGAAAAAAAGCAGATATTTTTACGTATTTGACCCTGTTGTGACTCAGTGGCTGTACGAGTGGTCCGCATGGCGCCTTTACTTTCCATCACGGTGGTCTCTACAACGCTTTAGGATCAATTCTTTTGTAGGTTTTCTGGTGAGAGGCTCCGTCAGCAGTGAAAACCTACTGAAAAATTGATCCTGGAGCGTCCTAGAGACCACTGTGATGGAAAGTAAAGGCGCCATGCTGACCACTCATACAGCCGCTGGGTCACTACAAGGTAAAACACGCACAAATATTTTCCACATAAAAAGTTGCATAATGCACCTTTAAGTACTTTACTCAAGTCGTGTTTTTGTTGTGAACCAATTTCTTTTACTCCACTACATTTGAAAGATAAATGGTAATTTATGCTCCACTACATTTCTATAAAGGCTCCAAAGTAAGACGTTAATATGTCTATTTTAATGCCC